>CAMPDV010000757.1:0-188647 GCA_946699065.1 Loxodes magnus | reverse complement strand
ATACTCTTCGAAATTTATATGATAAAGCTCTAGTAAAAAGATTTTACAATCTGATTTATTAAAGAAATTTGATTACTCTTCTCAAATGGGCTTCATAAAAATGAAATAAACTACTTAATAGATTTGTGTAATAAAATAGATAATTGATAATTATTGGAAATGTGCAAAAAGAAAAAAAAATTATCAACAACGTTGATAGATATTGAAAAAATGTTTGACTCAATAGAAAGAAGACTTTTGTTTGATTAACTTAAAAGAATCAAACTACCACATTGACTAATAAAAGCTTTAGAATCATTTTATACAAACCTAAATTATTAATTTGTTATGGGTGGAAAGAACACTATAACATTATAATAAAAAAGTGGAGTTATGTAAGAAAGTTTGCATGGACCAGTTTTTAGCATTGTTGTATATGACATAGTAATAAGATATTTGGAAAGAAAAAGTCCTATTCCGGGGTTCAAATGCCAGGGCTTGTGTATTAGCTCCGCTGGCAGAGGATGGGGTAGATGATTTGATTCTTCTTTCCAAATCTACAAAGTAGATGTAGAATCTAATAAATGAATCAAGTAAGATTTTTGATTTTTGCATAAACTCTATTGAAGATCAATGTTACCAAATCTGAATGCATAAATTTCTAAAGAAGCATCAGAAGAAAATTAACTTAAACTTATGATTAGCAAATTAGCCAATTGTTTAAAATGAACAAGTAGTATATTTAGGAGTTATTCTACATCAGAAGAAGAATTTGAATCCCCATTGAAAAAAATTTGCCTTTAAATATATATTTGCAATGAAGAAAGCTGTTTTTTAATTAATGAGATGTAAGAATGTAACTTCTTGAAATTTTAAAAACTTTACGTAGATTTATTACATTACCTAAAGCAGAATATGGAGGAGACTATGCACCATGAAATATTCAAAAAGGAACTGGAGATCTGACTAAATTGAATCAAGCATGAGATTGATTTCAAGAAAAGCTTTTTAGTAGGACACTTCAACATTTATTGAGTCATGCTATAAAGATCTAGAATGATTACCTTTTAAGCACATTGAGGTTCTAAAATTCTTCAGATTCTACTATAAAATGAATAAGAAATTATGATTTTTCAAAATCAACAATGGGCTCTTTTTTCATTAATATCCGGTAAAAAGGATTTAAATAATATGATTAAGCGTAGCAATGATAGGCCTTTTTAATATCGATCTGCAGAATTAATAGCATAATACCAATCTTAAAACTTTTACTAAACATATAAGAGAAAAAATATAACAATATTTCTATAATGTAGCTACTAAAAAATTTATGAGAACGAAAACTGCTAAAATAAATAGTGATAAATTTGGTAATCTTGTAAAATTTACAAAAATTACTTATATGAAATTAAAAAAATAATATAGACAAGAAATTAATAGTATAAATTTAGAACCAAAACTTATAATTTTTGTAAGGATCTTTAAGATCGTCATTTTCCTATTAACAATAACCATTGTATGTGTGGAGAGTAAGAGACTTTCGAACATATCTTTAAATGTATATATTATTCTGATATAAGGAACTGACTATAGGAAAAGATCGGGAATTATGACTTAAGGCGTCTCATACTATACGATAAAAAAACAAAACTCATTTACAAGATTTAAATGGATTATTTAGACATAAAAATAAAATAATAAACCAAAAGTTACCGACAAGGAGAATTGACAATCTAGAAGAGAGAAGAAAAAAAGGAAGAAGCGAAAATAATGAAAAAAGAACTTCTTAACCTCTTCCTAGAGATTTATTACTACCTTAATGAGCTATTCCATACTCATCTAGCCAGAGGGATTAAACTCTGAAACCTCCTGAAGTAAGACGGACTTTGTTAACTTCCTCAGCTTCTCCTCCAATGTTGAGTTAGTGAATCACTTTCGAAAGTTCCTTTTGTTCCTCTTAGTGTTGTTTATTTCCTGGATCCTGTTTCTTTGGAGTCGGGAAGAATCCTTTTCTGAAATCTGACATTTATATGTATAAAGTATTAATAGGCTAAATAAAAATTTCTTTCATGCTAAATAAAAATTTAATTACTTGATAAAATAACATGAAATTATACCAAATTAATAATCTTTTATATTTTATCTTCAATATCAAAAATTTTAATTATCGTTAACCTTTTTTATGATAATTTAAATTAGCTATTGCTATCAGATAAATATTTTTATAATTAATAAAAAATATTTGAATAGAAAGTTAGCTAATAAACATAAAATAATAAGCATAGATAAATTTAAAAAATTGCTAAAAATAATTAGAATATTAAATCATAATAGAATGCTATTAAGCTATTCAATTATTATTTTATATTTACATTACTTTTTTATATATTTTAAAGGTGAAAAATGTGATTTTTTTTAGGTTAAAAGAGATAAAATATTAGTAGAAAGTTTTATTAACTAGTTTTATATTTAAAATTTAATATATTAGATTTATTATATTAGATTTATTATGCAAGATTTAATCAAAAAGAAAATATAAAGAAAATAAATGAAGAGTCAAATTATATTTAAGTAAGTCTCTAAATAATGTTTTATAAACTTTATTAATAAGATAAATCAAAGGTCGCATAGCTCAGCTGGTTAGAGCGCTGTGCTAATAACGCAGAGGTCGTGAGTTCGAGACTCACTGTGACCATTTTTAGTTATAAGTGGAAAATAATAAATTTTAAATTAGAATTATAAGAAATTAAATAAGATATTTAATAACTAAGCATAGAATAAAATACATCATTTAATTATATATAAATAAATAGAGCTTTAAATAAGATATAAACTATATTTATCCTTTATAAAAATCCTTAGTTTTAAATATAAAAATTACTATATTATTTTAGATATAATAAGGAACGAAATATAAATAAATAAGCTATATTTTTTATAATTAATCAATTTTATAAGATAACATTAAGTCTAATACTTAGATTTTAATTATTTTACTAAGAATTAGCAATTGCTTTATTTTAAATTTTTAGTTTATTAATAATAAAGTTTTAAAGATATGCTAATTTGTAAGTTATTAAAAATAAAAAAAACTGTGGAGTAATGCTGAAATTCTCCATTATAACTAACATAACAAAGCTTTAGTAAATATATTTAAAACAATGTTAGAAGCAGATTAGAAAATTCTACATTTTAAATATAAGATTTAGAATAAACTCAGTTATTGCTTAAATATAGTCTGAAATAATATATATAGTTAATTATATTTACTTTAGTAAATTTATTTATATATTATAGTTAAATTGAGATCTTACTTATTATTAGCTATAAAAGCACATTCACTTTGGTTTTTTATTAAGCTTATATGCTATAAAATAATTTTTTACAATATATAATTCATTTCATAAAGTTTATTTTAAATGCAATAAAACTCGGGAATCTAACCTTAAATTATAACCTTAAAGATCAATCTTAAGTCTCAGTTAACTAACAAGAACCAAGAATTCAAAATAGATAAATCTATTCCTGTTAAGATTGGGAAATACTGAATTTTCCTAGTAAACTAAAAAAGCTTGAGAAACCCCATGAGAAAGACATTATTTAGCTTTATTCATTAATTGAGAAAATGAATACCGAAATATAGATCCTGAAGGTGGAAAGCTTGAATCTTCGGCTTCTTTGTAAAATAGAAAAAAGGAAGATCAAGACCTGGTAAGTAAAATTAAGTTTTAAATTGAAGCCTTAACTTCCTAATTTGAACTATTAGAAAAAAACCTAGTAGCAAGTCAACAGAAAATTAAAGAAGAAATTCAATTACCAATCAAAAAAAACTAATCTCAATCAGATAAGATGGAAATTGAAAAAATGTAAACAAAATGAAAATTTTAATTCAAGCCCTTAATAAAATGTTGCTATTGTTGTCAAAAGGCTAGATATTTTTGGAGGTAATGCCCGAAGTGAAGAAGAGTGCTTGAGCAGCACCGTAAAGAATTTAGAACATCAAGGAGGCTATATTGTAACTACTTTAGAGGCATTTACAGAAAGAAGATGATATTAGATGATTCAAGTGTGACACTAATCAAACAGGATCCTAATAATTAATAGTAAAAGAATAAATAGTTTTAAAAGGACAACATGACCTTAGAATTGTTTAGAGAAACTGGAGAAAAATTACAAGAAGATGGGAAAGAACAATTCTATGAGCTTATTGAAGAGAAAGAAGAATTATCTCAGTTTGAAATTGATTCAGATGAAAACATGTACAGTTGAGAATTGAATATAATTTTATTGTCTTTAATTTAAGGAAATATTTCCATTAATTAAAGATGACCCTAACCCTTATAGTTAAAATTAATTAATTAGTTAATGCTTTACAATTTATATAATTCAAATTTCCATTAATTTACAGTCTAATAAGACTTATTTAAAAACTATAGAAGTTTAAATAACTTAAATTAATAAAATCCTTTATAGCTGAAGAAGAGGATGGAGTAGGAAGTGTTTTAGTTGAAAAAGTTTTAAAAACATTTATAACAACTTTAATTGAAGAAAGTAATTCCAACAATGAAAAGATGCCACAAGAAGTCTTTAGTTAAATTTAAATTTAATAAAATCCCTTTAAATAGAAAAATATATGTAGTAGTAATGTCCTCAATTAGCAAAATGATTTTAAATATAAAGTAGAGATATATTCTTGAACTCATGCTGGATAAAATTAAAGATAGTAATATTATCTTTTAATTAATCTTACAGTCATATTATCATATATATCTATTAAGATATAAATAAAAACACACTTGCATATCTTATACCCTTTTGTTTATTTTAAGAAAAATAAAAGTTTTCTAAGTATAAGTTTATAAAGCACATTAAATTGAAAAAAATTAATTTTATGATTGATTTTCATAATATAATGATAAAGTAAACTAACTATAATTTCTAAATGCTAAAACTCAACTATAAAGATTTATAAAAAGCTGCTGAAATATGCAAAGAAATTTTCTAAAATATTTTAATTTTATCTGAAGAGATAACAAATCATTAATATTTCCTTATTTATAAACTGAATGAATATGAATTTTATTATTTTACATTGCTTTCTTTTTAATTTCACATCACTTAGTAAACTAAATATTTAAAAAAGGGAAATAAAATTATTAATAATTCATTGAGTCAATTTTCTTGCAATAAAAGTGAATTCATGCTATTTTTATTATATTATTTTTGTTTAAAACTCATTGTTGAAATCAAATAAAACCTAGAAACCCCTAGAATTATTAGATATTTATCCTTTTAAATTTTGGACATCGTAATAAAATAAGAAAGTTCATATGATTATGCATTTAAACAGGAATATCAGAACTATAAGTAAGAAAATATATATAGTGGTTTATGTATTACGAATAATAATCTAACTTAAAATTAATAAATGAATTAGTGAAATAATAACATGCTTATATACAAATATCTTTAACTGACTTATTAAGAATCATTTTACAATGCTAATACTCTTTTTAAACTAAAAGAGATTATGCTAAATTATTTTAAATTTTTATTCATCATTTTCTTTCATTCTATTCTTTTTAATTTAAACTATATCCTGAAAGAAAATTTAACATGCTATATCGTGCTTTAAATATATTTGTTTAATAATAAAAATAAATAAATTAAAATATATTAAAATACTTTAAATAAAAATAAGGAAAATTAGGCTTAGATTTAAAGCTGGTATCTTATTTTTGAGTATATATATTATTATTTAAATTTTTTAATCGCTTTCAATTGATTCTTTATTTAATTTATAATATAATCTTTAAATAAGCAGATGCTAATAGTTTATTTACGAAAACTTCAGAAACTTAGTTTCTAAAGAACTTATATAATATCATAGCTAATATTATAAAAAAAGATTAGCCATAAATAGAATTTTTAAGCATATTCTTTTCATAAGTTTGGTTTATTTTATCTCCATAATTGAATCTTTTAGAGTTTATTTTTATGTAAATCTTTTTGCATTACTATTGATGTTATGATTATATGTCTGGTATCTATTTAAATCTTAAAAGCTAAAATTTTATAGCAAATTACATCAGAAACTAACAATAAAATAAAAGAGAAATTGATTAATGTTTGAGTTTCTTAGAATAAAGCTATATTTTTTATTAAGTAAATATCAGATGAAATAAATGCTTATCTGAAAAATTTATTCATTTATCTAGTTTTTCGATGGAGAATTCATTATTAAATATAAACATTGATGACAATTATTTTTCAACTAATAATCTAAGATTCTTTACTATATAAAGTTTAAACTTAGAATCAATATTTGATTCACTGAACTTTTATAAGGTTTTAATAAAATAATTTATTATAATCTAAAACTTATAAAATACTTTTATCATTATCGTTTGGAAGCTAACATATGCTATGGGTTATTTTGAAATTATCAATTTTGATAATTTACACATATAGTAGATATTGTAGATATTTGATAATAATTCTATCATTGATTATTAAAATAATCTTGAAGTTTGTGCTTAAATTAATGTGAAATGATAATTAATTAGATAATATAAAGTTAATTTTTGGTTATATATCTCATATATTTAAAATATAATAATTTTTTATGTATACTAGCTAATTTTCTAAAATCATCTTGATATTTTTTCAGAGAAACTCTAAAATATAACTTTTATAACAATTTATTTATCATTTTTCTCTTTCTTAAACTAGCTTATCTAGTAATTGTTATATTTAGTTATATATGATTATTTGATGTACTAAATAAACTTATAAAATATAATCTCTATTCAATTAAATTCTAATCATATTTTATATTTTTATTGCTTTTCGCTGCAAAGTTTATAAAGAATAATTTCTATCGAATATTTTTATTTCTTACACTTAAAATTAATAAAATACCTATATAAGCTTATTTTAAATAATTTATTTACAATTTTCTTATTACTTTTTATTTTCTAAAATTTATGTAGCACTGCTCTTCGTTCACTTTCCTTCCTTACAAATAAATATTTTAATTATAAGGTTTTATATAAATAAATTTAAATAAATTCAACTTTCAAATTTTTAACTCCTAGAATTATAAAAACATAGATAAAGATTTAATAATTACAAAGTGGTAATGGTTATTGGACTTTTTCCAATTATTTTCTTTCGAAATGCATGTTTATTATTCTTCATCATTATTCAAAAGAAAAAAGATGAAAGATTAATTTTTTAATTATTATAACTAAAATAGAAATATTAACATTATCAATTATTATATTAATTCTTCTTTAATTTAAAGCTTCTGTTTATTTTATTATTTACAAGCTAACTCAAATTTTATTTTATTCCCTTCTTTTATCATATCTTTTATTTACTTCTAAGTCTTTTCTTAATTTACTTTTCATATATGCCAAAATTTAAAACTCAATGAATAATTTTATATTTTGAAAGCACCAAAATAAGTAGATAATTATCATCTCTAATTGAAATTTCAGATAACTTAACGAATTTTAATATTAAGCATTTAACAACTTGATTCTTGCTAATTACCATAAAAGAATAATACAAGAAAATCTTTTGAACTTGTTTTAATTTCAATTATTTTCGTTTTATTTTACTCAGAAATAGCGGATATAACTTTAAAACATTTAAATTAACCTATTAACAGATTAAAGCTAAAAGTTAAAATTAATTTATATAAATATAATTGTATTAATACAAGGAGGAAATTTTAAAGGTATATAAAAATTAAAATTAAAAATGTTTCCACTATCTAATATTAAATTAAAAATAATCATTATTATTTTTGTTCTGTAACTTTAGCTACTTTTTTTTTTGTTTTATTTAAAATTTTTATTTTTTAAATAAAATTTTTTTAACTTAAGCAAATTTTAGTATCTTAAATAAATGGTTTTCTTTTAATTTTTTTTAAATATCTTAATGTAGATGCTTATAAATCTTCAAAAACTTTTGTAATTTTCTTTTTCTATTTTATTGAAAAATCTGATTTATAGTCATTAAATTCGAAGGTATTTTTATATAATTTTCTAGTAAGTTCTTCACTAAATTTAAAAACTAAAACTTGAAAATAAAAAATTTCTAAATCTATTTATAAATCCTATAAAATATAAAATACGAATTGTAATATGCAACTAATAAAGTATGCTTCATAAACTGTTTAAAGATATTCCTTAAAAATTGTTTATTCTATTTATTAATAATTATCTAAATCCGAAAAATATTTTTACTGTGAAAATATCAATTAAAAATTTATCATCTGTATTATATCTCTAAGTATATCTCATATTAAAAAAGTAAATAGCTTAAGATTAATATAATGCAAAAAGATGTTAGTTATACGCTTTTTTAGCTTTAAAATAATAAACTAAAATTAATTTTAAACTGGATTGATTATCTAAATAAACATTATATTAGTCAAATTATTTTAAATAGTTTAAGAATTATTTTTTATGGCTTTGATTATATTTTTGTATAACTATAAGCGAAGGGAACAATAAGATCAAACATTAGAAAAAATTAAGCAAATATTGTAATCATATCTATCTTAATTGTAATTAAATAAATTTAAAAAAAGTAAAAAATTTAAATTTTTTAAATTTAGAATGACATGAATCTGATATATTCTATTTGTAATCAGACTAAGTAATAAATAATATAAAAAAGGATTGTCTATATAATTTAAGATAAATAAAGAATGAAGGAAATTTTAGTCTAAAATTATTCCTAGAACAGATATTAATCTATTTGGCATTATAAACGATAAATAGAATATATTTATTTTTTCGTAAAATACTGCTAGCTAAATATAAATAAATATTCATTATAACTTTTTGAATGAAAGAAATATCCTGAAATAAACTTAATCCAAGTTATAATAAAAGTGTTAATTTATAAAATTAATAAATTTAAGACAAATCATTTAATCAATTATCAAGCATTATTTTTGTAGCTCATTCTTACCAACTCTTTCTATGGTTGGATAAAGGTGCATTTAAAGTTGCTGTTTATGACTTTATTGAGTTATTTTTTCCTTCGCTTAATTTTCACTCTAAACATTTTTATCTTCTTCATCTTATTAAGAGAGTTAACTTTAATCAATTTCTTTAAATATTTTACTCTTTCGCTTGTTTTGGGAATTTAAAAACTGCTAAACTATTTATTAATTCTTTTTCTACTCTATTTATGCCTGGATAGTTTACTATCTTTAAGTAAATAAGCAATTTTTTAGAATTAATTGAAGGTAATTCTTTAGGGACTTTCCTGGAAAAACAATTTAGGAGTAAGTTCATTCTATTAAGAATCTGACTTCTGAAGCTAATTAGTTACTCATTCTCTATTAATTTGGAAATGCTAAATTTATTTTTAAAAAGTATGTTTAGGAGCTGTCAAATTCTAAGGACTATTTTTATAGTTTGACTTGATGAAAAACTCTATTTTCCATCTGTCTAAGAAAGATTTAAGCTATTTGACATTGAAATATTATTTTATGCTATTTTTTCTTCTTTAAGCTTTTAAGCTTAGTCAGGAGAGTTCAATATAAAACTTCCCTGAGGACTTATACATTAATAACCTAGTTACAAAGTCGATTTTTTTAAATTAAGCTTTCTAGATTTTTAATTGAGCTATTCCTTTTAATCAGAATCTCCGTTCTAAAATGTTTAACTGAAAAAAATAGGGACTTAAAGGTACATCACTAAAATCTTTTATTATTTTAATCTTAAAATTTTCTTTAGTATTTGGATTGATTCTACTTTATATATCCTTTTTATTTTACTTAAACTAATCCTTCTCTGAAGCTTTATTAAAATAGATTTTTGGTTAAAAATATTTTACACTCTTTACTCTTTAGGACTTTCATTCTACTTTTTTACTTTTAGATTATAAAAATCTTTATTTTTTTAATCAAAGTTACAGCTAATGGGAATTTAATTGCTTATGTAGCTTTCATTTTCTATTACTTCATCTTGTTAGTGGAACCAAAGAGGAAACTCTACCGAAGATATGATTATCTATTGGTGTATTAATACTATCTTCCTCGGAGTAACAGTATGAATCTATTTCACTTTCAGTTACATTACACTAAGTCTACTACATTCTTTAGTAATCATTACTGCATCAATTTCTCTTTCCTTCTTAGAAAATATTAATTGAAAAGCTTCTCTTTTTACATAGATGTGATTTTCTTGTTGCGTATTGACACTTTATGAGATTTAATTTAAGTATAAGATTAAAAAGCACAGCTAATAATCTATAAGACCAAGCTTTAGTTAATAAAGTAGCTGTTATTATTTAAAGTATCAAATAATTAAAATATAATACATTTGCTTATTATAAGAAATTATTTAAGTTTAATTTAAAATAGCTTAAAATTAATAATCTCTATTGATCCATATAAGGAAATTAGTTTTCCAATATTATTTTATATTATACAGAGACAAGTTATTTCAATAATAATTGAATACTTTGGCTATAAATATAAGAGCAATCTCTAATTTTAAAATTTATTTATTTAAAAGGATTAAGAAAATATAAGTGATAGAAATGCACTTTGCTTTTAAGCATAATTAAAGATTTAAATATTAATTAAAATTTAATAAAGTGAATGCTGAGAAAATTATTTTAAACTCTATAATATTTTTCTATCACGCAGAGCTACTTGATTTATATATTTTAAATCTATAATAATAATTAATAAAGTAATAAAAGTTTCTATATAATTAAAAACATCAAAGCTATAAAATAAGTAGCACTTATGTTTTATTACAGGTTAATTAGCAATGCTAATAACTATTTTCTTTGCTATTAAATAATATCTTATTATATATCAAATTAAACATTTCTTTAAAAAAGTCTCCTCTTAAATGATACATCTCAGCCAAAACTATGATTAGTAAACAATACTTTAAATTCTCAAAATTATGCAATAAGAAATTTTAAACATTTAAGACAAGTATAAGAGCTCTAAAGAAAAGTTTAATAAATAAGGATTAATATAAATTTTCAAAAACTGAGATAAGTAGGACACTGAATGGCAGATTAATTAGAAACAAAATTCAACCAATTCGCAGAGCTGACAGAAAGGCAATTCCTCTAAAAGATATCAATGAATGATTTAATGGATGTGGAACAACAACCTATGATAAATTATATTTCCCATGGAAAATAATTAGATGCTGATATTGCAAAAGGCCCAGAACATAAATTGTGAAATTGTATCCAATTTAAACTAAAAAAGATAATCATAGAAAATTAATGGGAAAATATATTTAGATTTTATTGCAATTAAGAAGGCAAAGTTTACATGACAAAAAATACTTAAACTAACGAAGAAAATTCATACATCTAATATGTAGTTAATAATTCAATAAGAAATGGATGGCATCGATCTATCGGAAATTATTAGAAAGAAAAAACTAAAAATTATAAAAACTTAGGATAGAAATGATCCAAGCAAATTTGAAGTTAATACTTTATTCAACATTAAACTTTTAATTCATGATGAGCCAAATAAAGGGGGAATCACGCCAATTAATTATTATTATATAAATATAATTATAATTATAATTTAAAATATAAGTATGAAGTACTTTTATGAATTATTATATATTTAATAAAGATTATAATCGCAATATAACCTTCATTTTAAACAAATTATATTGAATTATATTATTATAATATTAATCATATATATAGAATATTAAATTAGAGTAAGAAAAGTAAAAATATTTTAATAACTGCTGAACTTTTGTTTCGCCAATTAAAAATCTAAAATATAAAGATTAATGAATAAAACATTTAATATGATTAAAATAAAAAATAAAATAAAGCTAAAACATTATTTTTGGATTGAAATATATTTAAATATTTATTTATATAGTTTTAATTTTATTTAGCTTTATGATTTCTATCAAATATGCTTAAATAGTAATTTAGACAGGAGAGAGTATAATCGAAATATAATTTTTTAGAATAAGATATTTTGGATTAAGCTTATAGATATTTTAAATTTAATAAAAATATTACAATCTCACATTTAGTTGATAAAGTGAAGCTATGCAATAAATTAATAGATCAGAAGTATGTCATTCAATTTTTTGTTTTTAGATTTTGCTTATATTTTTCAGAAAAATATAATTTAATGCTTAAAAATAGCTATTATGTTTGTAGAATCTTTAATTTGAAGAAAAAAAAATTTATAAATCTTTGTATCGATAATTCTCATTTAAAAATAATGTTGTTTTAAATAAATTCTTTCTACTATAAATTTTAATATAAAAATCCTAATTTAGTTAAATATTACACTCATAATTATTATTTAATACATTTTTATTTATCACTTCTCATATTATTTTATCTATTAATTAGGTTTTGAGCAATAAGCAAGTTAAATTTTGATAAATCTTAAATTAAATTAGATATATAGGTTTATAAATTAAATAAAAGTATTATTTATTTGATAAAGTAAAATGTTTACTAAAATTGAATTTTATTAATATCTAATATTTTGATGTTTTTTATAATTAGTACCTATTCTTTAATTTCTGGAAGTCCTCTATAGAAGTAAAGGTTTTCATATGATCAATTATAATTATATCTTCTTGATATAAAATTTTAATTTTAATTAATTTTAAATTTAATTTAATTTATTATTTCAAGTATAAAATTATATTTAAGAAATTATTTCATATATAGTTTAATGGTTATTTTAGCTAAAATTATTTGTTAAGATAAAACTTCAAAATAAGCGTCTGATTTTTATAATTATAAAATTAACTTTCATTATTTATTATATTCTTTTATTATATTAGCAATATATTTAAAATTCAGTTCAAATTGTTTTTAAGTTGATGAGACACCAAGAACCTAAAGAAACTGAAATTTTAAATTTCGAAATGCTTTTATTAAGAGTCATTTATAAATATTTATTTTTATAGCTTATATTTAAAAATAGGTCTTTAAATTATTAACTTTCAGCTTGAAATTTATTAAAAGAGAATATTTTATTTTGTATGCTTCTGTGATGTTAATGATTTTAAATTCTATTATTATATTATTTTCGTGTTTTAGTAAATATGATTTATTAATAAATTTTTTTGTTTAAAAATAATCTTTGTTTGCTTTTAATTTTTTATTTATTTTTTTTATTTTTTGTAGTTTTAATTATTTTCTAATATGCTGAATAAAATTAATAATTTTTTAAAAATATCTCATTTAAATTATTTCCTAGAGCAAGGAAAAGATGTTACATTTGCAACAGCACTTGACATCTATGGCGAAAATGTCCCCAATAGAAAAGAATAAGAATGAATATTTGGAGTAATATTAACTATTAGCAACTGAAATGGCGAGCGACGGAATTCTTCCATCGGGAAATGGGAAAATCTGGAAAAAAAAATTCTTAACTCAGACTATTAAAAAGAGAGAAGTCCAGGAAAAAGAGCACAAGGAACGAACATGCAGGAAAGGAGATTTTATACATTTAAAACTTCAATTAAGCCGGAAGGCGAACAGTTATTTTAATGATTTAATGATTTAATTTCATTTAAATACTTCTTTATTTTATGTTTTTGAATCTAAATACAGTGACTAGTAATTTTCCTGATTTCTTGTACTGTCTATTTCAAATTATTTTTATTATCTTAGTAATTATTGTAAGATATAAATAAAATTTTCTAATTTTTAATTAATTATTTTTAACAAGATATTTTAATATATTAGTAATTGTTTCTTAATTTGAAAAAGATATATACATTCAACTATTTAGTTGTTTTTTATCTATTTAATTGAAATATATCAAACTTCTTAAAAACTCTTTAATATTCCTAAAAGATAATGATATTTAAACTTTTATTCTTTATTCTTTAAAAGTGTTATTAATATCTTCATTTTTGTATCTTAATTCATTAATTTTTATGTTTAGATTCTTTTAATCAATGCTTTTATAATTAAAATTTTGACACTAAATGAATTTTTGCAAGAAAAAGATTGCTTTAAAAGTTAATTATTCTTTATAGATAAATTAATTATTTAATAACATAAAAAATAATCTCTTTGCAAAGTCTTATTTCCTTTATTCTTTTAATGATTAACTCTTTTTGATTACTTTATAAAAGATATAATATAAAATAATGACTTAATTTAAAATTATTAAAAGTTTATTATTCTAATAATTATAGATGCTTTGATAAATTTTATCAAAATTATACTTCTGGATCAATAACTAATACTATTATTCTTTTTTCAGGTTTATTTTATGAATTATTTTCTAGATCAATCTTATATATAAAGTTTAAACTTCCTAAGGAAATTTTCTTATATTTATTTAGATTTATTTTCATTTAAGATAAAAAACTAATAATTTAATTATTTAACTTGCATGCTATATTTTTATTTTCCTTCTATTTTATATAATAATTATTAAATTTATAGAAATAATAGAAAGAGATTAAGAGTATTACGAATTTAAAAAGTGAAAAGAAGATATAAATTTATAATTTATTAATTAGTTTTACTATACTTTGTTAAGTTATTATTATTTTTCAAGAGTAATAGTAAAATAAAAATATTTAAAAGTTAACTAAATTTGTAGATTCAGCTTTACTAATAGTTCTAATACAACTATTATTATTATTATTACAACCAGTTAGCTTGTTTTAAACATATATGTCTATTGTTGATAAACCACTTAGAAATTAATGTTACTTTATAGTTAATTATTAAGAATATAATACGTCATACACTATTCCTTTATATAAGTTAATAGTTATTAATACTGTTTTATTATAGAATTTGATAGATAATAATAACTATTAAAAAAGTTTACTTGAGAGTTATATAAATATTTAATTGTTAATAATAGTAAATAACTTTTATATAATTTAAAGTTATCATTTATATTAATAAAATCCACATATGTATATACAATAAATAAAATTTATCATTAAATCATTAAGATAATATTTTAATATCTTTATCTACAAATTATAGAAAACTTGCTTCAATTTTAAGAACATTTAGTTGAAAATATTCTGAATTTTCTGGTTTTATTATTATTTCAATAATAAATATATCAAATTTGTTAATTAAAAAGGACTTTTAAAACTGTATGATTAAGATTCTCTAATTTTTCCAAGTTAAGAAGACTTTTTTGAAATGAAATTCTATAAAGACTGCTTTTTTGAGGATTAAATAGAGAAAAAATATGAAAAAATATGAAAAAAGAAAATATAAGATAAATTTTAGTTTAGTAATTCAAATTAATCTATTAAAAATAAAATTTATTATGTATTAACTTATATCTTAGAGATTATTATCATTAAGACAGATTCTAAGTTTATTAATAAAAATAATAAATTTTAAAGTTTATAACTATAACTATAAAATGATATTACAGACTCTTTTTCTTTTAAAGGTCTAAAAATTAAATCTTTAAAATAATATTGAGACTGCTAAAATCCAAGTAAAATAATAATCCAATAATTCTTTAAAAAATAAAATAAAAATTGAATATTAAACTAATTTATTTTTTTAATCTTCTCTTTTATGAACTATGAACCTCTCATTATTTTTCAAGGAACCAATTCTCCACTGTATTCAGCTTTAGGCAACGTAAACATGCGACAAAGCATTTTAAAGTGTCAGTGAGTAACATTCTTGTATTGACTGAGAGTATAAATGTATTTCTTTACCAATTCTAAATATGTTTAAATTCTCTATTTACAGTGATTGATCAAAAGACAATTTTCTTGTATTATGACTCCAAGATATGTCACTTGATTCTTCTATTTGATATGTTAACTTTCCAGTTTCAAGTTTAATTAGATTTTTTTAGCTCTTCTTTTTTTAACAAATTGTATTGCTTCACATTTAGTAGTGCTTATTTACAGAAAAATTCACCATAATACTCTGCGCATTAATCTATAAGTTATTACATCCTTTAAGCAGAACAAGAAAGGAGTATAAGGTCATCTGCCCACGTTCTGCATACAAAGTTCATATTGTGCAGATGAATACCTAGATGTTTATTTCTTTCCTATAGATGTCTGATTACTATATCATAATATAGGAGGGAGAATACAAGACCATGTGAACTCCATTACATAACTCCATTGCTATAATGAAGTCGTCGAGTTGTTTACTCATCGATTAGAAAAGAGGAATTCAGGTTACTGTAGAAAGACTCTAGTGCCAATATCAATCCCAGAAATAGTTTTATCCTCTTAAGATGTTGAAAAAGTGTTCTTCTCTATCAAACATCTTCTCAACATCAATAATAATAGTAAGCATCCTTGTTTAGCCTTTCCCTTCACTCTAATAGAGGTCGATATCTGCTACAATTATCATATTTAGTGGGCTGCTTGTCTCTTCTTGAGAAATCCCATTTATGCAGGATGTATGAGGTTTCATTCTTAAAGAATTTTTTAAGTCCTTTCTGTTAAAGCCTTGTCGTAGATCTTCAATATAGTATTCATAAGGGAAATTGGTCTTCAGTTTTTCTAATCACTCTTACTACCAAATTTGAAAATAGGAATGATAATGGAGGCATTCAGCTTTTATGGAATTTATTAAAGTCGCATCATATTATTGATAAAGCAGTGAATTATTTATTGTAACTATTCTCCATCATATTTTATGAGTTCACCCTTTATTCCATCTGGTCCAGCTGCTTTACCATTTGGAATATGCTGAATAATTTCTTCTTCTTAAAATTTGAAAAATTCAAAATTTTATAAGTGAGAAGATGGGTAATGCTACCAATTTTATAAAAATAAAAGAGATTAATATAAAATAAATGGTAATATATATTTAGAATATACTGCACGAACGAAGGTTTACTCTATCGGAAAAAATACTCCAGCTAAACAAAGAAACTCCAAACATATATCATGCAATTAACGAATTTAACAAGAAAGGAATGGGAATCGACCTATCAAACTCTCCGAAAAAAATAAAAAATCCTTAGGACGTATGATAAACAAGATCCAAGCAAATATTAAGTTTCTTTTATTTAACATTAAACTTTTGATTTGTGATTAACCAAATAAAGGTGAAATCACGTAAATTAATTAAATTCGTTCATAAAATGACTCTAATTATGCTTATTAATTAAATAGATATCATTTTAGACTTTTAATTAGGATAATTAAAAAAAATTATTATAGAGTACGTATCCCTACAATAAGGCGCATCTCTTTAAAAAAGTTAATTTATAAGTCTCTTTAATCTCCCATATTCCCAAAATTTCTCTCTTCTATTTGCGGGCAAGGTTGCGGTTCAAAATCTCCAAAGCACAGGACGCCAATAGGCGATTACAGGTAGATTTCCAACCCATGATGAGGAGATTATTCAAATCCAACATTTAGAAAAGGTTGCTTTACAGTCAGTTCATCTCTGGGAAATTCTTCTCGCGACCTTAAAAGGTAAGGTCCACCCTATTTAAATTAAATTAAATAATAATAAACTTAAAGAAATCCTGTAAATTGATTATAACTCTAGTCTTAGACTTTAATTTTAATATTTATTTACTTTTCGCTATAAAAATAAGAATCAATTTTAATTCCTTTCCTAAATCATTTTTAGTTGTTCCTGTATTCTAGATAATATAAGCACTTTTAAATTTAAGTTGAGATTACCAATTAAAATATAAAATATCTTAATCTTTATAATTCTTTTACCAAATAACTTGAAAATAAACTCCGATCTTAGCTACCTTTTGATTTTTATAATATCATTTTAAATTTTTTTAATTCAACTTCATTTTACATACTTATTATATATTAAATCAATAAAATAGCATCAATCTAAAAACTTAATGTTTTTAAATAAAATTAATAAATTGAATAGATATGAAATGCATTATTAACCTAATTACATTCTTTTTCCTATAAACTGATTTTAATAAAGTAGTTAAAAGATATTTGGAAATTATATTTACTGCTGACTTTATGAAGAAGTTTATTTCTTTAAATTTATATTTCTACTTGTTTTATATTTTATATCCTTGAGGTCTTATAAGTAAGGTAGTATATATTTCTTTTATTAAAAAAAAAGTATTTTCTTCTCTAATAAATATAATGTGTCTGTAGCTTTATTTTATTATTCCAAATACACATACATCTTACAATTTATTTTTCCTTTATATTTGCAAAAGTAAAGAATCACAGCTGTAGCCAATTTTTATATTCTCATATATGAAATCAAAGAAAGAAATTAATGCCTTTTAATTGATATAAAGTTCGTTCAAAACTAGATTGTAAAGTCTTTTCTAAAAGGAGAATAGAATTTTAGTTAATTTTCTTTTTTTATTATTTCAATTCTCTAAATTTAATTTACTCTTTACTAAGGATATATTTTCATTTAATTAGCATAACTGACTACTTAATATGCATTTTATTTTATATATATCTTCTTTCATACTAAATTTAATGCTTTTCTGATTATTTATTCTCTTCACCTGCCACTAAGAAGATTATTTATTTATTCTGAAATTAGGCATAATTAAGCCTACAATGTCTTATTTTATTTAGCTTTCACTAACTAAATAAAAATCCTAGCCATTTGAATGTTATATCTCATACTCTTAAGATTATATATATAATGCCATTACTCAAAGAATTGCTTATTTAATAACTAACTTATGCTAAAATTCTAAATTTCTAACTAATATATAATCCAATTATTTATATTTTTACCACTAGATTTATCTTTTATAATGGTTATCTATTAAGATTGTTGTAAGCTTAAATAATAATCTCCTTAGGCTATATAATAAAACCTCTTTCTAGCTAAGAACACTAAATATTAAGTTTTATTATAAGTTTAAAGGAATCAATTTGAAAGATTACTTCTATTATAGTTTAGCTTGATAAAGATAAAAGTATTATTAATTCAAAACATTATGCTATCATATAGTTAAAGCACTTTAATAGTAAATTTGACTGTCTAATATCTCTTGAGTAATTACTATTTTCCTTTCTAAACTAACTCTAATTAGCTTTTAATCATTAAAAGTGTAATTAAGGGAAGATTTCTTGAATCAGCTTAGATATTAACTATTCTTAAACTTATTACTTTTAAGTAAATTTATTAAGATTTTTTCGCATTTTACTATTACTGTGGTTTAGCTTATTATTCTTCCTTTTTATTACAATTTCCATTTAATCGCTATGATTAGAAAAAAGATACAAGCTCATAAAGCTAAAATTCTTTTGAATGTGATTTCTAAAATTTTCCATATAAAACTAATAGCAATTCTTTAGCTTTTTATTTTTGTCTGAAAATCTAAAATTTAACTTTAAACAGGAAAAGTCTCTTTGATTAAAAACTTATATAAGTGAAAGGCTTAAACCAAAAATTATAATCTACCTTTTATTTTTTAATCTGATCTAAATTATCCTTCTTAATAGCTTTAGCTCAATAAAGTTTATTAGATCATTTTAGATTCCCACAGATTCTACAGTCTCATGTTCTTCCAGCTGAGCTATTGTCGGTTTATTATTTATATCATCAAGCAATTATAAAGATATTATCTCTTTTGAATAAATGAGGGAAAAGTTATTAATCATATGGAAAATGTAAATAGTAAAAGTAATTTAGTTTAAAAAGTCTAAAAATACGAATATTTTAGTTAATAACTTATTTAAGAACTTTAGCTTCAAAAAGATAAAAATAAACTGAAGGGATATAATATTTATTTACATTCTTCACATAAAATAAAAGTTAAATTTTAAAAAAGTAAAAATGAAGAATTAAGTAGATATAATAAAGGAATTAGAAGGAAATCTATTAAGCAAATAAGTTTTAAATTTTAGCTTTGAAATATGAATAGCTAGAATTTAATAAGATTTAAAACATTTTGCTTTATGAACCTTGAATTAAAATAGGAAATTAAATTTGAGAGATTATTAATTCATTTTCTGGAAAGAAATAATCACATTTATCTTAATCTACAATTTTAGAATCATCAATTTTAATCTTAATTTCATTCTTTAAAAATAAAAAATAAGCTTTTGTTAAAAAATAATATCAAATAGTTGGCTAAGGTTTTTTACCATCTATGAGTAGGAGAGGAAATCAGAAGCATCTTCTCTTACCTCTTCTTAACTTTAGTTAACCCATTTTTTTTAAGACAAATTATTTTCCAGCAGGGAGAAAACTTAAAAAAATAAGAACAAACATCCTTAATAATAAAAAATGTAAAACAACTTCCTTGTTTCAATGGACAAATAGGCATTGGAGAAAGGATTCCGAACAGAAAGTTAACAGAACTCTTCCACTTAAACTGGAAAAAGAGACCATTTGAATTTCTGAAAGTAATAGTTAAGAAATAATGAAGAAGGTAAAGTACGAATATTCATTATAGGCCTTGATATTTTTGATTTAGGAAATATTGAAATAATGAACTCTTAATAGATGACACAACTAATATATCAACTTATAATAATACATTGAAAATGACTCCTAAGAAATAATCCGCTAAAATCTAACGGGACATCGATTAATAAAACTCTCCCATTGAAATTTACTCCAAAAGCAGAAAACAGAAAATTGCGAAAGTAATATAAAACTTCAATTTACGAATCGATTCTCTAACTTATATTATACAATAAATATAAAATAAAATCAATTATTAAAAACTAAATTAAATGCCAAGGCCTCAAAAGCTCAATTTAAATAAGAATTGGAAAAAATAGAGTTAAAAATAAAAATAAATTAATAAGCAAAATAATTTTGAATAACTTTTTTTCCTTCACAATGACCCTATGGTAATAGAATAGCAGAACTCAAAATTTTTATCGAATTGGAAAAAATTTTAAATATGATACAAATGCCGAAAAATGGATTATGATTAGAACTCAAAACAAAATGCTTATACTGCTATAAAATAGGTCATATATATAGAAACCACAGATAATTCCAGAAAAATAAAAACTAGAAAATAAGAAAATATGGAAAAACATGACTAAATTATATTGTACTGAAAATGGAGAAATATTTAGGAGAATGTTATACAATGGAGATCAGTTTTTAGAAGACATTGTTAATGCTTAAAAGAGAAAAACAAGATTAATGTGGGAAAGACTGAGACTGGAGCAAGATTCCAATAATAAAGAAGGGCTAAGCAACAAAAATAGGTTTTAACTTGAAAAAATTAATTCTGCGGAAGAAAATTATGAATCCAGAAATGATCATTAGCAACTTATTAAATAATTTATTATATTCATATAAAGTAAAGAACTCTTAAATTAATTAAAAAATTATTTTATTTTAGAAATTATTTATAATTAAATAGCATTGAATATTAAAACTCTTCATAGATATAAAAATAATATATTTTAAAAATGTGAAATAGCATATTTAATGTTTTTACCATACTAGATAAAAAATAAGAATGTTTATTCATTTAATTTAATTTTTTCTTGCATAATTTTACTTAGAATTTTATTGAAACAATGATTAATATTTTATAACTTAAAAAGAATTTGCTTTCTAATTAAAATTTTTTATTGATTGAAGGATTTAAAAATCTTAATAATCTTTTTTATATAATAAAAAATAAAAATAAATTAAAAGGTTTTATTTATCTGAAATAATCCTAAACATATGATATATTTTATAGGATAAAATGATTCTAAAAAAAAAATTAATATTGTCTTCTTATTAATTTTATATATAATTTAAATGCAAAAATAAGTTTTAACTTTATTAATTAATTTCAACTAAAAAAGTTTTTGGACCGGAAACTCCTTTCCGATTGCACGACTCGACGCTCTCTTTTTATGGAATAACGGGGATATCCTGTTGTGCTCTAGGCACAGCTGCTAGGGAGCTCCATCGCTATGAGCAGCCAGGCTTCAAGCCCCTACCAAGAGCGGATAATCTCAAAGACAGCGTTCCCTTCAGAAAATGACTCTGACCAGGGACTTTCTCAGCGACAGGAAAGGAACTTGTTCCTAGCCATAAAACCAGAAAGTTTAGTCACGAAGGTCATTCTCAGCTCCCACCATCTTTTCAATAAGTTTTAACTTTATATCTTTCTTATAATAAATTTCTTAATAAATTTTTTTAATCAGTCAGGAATATTATTTAAAGTATTGCAACGCTTACCAGAAGGACCATCTGTTTTATAATGGGAAAGGTGCAAAGCTTCTGTTAGTTATTTTCCGCATAAATAGCAAAACATATTTTTACTTTAGCAAATATTAAGACAAACTATAAAGTTGCATCCTTATACTTTATAAGTTATTGGTTTACAAACTGGACATTAAACTGTTTTATTATATATATATATTTTAAAACCGCCATAGTTGTTCGAAGGTGAACAACAAGGTCATCTTCATCAGAGATTGGGAAAGTTAAGTCCCATAATCGACTTTATGCCTTTCTCTGCTTTGGTTTGGCCTCGAGACATAAGATTCTTAGACCTTCGGCACTGGCTCAATTTAAATTTAATTTAATTCTGGAACTAAAAAGAAATAATATTGCGAGCTTCATCAGAGGTGGGGAATTTAAGTATCCATAATTGACACATGTCGTCCTCTGCTTTGGTGATGCAATGAGACACAATCCTACCATGTCCTTGGACCTCCAACAAGTAGATAAGATTACGAGTATTCTTAAATTATATCAGTATTGAACATTTTTATCAGTACTGAATAATTATACCAGTATTGTACAAGGTCTACCAGTATCTGATAATTTTATCAGTAACAAACATTCTTGTCAGTATGAAACATTTTTTTTAAAGAGCTGCGCACCAATGAGAGTGCTACGCGCTCTATAATCAAATTTATTTATTTATCTATTTATCATTATTCGAACCTATATAATTATAAAATATTACAATTTCTACTATTTTATCGTCTCCCTACTTCTTTCTCCACTCTGAACACGTTAAATTTTTGTGTTACGCCTTGCATTTCAAACAGTTAAGCATTTTACATTCTTTGCATTCAAATTCTTTCACTCTTTCTGATACAATCGCTATGGATGGACAATCTATAGTTAAACAGTATTGTGCTCCAGGTGAAACTCTTATTTTTAAGTAATTATACTTTTCAAATACTTTTTAAGGACAAATTTTCTAAATTACTTACGGAGTAACTGGAGTTTTGCACTAATAACAACATAATTACTCTTAGGCTATTTGCCCTCTATTTATTTAATTTTCTAAAAATTATCTAAAACATGCTTCACACTACTTCATATCACAATCATCATTTATACATTTATAATTTTATTTATTTTGAATCTTATTGTAACAGATTTAGCATAATAATTCATCCGGAGATACTTCATATTTTTTTCCCTAGTTTACACTTACTTTGGGATTTACTAGTTTTGATTTCTTTTTTCTTTAAATTCTATATTCTTTAGTTGAGAATCACAACAACCTCCTGCCATTAGTTTCATTCTTTTCTAAATATTTAATTTTTAGTCTTGATTGATCATACCAGTCTTTTATTTAAATATAAGCTGACTGAAGATGAAGTAAATCTCATTTATTTGCTGACTTTTAAAAAATGATTAGCTCTGAAAGACGATCAAAATAATTTTAGTTTACTTAATTCCTTCTTCAATTTATCATTTTCATTTTTATTAAATCTATCTTCTTCTTACTTGTCTGTATCCATCGTTTTTAAGTTAAACCTAAAGGAAAGTATAAATATAAGAAAAAAATACAACATAAAAGAGCTAAAATAAAAGAAGCATTCATAATATAATTTATAAGGAACTAGCATAGTATAGTGTAAAAATATTAATATAGAATTTTAGTTCAAAGCAATTATCAGAACTTTATTAAAAAGTAATTTAATAAGGGATAAACATTTATCCTTCTATTATATTAATCTCTTTGAAAAGTCAATAACTTTCTTTATTAGATTATTTTAATTAAAATTTCTAAGATATATCCATCATGATGAATAAAGTAGTTATAATACCCCAGAATATAAAAGATTTATTTATATGCTTAAATTAGATTATGAAAGAGAATAAAACTTATATTTAGCATTAGTTATACCTTTCACTCTTTTCAACTTTCTATTAATCTTATTATTTCTAAGTATCATTTAACTATATCTTATGTAATTAGAACCTTTTCTGCTTTTTAGTTTTTATATATCTTTTCTTTATTACTCAAATTGAATGTCTAAGGAATATTTTAAGGAATAAAGCTAAAAATAGTAGAAGTTGTAATTTTTATGTTTATTGATATGTAAAGAATTGAGATAACTAGAGTACTTAAAAGATAAAAATGATAAAAAGCTATAGATTGATAGAGTTTTTAAAATATAAGGAATTAGATTAATAATTAATTATCGTGGCGTCATTTTTAGTTGGTTTCTCACGAATTTAGTTCAAAATAATTTTTATTTATTGTTTTAATTTCTTATTTCATGAGTCCTTCTTGAGTCTTTTTTGAAGGATTTTTGAGTCAACTTTTATTCATTCTCAAGACCTTCCTGCTTCTCTAAATGGGAGTTCTTATATTTAAGCTTAATTTTTTAATTTTTTCAATAGTAATTTTTTCTCAAATTGATGTCAGCTAATAGAAAATATAAACTCCTCAATGTCATTACATCTTCCTCTTTATTTTCTGTCCTATTGTAATACATGTGAATACAGGAAATTTTAAGCCGGAATCGGTTAACTTGGATTAGAAGTACATTATCAATCGAACTTTTACTCTAGCGAAAACGCCGAATAAGTTTAGTATATTCTCTCAAGGTTCATCCCTCCTTATCCATAGTGGCTTGCTTAATAATCAAACAGATAGTAGCTATCGACCATAATATTGTTTATGATAATACCTTTACATTGTTTAATTATATAATTATACTTTTATATAGCAAGCAAGCAATCCATATTATATCATTCTTAATTCAGTTACTCCAAAAGAAGGATACTGAAGAGAGAATTTTATTTAGAAGATATCCATAAATGTCTTAATAAAAACAAGCTTAGATAGCTACTTATCTAACAATTATATAGTTAATTATCTTAAAGAAACAGATGCTAAAATAAGAAAAAGAATAAAAGAACAAATAAATTGATAAGGTAATTGTAACGATAATTAGTAAGGTACTCTATATGATGTGAGTAAATAGAATACATATAAGATCTTAATAGCAATTGTTAGAAACATCTTGATTAGCATTAAATAATAGTTATAAGGATTTATCATTCTAATATTTTTAGCTTTCATATTGTATATAGTTAAACAAATATTAGCATTTATTTATGGAAAATTAATTTTTATGGTGTTTATTTCAAAATTTTAACCAACTACATACATTTTTAAGCTCTTAATTACAATTTTAATTTCAAATGCCTCTAAAAATTCTAAGAATTAAAAAAGTCAAGAAAAAAGAAATTTCTAAAGATCTATTAGTTACTTTAGATATTTCATAAGTACAAAAAGATTAATCTTCCATATAATTTGAGTAAGATTAGAAACAAATTTTTTATTTTCACCAGAGTGAAGCATCTTTAACCAGGATAAATTAAAGGTATAATAAATTGGTTAGTCTCTTTAATTATTCTAGTTAAGAGTAAAAAGGAGTATGAGTTTTATTATTCATTGAGATATATAAATATTGCCTTATTTCCAGGATAAGTAAAGAAGAGAAATATAATATGATTGATAAATGAAATAACTAAATCAAGTACTTTCTAAAAGAGAAATGAGAATTATGATATTATGAGGGTGATGAAAGTGTTTATATGAAATGAGAAGTAAAACTTACTATTTAATAAATAATGTTTAGAAAAATAAAAAGGTTATATAACAAAATCCGGCAACTCGGGATTGAACCGAGGACCCTGAGATTTCCACAGATTCTACAGTCTCATGCTCTTCCAGCTGAGCTATTGCCGGTTTATTATTTATATCATCAAGCAATTATAAAGCATTATAATTTCTAGGCAATTGAGAGAAAAACTAAAGGGTATTATAATTTGACTGGATAAAACGTAAATAATCTTTCCATAAAAATGAAAGTTTCGAACATTTTGGTTTCAACTATTTAAAATTTTATCTTTAAAATAATAAAAAAAGAACTGAATAGATAAATCCTTTTTTATTTTCACTCCTCAATCAAAATTACCTGATATTATGATATTTCTATAATAAATACTTTATTTGCAGGTGAGGTATATAAAAGTAAAGCCAAAGCCAAAAATTGTTCTTTTAAATTGTAATTAGTGAGAAGTCATTAGTTCTAGTTAGGTAAAAAAGGGAGAATAAAATAAAATGTTTAAATTTTATTTTTAACTTTAATGATTTAAATATCCTTGCATTTTGCTAGATTTAGCTTATTTTTTTATTACAAACTAAAATAAAAACCTTGGTTTTAGGATTTTATTAATCTAATTTATTTGGAAAAATTGAATTTCTGTGTACATCAAGTTCTTGCAATTTAGAGTTGTTTACTTTAAATAAAAAGTATCGATTTTTAAGTTTATTTAGAAATGATAAAAGCATGCTTAAATTTTCTTTAGTATATAATAGATATCTTTTGGATTTTGCAACTTCTAATTTACGATTTCGTTGTATAAGAGAGTATCTTTCTTGCTGATAATTAGCTATATTAAAAAAATATTCATAAGTTGTAGCTGCTAACTATTTAATTACCCTAGAATATTGAAAACCACTTGAATGTTTCATAATCCCCTTGAAAAATCCAAATTAAAGGTAGAATTGAAGTTTTTAAATTAATTTAGAGAATTATTAAACTAGAATAAAACGAATACTCAGCTTTGTTCTAATTAACTACTTAAATAAGCAAAAAGAGCTATAATTTAATAAAACCAAAGGTAAGAGACCTAAAGATCATTTAAGTTATTAGCTATTAGAGCATTTAAATCATTTAAGCTTATATTTGCTTTATAAGTATCTAGATTATAACTTAAAATAAAGCATTTAGTTATTAGATTACTTTCTTAGAGTATTTAAAGAACAAATATTAGTAAGGATATTGAGACTGTTTAATTATACTAGTATTTAGTTACTTAATAGTAGAACAATTGAAGGTTTTATATTTATTAATATTATATTTAGGAAAAGGAGAATATACCAGACTTCTTCTTAGAATAAAGAACCTTATAGATAATTCTTCAGATTTAGGGCTATTTAAATAAATCAATTTGGTTTCTTTTAATCCCTTAAGTTCTTATTTCTTTATTTCTGAAAAAGAAATAATTTCTTTAAAAGCTCTAGCTTTCTACTTCCTTTAAAAAGGACTGAAATTCTTATAATTAAGACCTATCTATCGTGATTTATTTCTTTATCTATTCTATTTATGAATTATCTAAATCTACAGAAGATCAATAACACTCTTACTTTAAAGTCTAATCTTCTTAGTTTTGTATATAAAGCTATTAATTCAATTTATGCCTTTTTATACATCTAGCATTTAAATAAGAGTCCCTATTTTATATATTAATAGATAGTAAAATATATCTAATGTATTTATACCTTGCTCCATATTAAAAAATTAATTGGAATCAAGCTAAGTATTATTTTATAAAGAGCTATTATATAAACAAGAAACCCTTTAGAAGTATCAGAGAGTAAAAATAGATGCTTTAGAACACATTGATATATAAAATATCTAATTACTTAGTACTAAGGCAAATATCTTATAAGGCTATAGAGCTATTATCTAACATTTACAAAAAAAGACTAATTTGTTTAAAAATTAATTTGAGCATATCTTTTAGAAGCAACGATGCTAATAGATATTTTTAAAACTATTAAAGTATATAACAATAATTTCCATATTACTAATAACTTAAGGACTCTCTTTAAGTTAATCTTTATTTTAGAGTTATAAGTATTATATTCCTAAGTAAGTAAAGAAAGATATATAGGATCTTTTATTATAATTTTAGTTGCTTGGGAAAATTAATTAGGAACTTAAAAATTGTTTTGCATCTTTAGTTATTAATTTAGTATAATCTCACTTAACTACTAGCGTCACTGAAGAAAGTGATTACTGTCTTTAGCTTTTAAAAATGCTTATACTATCCAAAAGACAAAAGCGAAAATAAGCAAACTAGTTCTGATGTCGAGTTTTAAACCTCTTTAAATTAATTAGATTCTAGTAAGATGCTAATAAGATTATGCTGTGTAATGCTAGTACATACTCTTTAAAGAAGTCTAGCTTTAATATAATTTGGAAAACTATTTTCTTATATTTAAATATTAGCGCTAGATTATCAATGCCATATTATCCAATTAAGAAAGAATAATTATCCCAAAATTTAATAATTAGCAACCAATTTAGGTAAAGCAGCTCTTAAATTACATATTAAAGTTCGTATCAGAATAGGCTGTAAAGCAAAGCTAAGGTATAGAAGATTAAATAAGTAGAACAGTTTGATAGTAATCTCAGATTCTTAGCTAGAACATATTAGATATAAAGATCCAAGCTTTAAAAGGAATAGAAAGTTTAAATGTAGCTAAAGGAGAAGCTAGAATAATTTATTTATAAAGAACTTTTTAACTAAAAGAGTTAGGTATTTAATTTCAGTCACATAATGAACGTACCAAACGGCAAAAATCCCTTGCTATTTCATATAAACCTAAAAAAAAAACAAAAGGAAAACATATTGGCGTTATTATAATGGAAAATATGAAAATAAAGAAACTGAAAAAGAAACGTCAAAAGCAGCTAATTTACCTATTTATTCTGAATCATCTTGTAGTTAAAGCAAACTAAAATAAAGGCTTACAGGTAGTTAAATTAACACATTTCTAGCTAAAGAAATCAATATCAATGGAAATAATATGAGAATTAATAATACAAGCAAGAATCTCATGAATTTGTTAATTTAAGGTATTTATATTTCTCCATATTACTAGCATCCACCTAAATAAGCAGGTTATTAATAATGATCGAAAGTATATTTTTGCATGCAAAGCCAGCAAAACTCATAATCACAATGAACGCAAATCATATGATTACAGCCAAAGTTTTTTTCAATTAGTGCTTAGCAATTTGGACAGTTTTTTACTTTTTAATTGCTAAGATATTCTTGAAATTTTTTATCAATCATCTGCTCACAACTTTTACCTTAATGAAATGCTTTGTTACAGTTAAAGCAAAATAAGTTTTTACATTTAGGACACTCTACACATGGAAACTAGAATTCATTATTTTAAAGCTAAGCATCTTATTTTGATATCCAACCATTACAATCTGGAAAAGGACATCATTTACATTCTGGAATCTCTTCCACTTAATTTTATTCCCTAAACTTTAGATATTTACCCATTATTGAAGGATCTTTTTACTAGATTAGATCTTCAACTAATTATTAAGGTAAGATTAGTTCACATTAGAAGTAAGGACAACTAATTTTCAATGCCTTTCTCTCATTTATGCTTTACTTTATATACTCAAATAAGCATACTTTACATATACGGTGTCCACATTCATTTAGGCTTTCAGTGATTCTAAAGCATATTTCACAATACTTCTAAGATAGATTTGGATCTTGATTTAAGATACTTTAGCAATAAATCCATGCAATACGATCTCTACTTTACCTAAAAATGTCTTGCTGTATTTACTTGTATTCTTCAGTAAAAGATCCATAAGGAGTTGAAAGTTATGACTTGTCTTAAGTTAAATTTGAAAAGCTACTATCACTTAATCTTGATATAAGTAACTACTCTTAATGCATATATTCAGGTTCTTCGCATACTCAGCATCTTTCTTCCTTCTATACTTCTAACTTAAGCTTATCAAAAAAGTTCTTCTATTTTTAAGGCATTGGGATGAAGTTATGCTCAAACCTTCCTTATTGATTTGGCAGCAGCTAATTAATAACTCTCTCTGCTTTCGTCGTGTTACTCACCTAGCTTTCTAAAATTTCAGGATTAGAAATTAGTAATCTTTACACAGTCCCAAGCTATAAGCCAATAGAAATGCAAATGAAGCATATTTCCTCTATTAATTATCTTTTAGCAGAAGGGAAGCTTTATAAGATATGTAATTGAGCTTCACTAAACTAGCCACTTTCATCATACCCAACTGATATAAGTTTGGCTTCTTCTTATTTCTCTAAATCATACATTTATAATACTTAGAAATATAAAGTATTTAACTTTAAAAAGCATTAAAGAACTTTATTGCCTAAGATCTTTTTACATCATAAAGCATTAATCCTAGTTATTAAGGAAGACACTTTAAGAGTATTTATTTAATTTATCTTCACCTTTATAATTTTAATTTAACTGACTCTACCTAAATTCCCTTCTATATTTAACTATTAACTTCAGTTTAAAATTTCTTTCTGCTTGCCAAAACCTTCTATAGAATATCACTTCTAACTGCACTATTTTTCCCATCAATTTTACATTCAAAGCACAAAATTTTTTTTATCCTCTCATACTCCGAACATTAAAGTTCTCTCCTCGGATTAGTTAAGAAATCCTAAATATTACAATAGAAAATTGAATTACTCTGAAGAATAAAATCTTAGATAGAATGAAAGCTCTAAGTTAGCTTATTTATATCCTAAGGCTAATAAATAAGGGTAATAATAATTTGAACTTTCTGATCTAGAAACTATTATTATAACTAGCTCCCTTAATAAAGACTAGATACTCTTATATATTTTTAAGTGGCTACTCTTTATTTAAAAAATACGTAAATCGGAAGAAAAGGGTTTCATAAAGCTTATTCTCTCCATCTCTTTAAATAGTATATTTATTTTAGGTAATAAAGTAGATTAAAGACAAGCTTAATAGTTTAATAATCTAACTATCTATAGCTATTTAAGTACTAGTAATAGATACTAAAATAGACTAAGTTGTAACTAAATGAGATAGAGTTTAAAGTTCCTTATATAGATGAAATAATGATAGTATCATCAGTAGTTAATAAATAAAGGTTAAGGTAAAACTTACAGTATAATAATCCATATCAATGATAGACTCTCTATTTAGATATTTTAGGTTAAATTGATATACCAACAGTTATTAGCTTTATCCCTCACATTTTAATAACTTTAAATCAGCTTTAATTACAGAGGGCTAGATATTGGTTATTTCATTATACTATATTATTTAGCTGCTCTTTAAATATATGAAGCTTCATACTCTGATGTGATTAAATGTTTCAAGCTATCAGTAAACTTATTCGTATATAATTTTGAAAAAAGTTAGAAATCTACGACGATCAATCTCCATTGCGTACATAAGAAAGACTAATAAAAGAGTATAAAAGTGAAATACATATTCTAAGGGCTAATGGCAACTCTTATAATCAAAACCTAGTTTAATTATTTATCGTTTAGTATATTAGAACTATAGCTAAAGCAACAAGAAGTTAGGAAATCAGAAAAAAACAAGAGAGTAAAAAGTAAAAATTGTTGGAAAGAAATGGTATTAGAATCTAAAATTTAAATCAGAGAAGTATATCCGAAAAGATGTTAAGATATTTAGGAAAAAGATAAATTAAAGAGCCAAATATATCAGTAGAAAATGGTCATAAGATAATTATAAGATAAATTATTTACAATAAATGCTTCTTTCTTTTGCTTATTTATTAGTCAAGTTTGGTAAATTTTCTATTTGATTTTCTTACTAAATAATAAGTTTTGAGAATTATATTAGTTTTAGAAGAGTAAAATTGGCTTAATTCAAAGTATCAGCGTCAAATAAATTTACTTGTTAATACACTATAAGTTTCTTAATTAAGTTTGATGGATATCTTTAGAACATGGAGTTAGAACAAGTATTTTATTATTTTCTAGAGTAAACATAAAGATAGTACACTAGAGACGCTAAATTTAAGTCTGGTAATATTCTTTTAATCTGACTAATTTATTAAATCTAGCTTTGTAATTTAAAATGAATCTCATAAGTAAAAATTAACTTCACTCTTTCAATTTTATCTAATTAAAAGAGTGATAGAATAGAGAATAATGCTACTCTTAAACTACAATGTAATCATACTTCTGCTAGTTTGTATTTGTGCCACTTTAAAGTAGCTTTTATCATGAAATACTAGTTTCAATGACTACACTAATTTGTATGGGAATGTAAAGTTGAGATTGATTATTAATAGTTTAAGTTGCTATTTAAGAATTTAAGAATAGTCGTCATATTCACTTAAATACGCCTTATAAAAGGGGAAAAGCTTGATTAATTAGCTTGAGTAATGTAGTCACTCTTTATACTTTAAGTGTCTGATTCTTAATATGGAAAGCAAATTAGCTAGAAGCTAATTTAATTTAGTATGTTCCATATATAGTGAAAGACCAAAAAATGTGACTTCCTTAAAATAAACTAGCGAAGGATCGTTTAAAACAAACCAGCAACTATAAAATTCTTAGCATGAGCAATAAAAACTTTAGCTGAGTAACAATCTTAAGGTACTGAACAATATACAGAAGTGGGCGAAGCAAAGTAGTAAATATGCAAAAAAAGTTAGCTTTGTAATTTTAGGAGATGTAACAATCTAAAGATAGTAAGATGAAGAATAAAGAGAATAATTTTTCTAACTAATTTTCTAGAGTTATATATCAGGTGATGTGAGAAGCTTCAAGGAACTAGTTCTTGGAAATTACTTATCTAATTAAATAAAAACACGAGAAATGTTAATTACAACTTGCAAAATTCATTAAGTTTTAGTACAAGAACTTGATTAATTTAAATATAGGAGATAATGATTAGGAAGTAGCTGAAGCTTATACTTAGTTGTAGTTCATTATAATATATCCTTCATAACTTTCATAAGTAAACATTAACGAAGAAGCTTTTGACAAATTGAAAATAAAGCATATCGAAAGACTTGAAAGATGCTCAAATTAATTGAAGTAAGGAAAAGGCGAAGAGGTTTTGCTTCTGACAAAGTCCTTAGCTTCTGAAAAATTTATTAGTATTTTGAGAAAAATGAGTAAGAAATTTAGATTGCTATTTTATATTATGAAAGAAAGAACCCTAAAAAATATGAGTATCTAGAAATAAAAGACAGGATAGCTTGAGATAACTTTATGGGTGAATGAAATCGAAAAATATAAGTTTAAATGTCTTTGGAATGAAAATGGTATAAATTTTTATACTAAAAGCATAATATTCTAATGATTATAAAGTAGTAAGAGCTATTAAGTATATCATTAATAAACAATTCTTAATTATAAATTTTTCTATAAGTGATTCATTATATATTACATTATTCCCATATTCTATCTTACATTTAAAGCTGTAGCTTTCTGCTAAAATTCCAGGATGAGTTTTAAATTAAGTTTTTGAGCATTAGTCTTAACTAATTTGAGTCTTAAATATGAGATGACTAATAAGCCAAGTAAAGCATATTTTAACTGGCTTTTATTCTATAATGAGTTAAGGAACCCTAAATGGTTAAAATAGCTATTGAATATTACCATTAATGGAATTCTAACGATGTATTTACTTTAAGTAAGGGAGTAAAAAGGGAAGGAGCATTAAACGAACATTTGGATAATAGAAAAAGTTTCTTGATTATCATTATTATAAACTTTTAGTTGCTGGATAAATTAATATCTCAATTCTTCAAGGAGTATTTTATATATTATTTCTTATCTTAGATTGAATTTTTGTTTTTTCTACATATCTTTTAATTTTAGCAGATACTGTCTATGGTGTTTTTCCTCTTTTCTTGTTCCTTCTTTTTTTCTTTATTTGATAATTTGATACTAAAGTGTGTTTGATTTAATATTCTTTAAAGCATGAGATTTAATAATATTATTTAAGCAATTATTGTTTCCAATCTTATCTATTACAGCTATAGATAGTTCTTTCTTCTGTGCAACCTCTTTTATTTTTGAGATACGATCTTATTAAATAATGTGAGTTATCTATAATTGATCCTGCTTCTTGTTGTAAGCTGAAATATTATGCATACTAATTTCAAGATTCTACTATTTAAAATATTAGCCAGCTTAGTATAACTATCAGCTTTTTAACTTTCCATAAACTATATCAAGGAAATATTCTAAATAATCCCAAGCTCAAGAGTTATAGTCCTTAGAGTATTTGTTGAACGAATTGAATCCAATTAGCCCTGATTTAGAGATTTAAAGTTTTCAATCGTTTTTTCTAAAATTCAACTTGACTAAACAGGCAGGATTCAACCATAACCTTCTGTTGCAAGTTTCGCAGCGTCAGCAGTTTAAAGGATTTTTAATGTTGATTGTTAATCTGCGTTCATAATGAAAACTGAGTATCCAGAATTTTTTAAAATAGACATTAAGTTTGAAGGAATGCTATTAATATCTCTGAAAATAAATGAGTTCTTTATTCCTTGTAAGTTTAAAATCTCTAATGACTAAGAATATTACGATTTTACCTAGTGTATTAAGAAAATATTCTAAAGCGAATAAGTATTTAAATAATTTGTATTTATTATCCTTCATCTTCATAGCTTGGTAGAATGCTGATAGTATTTAAACTAAAGGAATTTTACAAATCTCTATAACAGATAATATGAAGCAACTTATTCTAATAACTTATTCCTTTTAAGATGCTAGTAATTTAGGTATTTTCTGAGATATCAACTAGTAATTTAAAGCTACTCAAATCCAAGTTACTTAGATCATTCATAGTGGATATTTTCTTAATCTATACATATTCTATAGGATAGTTTTTTCCTTTTAGAATTAATTGCTTATCTAATCTTATATATACAAGGCGGATTCTTCAGTCTTTTAAGTAAAAATAATAGCAATAGAAGCTTGACATAAAACCAAGGCTAAAGTTATTATGATAAGCTAATTTTATGTAGCCATTTAATTTTTATACTTATGAAAATATGAAGTATTATGAATCATTAATATGTTTATTACATTTAAAGCTTACATAACTTAATACATATATTTACGTGGTTCCACGGTTATTTTCCTTAAAAGATTAAATACAGATTTTCTAGTTGTTATTCATTCACTACTAACTTAAAATCATCTTTTAAAAATTATACAACTATTATAGATAAATTAAATTGGTCTAAGAAAGCAGAGTCTAAATTAAAATTTTTGTAAAAGAGTTAAGTAAAGAGATATTCATTTTCTTTTTTGAAATCAACAATAATCTATTTTATAAAGCATAGCATCTTTAACTTATTTTAATCTTCTAATACTTAATTTATTCCATTTAATTTATTATTTTCAAGCAAATAATTATCAAAATTTAATTTAAATTAAATAAGTATAGAGAATGCAATGCTTTTATAATTTAAGTTTCTTTGTATTACTTGTTATATCATAGTTATACTTATAATGATATTTAGAATACTTTACTTTTTAAAATTAATATTATAAGTTTTTTTTAAAACGTCATAAAAGTTACCGTTCAAGTTTAATCAAATCTACCTAGATTCTCTTGAATTTATTTCATATTAGCAAATATATCTTCTAAAATGTAAATACTTGAAAAGCCTAGTAATAACTCCCCTTCTTAAATTTAATTATACTTTATTAGTTTAGTTTTTCATCTTTATAACTGAATAAGTAAAATTTGATGTTGTTAAATAGAATTTAATTGATTATTTTATCTCAACTAAAGAGAAATTTAAGAAAAAATTCTCAAACAAATCTATTGATTTTTTTATTAAAAAAATTATTTAATTAAAATGTACTTATAGCTAGTCAACTTTTTAGTTTATTGCACTCTTTTGATAAATTTTAATCTAGCAAGATTCTTTTTAATTTTAATCTGAACAGTTCTTGATTAAATTTATTCTTTTATTTTTTATTTTAACATGATTTGTATTATCTTCTTTAAATCAAAAAATTAGAGTTAATAGTTAAAAGTAATCTAATGTTTTATTTAAGAGTTCATATGTAACATTTTTTATCTTCTTTTATCTATTCATTAGCCTTATTTTACTATATACATGTTTATTTTTATTTCCCTGCTTATTAACTTGTATATCTTTGAGAGGAGGGTTTTAATCTTAAAAATTATATTAGAATAATTAAATTGTTTGAATACCATATAAATAAGAAATAATTGACTTTTGGAAGTGAAATCTGATATTTAGATAGAAAGAAAATAATATTTTTTAATTTTTGCTTTAAAAATGCAACTATAGATTCTATTTTATTTATTCTATTACTCATAATTTATAGTTGACTTATATCTCTTAATAATCAAAGATCTTTAGTTCAAAAGATGAGGTTTAAGTTATAAACAGGAGATAAACTTTCCAATTCTTAAATTTAGAAGAGTGGTTTATGTTAATTGGATAATTTAAATATTAATCTGAATTATATCTTAAGAAATAGATAATTTAAATCTTTTTTATATGAAATAATATTCTACATCATTTTTCAATCAGCACTTCAACTACTGAGCTAAATTATTTAATTTCTTAATCAATTCTACTCGAAGAGCTAAAGTCAGAGTCTATGTGTCAATTTAAAATTTAGAGAATGATATTTAAGTAATGCAAGAGCAAGACGAGAAAAAATGAGTAAAATTAGATTCCAGACTTAAATTAATAGAAGAAAACCTTTAGAAGCCTTCTTAAGGAATTCCAATGGAAATAGAGAAACAAGAAAAGATATTTCCTAGAGCAAGAAAAAGATGTTACATTTGCAACAGCACTTGACATCTATGGCGAAAATGTCCCCAATAGAAAAGAATAAGAATGAATATTTGGAGTAATATTAACTATTAGCAACTGAAATGGCGAGCGACGGAATTCTTTCCATCGGGAAATGGGAAAATCTGGAAAAAAAAATTCTTAACTCAGACTATTAAAAAGAGAGAAGTCCAGGAAAAAGAGCACAAGGAACGAACATGCAGGAAAGGAGATTTTATACATTTAAAACTTCAATTAGGCCGGAAGGCAAATAGTTATTTTAATGATTTAATGATTCAATTCTACTGAGTACTGAATAAAGTGCTTTATTTCCTTAGAATATAAAATACAATTGAATAGGAATAAAATATACTAACTTAACTATTATACTATTAATATAATCTCCTTTACTCTTAAGAGAACAATTTGTTCTTTATATTAATACACTTAAATTTACTTTTAATTCTTAAATTTTTATCTAAATTAATGAAAATGTAAGACTTATAATGCTTTTAATTGTAATTTCTTTTTATTTCAGCTAATTAATTAAGAATCACAAATGACTTTCTACTGTAATTATAACAATGTAGAAAATAAACTACTTTCCCTTTATTTATGGATAAATAAAGTGTAGAGTATTAAATTAAATTCTTTAATACTTTGATATAATTTTATTTTATGTATATTAGATAGATATTTAATGGCTTATGTATATTATATACATATGTAATTATATTATAATAATATAAAATGGATGTCGGCAGTGTCAGTCAAACTAGTAGGTAATCTGGTGCAGTGTATACTGCATTGCGAATAATCTCGCACTAGATGCCACCACGGGGAAGGATGGATAAGCTTTGTTGAGACTTACCTAACTTACCCCGAGGGTTCTCTCTAGCAGTATGAAAGTTTGACTGACGGGCCTTCTAATTATCAACTTAATAACTACCTCTTATTTGGACCTTATTCAAGAAGAATGAAGTATTTGACTCAAGATTTTAGAATAATTTTTAATAAGAAGATTCCTCATTTGGAGAAGCTGACATAACTCATCGGACCTCTAGAATTTAACAAGAAACATGAGAACATTTTTAAATATTAAATATTAATATTGAAAGAGCTGCGCGCCATCGAGGTGCTACGCGCTCTATAATCACTTTTATTTATTCATATGCCTAATATCTTAATAATATATTAATAATTTTAGTGAAATTGGTATTTTAGAATTATTCAAATAGATAGATTCGTCTATGATCTCTATTTAAATATCTAGTAAGTACCCTTTATAAATTTATTTTTATCCTTTAATTATTCTATTTTTCAAATAAAAATAGAATTTTTTATTCTTCTTTTTACAAGCTTCTAACCTATAAAATAGAATTCAACAAATGCTATCGAAATAATGATATGCTTAAAGTAGCTTAGATATGTTAGTTTCATTCAATAAGAGAATAGTAATATAAAAGAAATGATACTTATTTAAATTATAATGAAAACTAGCTTTTAAATAAAAGATATTAATACCATTATTTTAAACATACAATCATTTGTTCAAATTTGATAAGTTTAATTATTATCTAGTTATTTTTAAAAATTTAAACATACATTGAAAAAACCTCTCAACTAACTCAAAATTTTTAGTTGATTCGTGCCTTTACAAATCTCAAATTTATTAAAACAAAAGTAGATGTTAATAATTTGCTTCTACCTTATAAATTGGTTTACTATTTTAAAATTTTTATTTACTTTAAGCTGGAAAAATTTTATTAAGTTATTTAGATTTAGAAATAGTATAAATAAAGATATTTAATAATTCCTTATAACCTGTTTTCGATGATAATTTCTTTTAGCTTAGATGTCATGTAATTTAATCTAGGCTTATAGTAATAATTATTTTTTGTTTAAGTTTATTTTGGCAAAGATTTCTCGCTCTTTAATTATCAACGAAGTTAATATTAGAGAAACTAATTTTTAATTAGTTAAATCTATAAATAAAATTATAATGGATATTAATAAGTCACTAAATTTTTTCTAAGAAATTAAAAGCTAATATATAATGAGGAATATTCAATTATTTTATTAAAGACATAATCTTAAGGAGATAGTTAATTTAAATTTAAAATTATGACCGAAAACTTGGTTTTTAAATATTTTAAAATGAAAAGTAAGAAATTATAAGTAAATTATGGATACTTCATTGCTTATGATTAAAGCTTTAATAAAACTTTATTTAAATTATTGATTATGATATTATTTTAGATAATATTTAAGCAATAAAATATTTTGAATTTATATCCAAAGCTAGATAAATATGATTATTTAATTTATTTTATCAACTAATGATAAAATTAAAAAATTTAAATATTTAAAATAATTAAAGAGGCTAGTTATTATAATTTTGCAACAGTAAAACTTATTTGCTTTGATTTAATCTAAAATTTTCTTAATTTATTTATTAATAATATAAAATTAATGTTTTCTATTCCATAAACTAAATTATTTCCTTTTAAATGAAAAATTTTAAATATTTTTTAATATTTGTCTTTAATGAAACTTTTAAAGTAGATTTATCTCAAATTTTTTTATTTTATTTTCTTAATAAAAAGCATAAAAAATTAGAAAAGTAAATAGTTATTAAAAATAAATTTTAATTTAAATAATTGCTTATTTTATTGTTCTAGATAAAATTAATCTTCAATTCTTCAAATTTTATTAATTATTTAAAGTATTTTGGATTTTAAATTTAAATAATTGCTAATTTATAAAATCATCACCTTCTATCATTTACTAACTAAAAAATTTACAAAATATAGCTAAATTTTATTATTAATAGCGGTTCTTAAATAAAATATTTTCAATACCAATTTTTAGAAAATGTTCGGCTTATTTGTTTTATCTATTTCTAGAATTTTTTATTTTATAAACAATTATAAATTTCATCTCAATATCAAGTATTTTCATATATTCATAAAGAAACTAAAATCGAACTCTTTTCGATTCAAATTATAGATTTCATTAAATTAATTTAAGATAGAAATGCTGCTTTGATTGATCAGTGTAAGATAAAAAATTTATTAAGAAAACATATTAGAAATCTTCAAAACTCAAAACTTATGAGTTGGATATGACGAACTTTTTATATCAAATAAAACTTAAGACTAATCCAAAATAAAGGACTCTGTAGAATCACTCAAATATTTTTATGAATCTTATGAATTTTAACCATTTAATTAGAATTTTTGGCGAAGCATTTAAGAAAAATTATTATATTAGTGAAAAGAGTTACAATATGAAACATAATTACATCACTAAAAATCTTCTCAAATATTGGAATAAGAAATTGAATTCGATTTGGTTAGGCTTATAAGTAATGTAATTTTACAATTTTCAGCAAAACAAATAAAGAAATTTTTAAGCATTTACCATGAATTTTAACGGTTTAATTCGGCTGCAATTTCAGAAACGAACCTCTGAAAAAATCTTCAGTATAATATGAAAAATAATAAAATAAAAATCTTTGATAAGGATAATTATTTTATATACAATTTTATATTAACAAAATTAAATTATTAATTAATTTTTAAATTTGTTCAATTAATAAATAAAATATATCTCATTTATTTTCATTTTTATATTTATTTGAGATCTATTTATTAAATTTTATTTTCTAAATATAAAATTTAGATAATTTTGATTTTTTCTACTTTTGTAGATGTAACATTACTTTGCTTACATTATAAAATTTTAGCAAACATTAATGAAAAAGAATTCTAAATAAATTAAAATTAAAATTTTTATTTTAAGCTATTTTTTTATTTTTTTATTATTTTAGTGAAATAAGCATGAAATTTTAAGCAGAATGAAATAATCTTTAAAGAATTATTGATTAAAATTAACTATCTTCAAATTATTTATTTATTTCTAACTAAAAATCTATATAATAAAAAATATAACTGTGTTTGATGCAAGTTTCATATAGAAGTAAGATTTTCTTATTATTTCAATACTTTTTATGATAACTTTCATTGTCTTAGATTTGAATTCTTCAACATTTTAAATTTTTATTTAAATTGCTATTTTAATTTATTTAAAAGAAAGAATCAATGTATTTAATAGATATTAAAGCATACTTTCATTAAAAAATGTATAATAATAGATATCTTGATAATTGCTTAATATCTTTATAGCATAAATAAATTAAAATTTACATTTTAGTAAAATTTTACATTATTTATTTTGGAATTAGTATAAATAGAAAAGATTAAATTAATATACTAACACCAAGAAGTTAAAGATATTTAATTTTATTTAAATCAAAAGGAAAAGCATCATTATAAAAACCTAATAATCTTTGTCTTGATAGATATTTTATATTTAATTTAAAATCTCTCATAATATATCTAACTTGCTAAACTTTTAATAAGATTTATTTATTTTTAAATCTAATAAAAGCTATTCTTCTTTTTAATTAAGTTTTAAAATATTTTCTATAACTTAATATATTTTAATATATAATAATTATTTAAATAGCTTTAACTTTAGCTTGTTTGAATAAACTTAGCTATTAATTTAATCTAAAATAGTAACCCTTTAATTTTATAAAAAGCTAATAAATATAGATATTTAGCTTTATATATGCTTTAAATTAAAGGTTCAAGTTTCAAATTTAAAATGTATATAAAACTCATTCATATCTTGATATTCTCAGTATATTTTAAACTTCAGAGTATAAAGCATCAGTATCTTTATATTTACTATTATTTTACAACGATTATTTATAAAAATATTAAGCATCATTTTGATAATGTGAAGTTAGAGGTTTATTCTTTCTATAATGGATATTTAAAAAATTAAATTTCTACTCTATCAAGAGATGCTATTATGATTTCTTTGGTAAAAATAATAAGTTATAAAAAATACACTATTGTAAGAGTTTTAACGATTCCCACTTTAAATAATCCGATTTTAAAATTGAAGTGATACAATATTTAATTATAATGGTTTATCATCTAAAAGATAAAAAACATTTCAATTTTCTTTTAATTTTCTTAAAATCAATTAGATAACTATATGTAAGTTTAGATATCCTAAGCCTTCAAATATTCAAATATAATTTAAGAGATATAAAAGTTTAAAATATATTTATTTTAATATAATAGGATATAATATCACTTATAATTAAAATAATAAGCATATCTCTATTGTTTCTTTAATTTTATAGCTTAAAATTAATTATTTTATAGTGATGAGTTATAAAATTATTTTAGTCTCTTCGTTTAAAATTATCATTAAAGTTTCCTTAGTACTAGTATTAATTGAGTTTTAAAGGATAAGTATATTGTTTCTTGACGAAATTCACTTTTATGAGTTATAACTGATTTTGGCATTCAAATTCTGATAAAAATGATTGAAAAATTAATTTTTTGCTTTCAAAATGTTAGGATTTTTTTATTTCTTTATGCTTAAATGAAAAAAGGCTCATGATAGTTTAATAGGATATTCTTCAAGCTATCTAAACTTTAATATTTAAGAAACAATTTTATTTTAGATTTGTGTCAAAAACTTTATGTATGGAAGTTGGAATTTACGTTTATCAGCACTATTATTATTAAATTATCTTTAGATTTTATCTTTAGAACTAATAATTCTAAGTTAAAAATTAAATAATTCTTAAATAAATAAATGAAACTAGATTATAAGAAACCTTTTATAAAGAATTTATAATATAGACTTATTTAAGAAAAAAATAAATTTTTAAATAATTTTTCTCTGAGATAATGATAATTAAATATCTTAAATTTCTTGACTTTTAGCAAATCAAAAGCTAAATATATCTATATATGAATAAATAAAAAAGAATAGCTTAAATTTAATTAAAAAAATTAAAAATTTATACTTTATATATAACATAAAATTAGAATACTCTTAACATAATTTTATAATTTAAATCTATCAAAGTTTTTGGCTGAGTTTAGATTTAAAATTATGAATATTGTAAAGAATAAATTCTTTATAAAAAACACTTATTTAAAAGCTTGCTGAAAATTATACCTAAAATTAAAAAATACATATTAGTAGAAATTATTTAATTGAATAATTTATACAAAATATAAATCATGAAAGATTGATAATAATCATAGTAATAAACTAACTAATTAAAGTTAAAGACTTTCATAATTATTTCTAATATTTTGTTTAAAAAGATCAAGTCAATTAGTTAAAATAAGATTATGTGATAATTTAAATTTTATTAATGGAGTATCTTAATTGTACTCATAATAACTAACTAAGTGTTAGTAAATACCTATAATGTAATTAAACTTAGATTCTATCTATTTTTTAATTCATTAACAATAATTAACATCTAATTTTCTTAAAATAAATGTTTTAGTATACTTACAAATAAATAATTATAAAATTATTAATCATTTCTTACAATAAAAAATTTATAATAGATATCCTAAAAATCAATGGGTTAAAACTAAAACTTGCAAGATTTTTTTAATTTTTTGTTTATTTTAATTTATCCTTAATTATTTAATAATTTATAAGTATTATGAAAATCTAAATTTATTTAATATCTCTTAATTTCTATTTAATTTATACAACTTACATGATAAAATTATATTATTCATGTTAATTTTAGAAGCTACTATAATTTTTAATTTTAGCAATTAAGTTTGCAAATTGTAAATTATTTATTCTTTAAATTTCTAGTTTATTTTCCTTTTATTATTTAGCATAAAAAGATATTATAAAAACTAAAAATAAAATACTAAGGTTAAAGCTTCTAAAAATTAATATCTTTTTCTAAATGAAATATTATATTTTTAATTATTTATTTTATAATTATTTCAATTTTTCACTAGAATTATCTACTTTTACTACATTCTAACATTATCTTAGCTCACTTTGTCTTTATAGAACTGTTTATATCCTTTTATTATAGATAAACACGAATTTTTTAAGTTGAATAGTTTTAATTTGCTTTGACTAATTAGCTAACTTTTATGCTTTTATTTCTTAAATAAATAAATTTATGGTAATTAAAAGAATAATTGTAAGTATTGCAAATGAATTTTAATCCAGAGAGACTTTAAATAAATATACTAGCTCAATTACATTATAAATAGCCTACAAGAGCTTTAAAGTTTCAATTTTAAAATAAATAAATAAGTTAATAAATCATAATAGAAAATACTTAGAAATATAGTTCCTAGTTTAATTGCAATTTTCTATAGGCTTTTAGTTCTGGAAAGATAAAAATTTATCTTACAAAGAAAAATAATAAAAATTATTGCAGAGATTAAATAAAAATAAATATTTTAGATATAATTTTTTTTTAATTTCTGATTTTAGTTTTTATTTTCCTTTGTTTAAAATTGTTATATCTACTTCTTTTAAGAAGATAAATAACTTATGAATGCTAGTTTTTTATTTAAATCAGAAATTAGATAACACTAACTTCTCTTAGTTACAAGAATATTTTCCTACTTACTTCTTTAGTCAAATTTTTATGAGCTATTTAATCTAGAATTTAACCTATTTAATGATTTTTAAGTTAATTTGACTATCTAAACTTATATCTAATTAAGCATAATTGTTTCTTATTTATGGCTTTAAGAAGTTCTAAGTAAAAAATAATTTAGAAGGTTACTAAAAATGTTAATAATTTAAGTTTCTATAAAAACAAAAGATAAATAAAAGTCTACATTATTAATTTCTAAATCTAATTTTATAACTTCAATTTAATATTATTAAGATTACTAATAACAGAGCTCCAATTTGTTTAGATCTTTGAAGTATTATTGTTCTAAAATTAAACTGGTGCTAGGTTCTTCAGTTACTTATTTATTCAAGCAACCTTTCTTTTAAAAATACTAATACATCTTTATAAATTTTTATTTAGTTATTCCTTACAGATGCAAAAATGAAATCATAAACATTATGAAATTTTATATAAGCTAAATAATAAAAAAATAGTAAAGATGAGTCAGATATCCATTTGCTTCTTTAATTCGCTTAGCATTCTTTTTTGCTTCTTATAAGTTTTCTAGTAGCATCTTAGACACATCCCTTTAGCATACATCATACTATCTTTATGCTCACATTAAGTAGCCTTTACTTGTCTCGCTTTAGAATGGTAGCAGACATTGCACATTTATTTAGCATAGTGCTTTCTATCAAAGTGAGGACATTTTAGCACTTTCTTACTTTTCTTAATGCGAATTCTTTTCTACTAGATTTTTACCTCCTGCTCAGGTACTTTTAGTAATGAAATATCTTTCAGCCAGTCTTCACTATTGTAACTTCTTTTAATCCAACTTTCCAAAGGAGGTAAGTTTTTAAAAATTGGCCATTGTGAAGAAAACTTCTCTACCAAGTATAATTAACTAGGCATACCTATAAAAATGTTAGGGGTAGGATTCTTCATATTATAATAAAATGAGGATTTAATTCTTAAATATAACTACTTTAATAACTTTGATTAAACAATAATGATATAACAGACTAACCAAAACAATTATATATAGTCAATTGCTTAAAATCTACCATAGCAAAATAAAGTTTAGATTATCAACAGCTGACTGTATGAGAATAGTTATTTAATTGGCTAAAGAAAGATTTATTTACAAAGCATTAATAAAAATTTTTTTAATTAACCATAAATAACACAACATTATAATAAACTACTTTATAAAGCCTTTTAGAATATATTTACTTATGTAAGAAAATAAATTTCACCAGGCTCAACAAATTATAAAATGAATCCTAGCATTAATAAAGTTCTCATATATTATTTTTGTTTAATAGTCAGATAATTATAACTACCTAATTAAATAACTTAAATACTACTGTTTTTATTTTGTGAAATAAAAAAACGAAATTAAAAAAAGGTTTTGATGAATTATTAAAAAGAAATTTGAGGAAAAATAAGATTCACAACTAAAGAAATAATTTCCTCTTTTTGAATGATTCAATCTAATAATAAAATAAAAAAATTGAAATCAATTTTAAAGATGATATTAGTGATATTTTTAAGCATCACATTTCAAAACTTTTACAAGCATATTAAAAAGACTAAACTATTTCTTTAATTTACAAATAATAGGCTAAAATAAAATGCCTTTCTTCTATTTTAATTTGTTGATAACTTAAGCTAAGAGATTTGAAATGAATTTTTAATGTAATTAAGCTAATAACCTTTTTATTTTCTAGAAAGTATCATATCTTTCAGATAATTAATATAAAATTATTTTTATCTGAAACTCAGTAATAATTTTTATCTTTATAAATCAATTATATGTTTTTCTTATAAATTTGCTATAGCAAGCAACTAGATTTCTTGTAATTTTATCAAGAAATTACAGGAACATAAAATAAAGCAAACAATTAATTATTACTAAATAGAAAGAATTTTTTATTGCAAATAAGTATGCAAGCTCTAATTGATAAACTAAATGAAAATAAATTTATAACAAATTAAAATTAATAAGTTAAACTAATAATCTAGCATTTGTATATTTTTCCTTATTTGCTAATACTCAAAATATACCTAAAACTTAGTTTATCTTCTTTTACTATTTATTAATACATCTTTATCTATCTTTATAGTTCATTTAACAAAACATTTTATACTATAAACTCACATTTTTCTTCAAAGATCATAACAATAAATATTCAAACCTTGGCATCCTCAAAATTTATTAATTAATAAATCTTATATTTAATATAATTTATCTTAAGTTTCTAGATTTATATAAATAATAAAAAATCAAACCTTATTATTTATCTTAATATTCTTCTAATTATCTTTAAAAATAAAATGTATACATTCTTTTTCTTAAAGAATTTTCATTCACTTTTTTATTTATTTCTTTAAGCTTTTTATTCTATTTATAAATTCTTTATTAAATCAGTTATTTGCTCATTTTACCATAACAAATGTTCACATTTACTTTCTTACTTCTTTCTAGCATTCTCTTTCCTTTTTATAAGTCATCTAGTAGCACCTGAGACATTTTCCTTTCGCAAACATCATAGCTTTACATTGTGTCTCTTTTCTTGCTTCGGCATGATAACACGCATTACGCATCAATTAAGCATAATGTTTTCTATCTTTATGAGGACATTTTGATACTTTTTTACTCTTCTTAATTCTTAATCTTTTCTTCTATTTTTCTACAGAGATTATATGAATCTCTACTTCACGAATGTTTTTCGACCATTCGTCTTTCTATGATTGCTTGAAGTTAAGGAGAGGTAGTAATTTTACAATTGATTATTGTTCCGAAAAAGTCTATTACATGGTTAAATTGTTGGGCATTCCTGAGAAAATGGTTTAAGAAGCTAAATACATGTATATAAGCAAGGTTCTTTTGTAAATTAAATGAAGATGGAACTTTAAATTCTTAATAGTTGAGTCTTTAGAGAAGATGTGCATGTTAATAGAGCAAAACTATAAAAGTGATGATCTATTTTGATTTAAGTTAATTAGATATTCTTTAAAAGTTAAAATATTTAAATAGTTTTAATAATTTTACTTATATTAGTATTAACAAATTTTAAATTTATAAACATTTTAGAGATTATTTAGAAGAAAGTCAAATTATATAAAATGATTGAAGTGCTAAATATTTATAGAAAAATAGGAATTAAAATTCTAAATTCAGAGTACAATAAAAGTCTAAAATCTATTAATTTTTTAAATTTATTTGATAGATTTATTATTTAATCTCTTATTATTAATTTTCTAGATAGCTTAATGCTTATAAATCTTTATTAAAGAATTTATTAAAATAATAGTAAAAAAGTGAATAAACTTTAAGCTTAAGATAGTTAGTATTATAGATTTTATAATTCTAAAAAGTATTAATTATAGCTATATTAATATTAAATATTTCTATTTTATTAACTTTATTATTTTGTAGCTTTTACCTTTTCTTTTATATATCTTTCCTATTACTCTTTTATTAAAGGAATTTTCTATGAATTACTTTTAATGAGCATCATTTTCATTAAAAGAGTGAAAAGATTTTAGAGATATAAAAATTTAAAATTTTAGTTATTTGTCTAAAAATTAAAATTATTAAGATAATTAAAATTTTCAATCAACCTAAAAAGTAAAATAGTTTTAATAAAATTTAGCTTCTATTTTATTATGAATCTTGCGAAATTAAAGAAAGAAGTGAATTTAAGGCAAGTGTAAATATGATTTAATTTAAAAAATACTAATATTTATCTCATATCTATTTTTAATAATAGTCTAAGAAATTTTTAATGTGAAGCCACGATTTAGAAATAATAAATTATTTGCTAATTTAAGATATTATTTAATTATTTTTTTTATTAATAAAAGATAAAAAACTTAAAAAATTTTAAATTTTAAAAAGCAAAGCAAAGCAAAGCAAAGCAAAGCAAAGCAAAACAAAGCAAAAGAAGGGAAAATTAGTGAGATTTAAATTTTAAAAATTGAAAGATGATGTCTTAAAAAAGTTTTAACACTTTATGAATAACTTAATTTTCACTTTCGAAAAATGAAATTTAATGAGTAAATTAAAACAAATTAAAGAATTTTAAGAATTAATTAGATTTGAATTTCTTTTATAATTTATATCTTTCTTTAGATAAATTAAGCATTCTAAAATTTATTTGAATTTTGAAAGAGTATAAATCTAAGTATGATATTAAAATTATAAATTTATGTATATATATTATGGTCTTTAAATTTATATTTATTAATCTTTGCACTGAATCTTTTACTACTATTTTTATATTTATTATTTAGCTTTTATTTTAAAATTTATAGCTATAAATATTAAAAAAGCATAAATAATTATTATTTTTATTGTTCATTCTAATTTAAAAACTTTAAAGCTAAATTTATTTAAAAAAATATAATTTAGGATATTTTTCTTCTGAATTAGCTTATAATGTTAATAAAAGATAAAAGATTGCTCCTCTGAATATTTATCTTAAAAGTGTAAGAAATAGATATATAAAATATTATAGAGTTTGCTTATCTTTATTTATTTATATTTGAACAAATCTTAAACTATTACCCTTAAGCATTAGAAGTTTTTAATTATAAATTTATAAATAGTTAAATAAAATAAAATAATAATACTAAAAATTGATTAAAGCTATATATCTCTTTGAAGATTACATTAGTATTAATAAGATTATCTTTAGCCTTAAAATTAAAAGGCTATTGTTAATTTATTTTACCTATATCCCAATTAAGCAATATCTTTATAAATACTTATATAAACATTTAATGGTAAAATATATACATATAAATAGATAAAAATTAAATAAAACTCTAAATTAAAAAAAAATTAACTAATTTTTTGGTAAAAACTTAATCCGAAATATAGTTGTTTTAAATATTGATTACTATGCTAATTTTTGCAGGAGATGCACAAATAAAGAAATTAGCACTTAAAATTAATCACAAAACTATAAAAAGAAAAATATCCTATGATAATAACTTCATGCAAGCCAGATTAATAGATAAAATAAAAGTCATATTCTTTATTCCAACTTTTTCCTTTAAATTAAAGTCTGATTTTGCATATCATTGATCTTTTATAATATATTTGATATATATAAAATGGCTTCTAAGAAATAACAAACTTTGAACAAAATATTTAAACAGAAAAATTCTCTAAAAAATTAAAAAAACGAAATAATTGCAATGAGTGAAAGTGAGAAATATGATTGATATGACGAACTTTAACCACTTGGAAATCCAGAATTAAAAAAACTTCCGACACAAACTCAAATAGAAATATTATCTAAGTCATTAAAAGAGTTTATGTTTAAAAATAGATACCTCACTGATAAAGTAGAAAAATTAGAAAAACTAATAACGTCTTTACTTGAGAAACAATATTAATCATCATAAGAAATAGAAGACAAACTGGAACAAAGAATTCTTTAAATTTAATAATAAATTCAGGTTACGCCATTTTCGATTTAACAGAATTAATCAAATCCTATGGAAATAGAAAATGAAGCCTCAAATTAAAATAAACAGTAAACTTTTATTTAAAATAAGTAGTAAATTTAAATTAAATAAGTGTTACAGGAATAATAGTTTAAAAGAAGAATAAAATGCTACGTGTGCAATAAATAACACCAATGAAAATACTGCTACTAACTAAGCAAATTTAAAGAAAGAATAAATAAGATATTTTTAGAAAACTATTTAGGATATATCCAACATAAAGCGGAGAAATTTATAGAAAAAAATTCTTTAATTCAAATCTTAATTCTTGGAGAAATAATTAGGAACGCTACATGCAAGATGAAAACTATTCAGAATATTAAAGGATGGTGCGCTAATGAAGTGCTACACCGCCTAACTAAGCCTAGTAGAAATTCAAGACAAACTAATGGAGACAAGCTGATAGAATAGATCAGATGGCTGACTACTAAGGCTTTAACAAAGCTTTTTAACTTTTAACTTTTAACTTTTTTATAAGAAAATAAAATAAATTTAAATATTTCTAAAAAATGAAATCAACATAATTTGCTTTATACAATTTCAACAATCATTAAGCTGTTGATTTTATATTTTTGATAAATGCTATCATAATAAATGATTATGATAAATTGAAATAAATACTCGTAATCCGAAGAAATTTATTTATTTTTATAAATTTAGATTAAATAAGAAAAGAAACAAGCAATATATTTATAATTTTATAAAAACTAAGACTAATAAATCTCATTTCTATTAATAAATCTAAACTATTTTAAGATCTAAATCCAGGTAAATTTTATTAAATCTTCTAAATTATATTTAAAACACAAGCTTTTAAATTACTTGAAACAAATCATTTTTAAATTTCTATCTGAATCTTAAATATAAAACATTTTAATTAATACTTTAAAAATTTAGAAAATATTTAAAAAGAAGAAAGAAGATCTTTTGATATGAAAAGAAGGTTAATAAAAATTTATTTATTTAAGTTTCAATTAATCATGAATTTAAATAATTAAATATATTATAATATAATTATTTACAAAAAAGTAATCGAAAGATCACGATATATTTTAGTTTAGATTTTGAAAGGCATTAGGATTTAAAAGTATTGATTATTGTAGTTATTCAATAGACTAATATAATTTTTTTTTCAACTATTAAAGCTAAAATTTATAGGAAATAAGCAAAAGAAAGACTGATAATATAAATCATTTTGGTAAAATGAACATTAGCGAAGTGAATAAATAAATGCTATTTATCTTTTACTTTTTAGTGTGAATATTTAGCAAATTTTAAAATTTAAAATTTAAAGTTAAAAATAACTAGTGGTATTAATTTGGAGATAGTAGAAGCTAATAATATTTTTGACCAAAGAATTTAGGTTTAAGAAATTATGTTTAATATTTAAGTAATAGATAAAAAATAATTAAATATAGCGAGACTTAACATTTAGTAAAAGTAATAAATAAAAAAATATTTTTATATCTAAATCTAGCAAATAGATGATAAATCTAAATAAATTTGGTGAAAAAAACAGACTATAAAAGTATTAATAAAATTGATGAAAATTTTAATAAAATCTGTAAAAAAATTCAGATATAAAATGATTTTTAAAACTAGATAAACTATATAAAGCTATTGGCAAAATTTTAATTTTTCTCTGATTGACCTATTAAATTAAAAATTTTAATGGATTCTTAAACAATTTATTTTAATTAAATCAAGTTAAAAACATCACTTTTTTAATTATGAAAATAATAAATTTAAGAATTTCTAAAATTAATAAATTATGAAAAATAAAATTTTTATCATTTTATAAATGACAATAATAGAGAAAACTTTCGTTAGGAAAAATTATAAAGTTTTTCAATAAACTTAAAGTTCCAAATCCAAAATTAATTTATTCATATTAAATTAAATCTCTCCTTTGAAATTTCGAGTTCAAAAAATAATAAATTTATTTTTTAATTATTTTATAATTTATTTTTAATTTAATTTTAAACTATTTAAAAGAATTGTCTTGTTCAAAATGAAAAAATGAAGATAAATAATATTTTAATCTTTTTAATTCACTAATGATTAAATAAAATAACTATCTATCATTATAATTAAAAAGCATTGTGATAGATATTATAATATTCTTTAATTTAGATTTTTTAAATAAAATATTTCTTTTTCCACTTCTATGCTTCTCTCATAAATTAAAAGAAATAGATCTTTTATTCTATTTATTAAGTTCCCTAAAATAGTTTGATCTAATAGATTAAATTATTTTTAGAGATATGCATTAAATATAAATTTTAGAGATTTATATTTTCTAATTATTATATCCTTCAAAGGATATTATAAATAATTAATAATTAGAAATATATAGAAATTATAAATAAGTAGGAAAGAATAATTCTAAAAATAATAAAGTTAATAAAATAGAAATATTTAATATTAATATAGCTATAATTAATACTTTTTAGAATTATAAAATCTATAATACTAACTATCTTAAGCTTAAAGTTTATTCACTTTTTTACTATTATTTTAATAAATTCTTTAATAAAGATTTATAAGCATTAAGCTATCTTGAAAATTAATAATAAGAGATTAAATAATAAATCTATCAAATAAATTTAAAAAATTAATAGATTTTAGACTTTTATTGTACTCTGAATTTAGAATTTTAATTCCTATATTTTATAAATATTTAGCACTTCAATCATTTATATAATTTGACTTTAATTCTAAATAATCTCTAAAATGTTTATAAATTTAAAATTTGTTAATACTAATATAAGTAAAATTATTAAAACTATTTAAATATTTTAACTTTTAAACAATATCTAATTAACTTAAAATCAAAATAGATCATCACTTTTATAGTTTTGCTCTATTAACATGCACATCTCTCTAAAGTCTCAACTATTAAGAATTTAAAGTTCCATCTTCATTTAATTTACAAAAGAACCTTGCTTATATACATGTATTTAGCTTCTTAAATCATTTTCTCAGGAATGTCCAACAATTTAACCATGTAATAGACTTTTTCGGAACAATAATAAATTGTAAAATTACTGCTTCTCCGTAACTTCAAGCAATCATAGAAAGACGAATGGTCGAAAAACATTCGTGAAGTAGAGATTCATATAATCTCTGTAGAAAAATAGAAGAAAAGATTAAGAATAAAGAAAAGTATCAAAATGTCCTCATAAAGATAGAAGGCATTATGCTTAATTGATGTGTAATGCGTGTTATCATGCCGAAGCAAGAAAATTGACACAATGTAAAGCTATGATGTTTGCGAAAGGAAAATGTCTCAAGTGCTACTAGATGACTTATAAAAAGGAAAAGAGAATACTAAAAAGAAGTAAGTAAATGTGAACAGTTGTGATGGTAAAATGAGCTAATAACTGATTTAATAAAGAATTTATAAATAGAATAAAAAGCTTAAAGAAATAAATAAAAAGTGAATGAAAAGTCTTTAAGAAAAAGAATATATACATTTTATTTTTAAAGATAATCAAAATAATATTAAGATAAATAATAAGGTTTGATTTTTTATTATTTATATAAATCTAAAAACTTAAGATAAATTATATTAAATATAAGATTTATTAATTAATAGATTTTGAGGATGCCAAGATTACTATTTTGAATATTTATTGTTATGATCTTTGAAGAGGAATGTGAGTTTATAGTATAAAATGTTTTGTTAAATGAACTATAAAGATAGATAAAGATGTATTTATAAATAGTAAAAGAAGATAAACTAAGTTTTAGGTATATTTTCAGTATTAGCAAATAAAGAAAAATATAAAAATGCTAGATTATTAGTTTAACTTATGAATTTTAATTTTTTATAAATAAATTTTCAAAGGTTAATGCATTTTACAATAAAGAAGGTAATATAATAAAATATAATAATCGGAGTTAAGAACTGATAATATGAATTTTAATATGAATCATTACTAAGCTAAAAACTTTATTTTTATTTATGATATTTTTAATTTTTTTAAATACACAAAAAAGTTTAAAGGATTAAATTTTTGAGTTCTATAAAAAAATTAAAATTTACTTAAAAATGTGAAAAGATCATTCCTTTAGCAAAAACAGGGATAATTTAAAGATTGATTTAAATATTTTCTTTTGAAACTAGAAATAATCAATAGAGTCAGGATTATTAATTATTTAGTTTAATTTTAATTAACAATTTTGTTAAGAGATATTATTAATTATAAATTAATTTATTTTTTATTTTAGCTATTGTTTATTCTGAAATTTAAGTTTTTAAGAAATATCATATAGCAATTTAGAGTTAACATATTAAGCTTTAACTTTATAACCAATTTAAAATAGCTCAAGTTTTTATTTTATAGATTGAATCTTTATTTTCTTGTAACATTTATTTGGTAAAAGTTATTGATTTATTACCTAAATAATTTATTAAAAAACATCTAATTGGCATAATTCGCTAAAATCAAAGTTTAATTAAAATAGATGCTACATCTTTTCTTAGAAAGTTTTGTAATAATTTTAGATTTAAAATTAGCTTACATTTTTTTTGCGAGTTTTTGTTCTTTGTATTTATTTTAATTATTTTTATCGTTTTTATCCTTATTAAAGAAATAGACTTGAAAAAGACAAAATTGAAGATATTTCATTAAAAAGGAACATGATTAATTATTTATCTAGCAAAAAAAACCAAATTTAATAATGATTAATTGCATATATTCCAGTATCACTCAATCTTTTTTTCCAATTTTCTATTAATTTTAAAAGATCAGTTGCAATCCTCTAACTGCAAGTATACAATCAATAGCCTTTCTATATTATCTAAATTATTGAATTGCAACTAGAAAAGTAAATCGATATTTAATTAATATTTTTAATTATATATACAGCTTTTAAAATTTGAATCTTAAAATTTCTTACCAAATTTAATTTTTTACAAAAAAAGATTGCAATGAGGACCATTTTATTAACTTTCATTTATATTTTTAAGAAAAGAACAATTAAGATCTGATATCATTTGCCCATTTATGGAATTTTTTTCTCAAGATTTAAATTAATGTTTATTGTTGTTTGATTGTATTTCCTTTAATTTAATAAGCAAGAAAATAAGTTTGAAGAAAATATAAAACAATTTAAATATAATCAGCCAAATAAATTTTATCTATTTTTTCTATTTTACATTTCGCAGTTGTTGAGGTCTATTCTGCGATAAATAATATTTTTGATTTTCTAGCTTTTTTAATGTTGTTTTATAAAAGTTAAATTGTTTTTATTTATTTTTGACTTAAGACTTCTAATATTTTTAAAATGTAATGAAAGAGATATACTAATAGAATCATAGGGTTTTCAGGAATTTATAAAGGATATTCTTCTAATAAATAAAAAATTGACATAAGAAGTTTTTCGAAATCGCTTTAATACATAATTTTTAAAGACAAATGAAACTAAACGAGTTGAAATTGTAAAAATCTACTAAATTATTAGAAAAATATTCTTTTTAAAATCCTGAAATTTTTAAAGAAGATCTCAAAAAGGCAAATAAAAATAAATAAATATTATAATTTTGTATATTTAATTTACAAGATCGAAATACAGCTTACATATATCATCAAGGAGAAATTTAGAAAAAAATGTTAATATAATTATAATAATAACAATATAAACTATTTTTATGAAGAAGGATAAAGGAATGGCTAATTAGGTAAAATTTTAAAATATTTTTAAAATTTTACATCATTTATACAGTTAAACTGGTTATTTTAATTTTTATATTTAAGTTTATTCATTTAACTTGCAAAATTGAGGCTACAAGAAATTTAATTATATTCAAAATAAATTTCCTTTATTTTATTTAAAAATAAACAATTTATTCAATCTAAAGTTGATAAAGATAAAGTAAATCAAATCTATTTATTTAAGTTTTTATAATACCAGAACTTAGCATTTTACAAGCCAAGTTTCTAATAATTTGCCTAATTTAGTTCTCATAAATAAATATTAATTTAGCAAGCTAAGAAATTTAGATAAATTTATTAATTTAAAGGAATCTATTTTAATTATTACTTTTTTATTTCCATTAAAAAGTATTTTTCTCTTCTTTCTCCTATTTTTTATTCTTCATAAATTTAATTAAAGCACAAAATCAAGTCATATAAATCTCAAATTCTTATAAAAATTTATGCAAAAAGCTTCTTAAAGATAAGTGATATGAATAAAATTTAAGCTATTTTCTATAATGATTGATGCAAAGTAGCTAGTATTTAGTAGTAATGCTTTAATAAATTTATATATATAATGTAGTAATTTAAATTCTTTTAAATTTTGATATTTTATATTTTAAGATGAAACTAATTAAGAGTAAAATGCTAGAATGAAAGCATAACTTATTGTTTAAAATTTAATTAAATAATAAGCTTTTATCTTTTTTAGAAGTTAAATAGGAATTATTTAATAAACTATTAAGACAAATTATATGAGCAATAGTTATAAAATTAGTTAAACTTTCTTCAGCAATTTTAAGTAGAAATTTGAGTTATTAAGTTTTAGATAATTTCATCTTTAAATAATTATACTTTTCAAAAGATTTATCTGTTAGTTTTTCCTTTTCAACTTTTTTAGACTATTAAAATTTTAAAACTCAGTCATTATTATTATATCGTCTATCTCTCAGAGAATCTACAATCAGAGCAAATCCTCCATTGAGGCTTGAGTGTATGCTTTTATTAAATTATTCTAAGCGAGGAATTGAACCCTGCTTAAACTAAACTTACTCACTAATAATCTGTGATTCAACCACTTTCGAAATTGAATCAACAAATTATTAGTTTTAGGTTTAATTTAAACTCATTATTATTATCTTTTCTCCCTCTTAAACAAGATAATCATGATTATATCGACATGATTTTGAATAAATAATTGATGATTATTTTCTTAGTTATATTATGTCAAATATAGTTAAATATTTCTTAGATATAATTTATTTTAACTTTATCATTATATCTAAATGTGAGATATAATAAGCTTAAAACTTTAAATCCTTCTATAATATCTTTAATTTTTAAATTATGCTTTAGACTTATGAAATTATAATCTTCATCATTTTAACTTTCTCTTTTTATTTCAATTTATTTATTTTTTAAACTTAAATTTAGACATCATTTTTATAAAATATTTGCTAATATAAATTTTAATTCATTTTATAGCTTGTATTTGAAAATTTTTTATTGTTCACAAGTTTAAAATTACTAAAAATACTTCTGCGATAGAATTTAATCTTTCCAATTTACAAAATTTTAGTTTAAAATAAATGTTTTAAGGAAAAAATCTTCAGAAATAAATTATTTTAATTATAAAAATATGCTAGTCCTTTATCTACAACCATTTTATTAAATGTAAAATATAAGCTAAATGAATAAAGATTATGAGAATTAATTATGATTAAAATTATAGAAATATAGTAATAATCCTACTTAAATAGCTGATGTAAATCTTTAAAATTAAAATTTTAAATTATACTAATTTAATTAGAATATTAAAAATTCCTTATTATTATGATCCTTTCTTTTGCTTACTCTAATATTTTATTTTATTATTTACTAGATCAAATTATATGATATATATGCTTGAAAATAATAAAATGAATAAGATTATTATTATGCAATTGATATTTTAAAATTAGAGTTATAATTAGCTTTAATTGAAAATCATTTTATCAAATTTACCTAATAGATTATCTCTATGACTTAATTCTAGTTGTTAATATCTATGTGATATTAATATTTTAAAGTTAAAAACAAATTAAAGAAAATATTTTTAAATCTAGCTTGCTATTTGGTAATTAATTAGAGCAGATTATATTAGCTTTATAATGAATTTGTAAAATTTTGAAAAATGATGCTTAAACTATCATTGCTATTAATAAGGAAAATTATGTTCATGTTGTAGCTTTATAATTTTCTATATAGTTAGAATAGTGAAATTATTAGATTCTCCTTAATTAACTATTCATTGAAAATGGATATATTAATTTATTTTTATTTTTAGTATTCTCCTTTGAATACTTTATAACAAGCTTTCAACATTTTAATTATTTCTATCTTAATACTTTAGCTATACTATATCACAAATGTACAAGCTGAATTATTAGTTTAACTGAATATTAAACAATTAAATCAAAAGAAACAATTTTGGTATAATAGAGTTTCTCTATTCTTCATTAATCAATTAAAAATTTTCTATTATACAAGTTAAAATTATAAAAGGTTATATAAAACTTCTACTACATCGTTGTTTTATTTATGTATTATTAAAATAATTGTTAACAGTATTTTGTAAAACATTCCTTCTTTTAGCCAGTTGATAACAATTATCATTCAGTCAGCAATATTATCTAATAAATTTTGCTTTGGAGTTAAAATTATAAATACTTAGCCTTATATGAATTATTTAGCAGCCTGTTATATTATTATTGTTTATTTAAATTTATTGTGTGTTATATTTAAGGGTTTAATGTTCATTTTATTATAATATGAAGAATCCTACTCCTAACATTTTTATAGGAATGCCTAGTTAATTATACTAGGAAGAGAAGTTTTCTTCACAATGGCCAATTTTTAAAAACTTGCCATCTTTGGAAATTTAGGTAAAAAGAGATTGAAAAAGTGAAGAATGGTTGAAGGATATTCCATTATTAAAAGTACCTGAGCAGGAGGTAAAAATCTAGTAGAAAAGAATTCGCATTAAGAAAAGTAAGAAAGTACTTAAGTGTCCTCACTTTGATAGAAAGCACTATGCTAAATAAATGTGCAATGTCTGCTACCATTCTAAGGCTAGACAAGTAAAGGCTACTTAATGTGAGCATAAAGATAGTATGATGTATGCTAAAGGGATGTGTCTAAGATGCTACTAGAAAACTTATAAGAAGCAAAAAAGAATGCTAAACAAATTAAAGAAGCAAATGAATATCTGACTCATCTTTACTATTTTTTCATTGTTTAGCTTATATAAAATTTTCATAATGCTTATTTATTTAATTTATAAATCTTTAAGGAATAGTTAAATACAAGTTAAAATAAAGTATTAGTGCTTTTAAAAGAAAAGCTACTTGAATAAATAAGTTACTGAAGAACCTAGCACCAATTTAATTTTAGAACAATAATACTAAGCAATCTAAACTAGTTACAAGCTATAAGGCTATTATTCTTAATAATATAAATTGTATAAATTAGATTAGAAAGTGCTAATATAGTCTTTTATTTATAGAAAGTTAAAATATAATAAATATTATTATTTATAACAATCTTCTAAGAATTTTTTATACAAGTCTCTTAATAGTAATAGAGACATTTAAATTAGAAGAAAATATATTTAATTAACTACAATTTAGATATTAAATAAGATTAAAGTCATTAAGTAGGTTAAATTCTAGATTAAGCAACTTCATAAAAGTTTGAGTAAATTAATAAGTAGGAAATATTCTAGAAGGTAAGAGAAGTTAGTCTTATCTAATTTCGGATCTAAATAAAAAATTAGCATTCATAAATTATTTACCTTCTTAAAGGACTAGATATTAATAAATTTTAAATAAAGGAAAGTAAAGCCTCAAGTCAGGAAAAAAATTTTAACTTAAATATTTATTTTTATTTAATTTCTGCGATAATTTCAGAAATCTTCTTTGAAAATTTGGAAAACTAAGAAAATATTTTAAATCATTATAACTAAAAATTACTAAATCTTTGCAATTATCTAGGAAGAAAGTTCTAATTATCTACAATTATGATTAGTTTATTTATAATTAGATTTAAGCTTTAGCATCATAAAGACTATTAATAGTGTCATCAAGCTACTATATCTATTTAAAATTCATAAAATTAAAGTATTCTCCAGTTTATCATTCCATTTTAAAATCGCTGTGAATATATTAATTTAATAAAGCAAAAGGACTAATGTAAGATATATCTAAGAGTAAAAAATTTAATGTTTCTTGAATGATATAAAGATAACTATGATCTATAATTAGAGTAGGCTATTATAATACTAGGTATAGTAAAAGCAGATATTCAATTGTAAATCTAAACAATCAAATAATTTCTTGGCATAATATATAAGTCAATTAATAAAAAATACTCAAATATAAATAATTAATTCTATATCTAGTTCACTTTTATAATTATTATGAAGATATTTGTTAGTGCTAAAGTATTGAGAAAATAGAAAAATATTATGAATAAGAAATATATATAAGCTTTAAATTTAAGTTGCTAAATTTAAGAAGTATTGTAAATTTTAAAATAGTTTGAATAATAAAAATTGACCTATTAATTTACAGTATATTAGGTAGAATGTAACAAAATTAAATTATTGTTATTTAAGCAAAGCAATAAATAAATAATAAAAATTTAAACCCAAAAGGGATGAGAGAACAGAAAAGCTAGCAAATTAAGCTAAAATATCGATTTTTTAGGATAACTTGTTGTAATTTTTATTTATCTTTATTATAATATAATATTTAAACATTCTTATTCATATCAAAGCAATTTATTTAAATAAAAGTATATGCTAAATAGAGTTAATTTAGTATAAAAATAAAAGAATTATTGCCTTTAGATTGCTTTATAGATATATGCTAATAATTAGTTAGTTATTTATTTTAAATATAGTTAGGATAATTATAATAGAGAAATTATATATTCTGCTTAATTTAATTTTATCTCAATAATTATCATTAGCTTTTTCAATGAAATGTTCAAATTATTTATAAAGAACAAGCTTTATTTATTTAATTTAAAATGAAGGACTAATAAATTTAAAAAATAAAGATGGGACATATAAATACTAATGGAATTACTAGAAAGTGCTTGAATAGTGAAGAATTTATCAGAGATAACAGTATAGATATTTTATCAATAAATGAAACCTGAGAAAAAGAAGACTTTCCTTCAATATTGATAAATGGATTTAAAACATATTTAAGAACTCAGGAAAAAGAGGAGGTGAATGCCTGATTGAAAGAAGACTTTAATAGTACAAAAACACATACATAAGTTGAAAAAGAAATAAATCGATTCATAACAATTAAACTAGGTAATATTTTAATCACATCTTGTTACATGTCTGATAGCGGAAAAGATTAAGATATTAAATATTTAGCGTATTAACAACTAAATACATGGCTAAATAAATTTGATGAGAATCCACATATCTATGGGAGATTTCAACGCCTTTTTATAAGGTTTGTAGACAATCCGGAAAATACTTATGATATCACCATTACGCTATAAGAGTTTTTATTATAAAATGATCTTGAGATAGTGAATGATAGTAACATTAATACAAGTATTCACAAATGAACAAAAAAATTTATTGTAATTATTATATCATAATAAGCAACCATTTGAACGTTAATTAGTTTGCATATTCCACTGCTCATAAATAAATAAATTTGATTATAGAGCGCGTAGCACTCTCGTTGGTGCGCAGCTCTTTAAAAAATGTTTCATACTGACAAGAATGTTTGTAACTGATAAAATTATCAGATATTGATAAACCTTGCTCAATACTGGTATAATTATTCAGTACTGATAAAAATGTTCAATACTGATATAATTTCAGAATACTCTTAATCTTCAATACTTGTTGGAGGTTCAAGGACATGGCAGGGTTGTTTCTCATTGCATCATCAAAGCAGAGGACGACATGTGTCAATTATGGGTACTTAAATTCTCCACCTTTGATGAAGCTCGCAATATTATTTCTTTTTCGTTCCAGTATTAAAAATAAACGAAACCAAGTCAAGCCAACGTCGAAGGTCTAAGAATCTTATGTCTTGAGACCAAACCAAAGCAGAGGAAGACATAAAGTCGATTATGGGTACTTAACTTCCCCAACCTCTGATGAAGATGTCTCTTGTTGTTCACCTTCGAACAACTATTTAAAAATAAAATATATATAATAATATTTTACTTTCTATCATATTAAAATCACTATCGACTTTATCAATAATTCTATAGTCTATTGGGAAAAGATAACTCAGAGAAAATATAAAATAAATAGGTTATAAGATGCAATATATAGGCAAAAATATTAAAAATATTTCCTGCAAACTTATCTAGAATTCTTTTAGATAGATTAAGATAATCTTAAGATTAATATGATGCATCAAAAGTAACATTTAGAAAATGCTAATTAAAAATTAGGATCGTTTATTCCAGACTCAAATTATAACAAAATTCCTCGAGATCTCACAAAGGAATATATAGAGGCAAAAAGATCTAATTCAGAATATAAGGAAATTCACATTAAATTTGGAAGAATAGGCTAACAAGTAACTAATCTTCATGAGACAGCAAAACGACTTTGGAAAAAATTCAAGTATAATCTGTAAAAATAAAAAAAATAAAGCTAAAAGGAAATTTCTACTTATTAATGGAGATTCTAAGGAAATGTTTTCACAAGCTAAGAAAAATTTAAATCCTATGAAGAGAAATAATATGAAATTTAATTAAGAAATCAAAAATAAATTTATTGATTCGTGGGAAAATTATGTTTTTAGCAAGCATATTAATCTAACTAAATAGTTGATAAATCTTAGTAATTAAAAAATAGATAAAATATACGATAGTATTTAAGAAATTAAAGATTATCCACTCTTATATTTATAAGAATTTTATCTTTTTACCATACAAGAAATTTAAAAAATTATAAAAGAAATTCCTAATGGAAAAGCAACTGATCTAGATGGAATAAAAGTGAACTTCTGAAATATGGTGGATAATATTTGATATTAATTCTTCACTCATTTCTGAATAGAATGTTAAGGCTTGGAAGAATTCCTTAAGAACTAAATACTTAAGTAATAATTCCAATATTTAAAAAAGGAAATAAAGATGATTGGAAAAACTGAAAACCTATTTCTCTTATTATACTCTTCGAAATTTATATGATAAAGCTCTAGTAAAAAGATTTTACAATCTGATTTATTAAAGAAATTTGATTTACTCTTCTCAAATGGGCTTCATAAAAATGAAATAAACTACTTAATAGATTTGTGTAATAAAATAGATAATTGATAACTATTGGAAATGTGCAAAAAGAAAAAAAATTAGCAGCAACGTTGATAGATATTGAAAAAATGTTTGACTCAATAGAAAGAAGACTTTTGTTTGATTAACTTAAAAGAGTCAAACTACCACATTGACTAATAAAAGCTTTAGAATCATTTTATACAAACCTAAATTATTAATTTGTTATGGGTGGAAAGAACACTATAACATTATAATAAAACAGTGGAGTTATGTAAGAAAGTTTGCATGGACCAGTTTTTAACATTGTTGTATATGACATAGTAATAAGATATTTGGAAAGTAAAAGTCCTATTCGGGGTTCAAATGCCAGGGCTTGTGTATTAGCTCCGCTGGCAGAGGATGGGTAGATGATTTGATTCTTCTTTCCAAATCTACAAAGTAGATGTAGAATCTAATAAATGAATCAAGTAAGATTTTTGATTTTTGCATAAACTCTATTGAAGATCAATGTTACCAAATCTGAATGCATAAATTTCTAAAGAAGCATCAGAAGAAAATTAACTTAAACTTATGATTAGCAAATTAGCCAATTGTTTAAAATGAACAAGTAGTATATTTAGGAGTTATTCTACATCAGAAGAAGATTTTGAATCCCCATTGAAAAAAATTTGCCTTTAAATATATATTTGCAATGAAGAAAGCTGTTTTTTAATTAATGAGATGTAAGAATGTAACTTCTTGACATTTAAAAACTTTACGTAGATTTTTTACATTACCTAAAGCAGAATATGGAGGAGACTATGCACCATGAAATATTCAAAAAGGAACTGGAGATCTGACTAAATTGAATCAAGCATGAGATTGATTTCAAGAAAAGCTTTTTAGTAGACACTTCAACATTTATTGAGTCATGCTATAAAGATCTAGAATGATTACCTTTTAAGCACATTGAGGTTCTAAAATTCTTCAGATTCTACTATAAAATGAATAAGAAATTATTGATTTTTCAAAATCAACAATGGGCTCTTTTTTCATTAATATCCGGTAAAAAGGATTTAAATAATATGATTAAGCGTAGCAATGATAGGCCTTTTTAATATCGATCTGCAGAATTAATAGCATAATACCAATCTTAAAACTTTTACTAAACATATAAGAGAAAAAATACAACAATATTTCTATAATGTAGCTACTAAAAAATTTATGAGAACGAAAACTATTAAATAAATAGTGATAAATTTGGTAATCTTGTAAAATTTATAAAAATTACTTATATGAAATTAAAAAAATAATATAGACAAGAAATTAATAGTATAAATTTAGAACCAAAACTTATAATTTTTGTAAGGATCTTTAAGATCGTCATTTTCCTATTAACAATAACCATTGTATGTGTGGAGAGTAAGAGACTTTCGAACATATCTTTAAATGTATATACTATTCTGATATAAGTAACTGACTATAGGAAAAGATCGGGAATTATGACTTAAGGCGTCTCATACTATACGATAAAAAAACAAAACTCATTTACAAGATTTAAATGGTTTATTTAGACATAAAAATAAAAATAATAAACCAAAAGTTACCGACAAGGAGAATTGACAATCTAGAAGAGAGAAGAAAAAAAAGAAGAAGCGAAAATAATGAAAAAAAGAACTTCTTAACCTCTTCCTAGAGATTTATTACTACCTTAATGAGCTATTCCATACTCATCTAGCCAGAGGGATTAAACTCTGAAACCTCCTGAAGTAAGACGGACTTTGTTTACTTCCTCAGCTTCTCCTCCAATGTTGAGTTAGTGAATCACTTTCGAAAGTTCCTTTTGTTCCTCTTAGTGTTGTTTATTTCCTGGATTCTGTTTCTTTGGAGTCGGGAAGAATCCTTTTCTGAAATCCGACATTTATATGTATAAAGTATTAATAGGCTAAATAAAAATTTCTTTCATGCTAAATAAAAATTTAATTAGCTTTATAAAATAACATGAAATTATACCAAATTAATAATCTTTTAGATTTTATCTTCAATATCAAAATTTTAATTATCGTTAACCTTTTTTATGATAATTTAAATTAGCTATTGCTATCAGATAAATATTTTTATAATTAATAAAAAATATTTTAATAAAATCTTAGCTAATAAACATAAAATAATAAGCATACATAAATTTAAAAAATTGCTAAAAATAAATTAGAATATTAAATCATAATAGAATGCTATTAAGCTATTCAATTATTATTTTATATTTACATTTACTTTTTTATATATTTTAAAGGTGAAAAATGTGATTTTATTTAGGTTCAAAGAGATAAAATATTAGTAGAAAGTTTTATTAACTAGTTTTATATTTAAAATTTAATATATTAGATTTATTATATTAGATTTATTATGCTAGATTTAATCAAAAAATAAAATATAAAGAAAATAAATGAAGAGTCAAATTATATTTAAGTAAGTCTCTAAATAATGTTTTATAAACTTTATTAATAAGATAAATCAAAGGTCGCATAGCTCAGCTGGTTAGAGCGCTGTGCTAATAACGCAGAGGTCGTGAGTTCGAGACTCACTGTGACCATTTTTAGTTATAAGTGGAAAATAATAAATTTTAAATTAGAATTATAAGAAATTAAATAAGATATTTAATAACTAAGCATAGAATAAAATACATCATTTAATTATATATAAATAAATACAGCTTTAACTAATATATAACTATATTTATCCTTTATAAAAATCCTTAGTTTTAAATATTAGTATTATCTATATTATTTTTAGATATAGAATGGAACAAAATATAAATAAAGAAGCTAATTTTTTATAATTAATAAATTTTATAAGATAAATTAAATCTAATACAAAGATTTTAATTATTTTACTTAGAATTAGCAATTGCTTTATTTTAAATTTTTTAGTTGCTTAATAATAAAGTTTTAATGATATGCTAATTTATAAGTTATAATTGAAAGATTTAGTAGATTTATTTTATAAAAATGTCCATAAATATTTATTTTGATATTAAAGGTGTTTTAAAGTGAAAAAAAAATGGAATGTGAAAGATGTAAGAGAGTGTTGAAAGAAGGATACGAAATGGAATGCTAGCACTTAGTATGTTATGAGTGTTTAGGAAAGATGTTTGTGTTTCGTTTTGGATATTTGTGTGAAAAGTGTGGAGAATGAAAGCAAGAGCCGAAGGAGTGTTAGAAGAAAGTGACTTCGAATTTTTCTCATTCGGTGATGATAATACTTTGAAAGATTTAGTAGATTTATTTTATAAAAATGTCCATAAATATTTATTTTGATATTAAAGGTGTTTTAAAGTGAAAAAAAAATGGAATGTGAAAGATGTAAGAGAGTGTTGAAAGAAGGATACGAAATGGAATGCTAGCACTTAGTATGTTATGAGTGTTTAGGAAAGATGTTTGTGTTTCGTTTTGGATATTTGTGTGAAAAGTGTGGAGAATGAAAGCAAGAGCCGAAGGAGTGTTAGAAGAAAGTGACTTCGAATTTTTCTCATTCGGTGATGATAATACTTTGAAAGATTTAGTAGATTTATTTTATAAAAATGTCCATAAATATTTATTTTGATATTAAAGGTGTTTTAAAGTGAAAAAAAAATGGAATGTGAAAGATGTAAGAGAGTGTTGAAAGAAGGATACGAAATGGAATGCTAGCACTTAGTATGTTATGAGTGTTTAGGAAAGATGTTTGTGTTTCGTTTTGGATATTTGTGTGAAAAGTGTGGAGAATGAAAGCAAGAGCCGAAGGAGTGTTAGAAGAAAGTGACTTCGAATTTTTCTCATTCGGTGATGATAATACTTTGAAAGATTTAGTAGATTTATTTTATAAAAATGTCCATAAATATTTATTTTGATATTAAAGGTGTTTTAAAGTGAAAAAAAAATGGAATGTGAAAGATGTAAGAGAGTGTTGAAAGAAGGATACGAAATGGAATGCTAGCACTTAGTATGTTATGAGTGTTTAGGAAAGATGTTTGTGTTTCGTTTTGGATATTTATGTGAAAAGTGTGGAGAATGAAAGCAAGAGCCGAAGGAGTGTTAGAAGAAAGTGACTTCGAATTTTTCTCATTCGGTGATGATAATACTTTGAAAGATTTAGTAGATTTATTTTATAAAAATGTCCATAAATATTTATTTTGATATTAAAGGTGTTTTAAAGTGAAAAAAAAATGGAATGTGAAAGATGTAAGAGAGTGTTGAAAGAAGGATACGAAATGGAATGCTAGCACTTAGTATGTCATGAGTGTTTAGGAAAGATGTTTGTGTTTCGTTTTGGATATTTGTGTGAAAAGTGTGGAGAATGAAAGCAAGAGCCGAAGGAGTGTTAGAAGAAAGTGACTTCGAATTTTTCTCATTCGGTGATGATAATACTTTGAAAGATTTAGTAGATTTATTTTATAAAAATGTCCATAAATATTTATTTTGATATTAAAGGTGTTTTAAAGTGAAAAAAAAATGGAATGTGAAAGATGTAAGAGAGTGTTGAAAGAAGGATACGAAATGGAATGCTAGCACTTAGTATGTCATGAGTGTTTAGGAAAGATGTTTGTGTTTCGTTTTGGATATTTGTGTGAAAAGTGTGGAGAATGAAAGCAAGAGCCGAAGGAGTGTTAGAAGAAAGTGACTTCGAATTTTTCTCATTCGGTGATGATAATACTTTGAAAGATTTAGTAGATTTATTTTATAAAAATGTCCATAAATATTTATTTTGATATTAAAGGTGTTTTAAAGTGAAAAAAAAATGGAATGTGAAAGATGTAAGAGAGTGTTGAAAGAAGGATACGAAATGGAATGCTAGCACTTAGTATGTCATGAGTGTTTAGGAAAGATGTTTGTGTTTCGTTTTGGATATTTGTGTGAAAAGTGTGGAGAATGAAAGCAAGAGCCGAAGGAGTGTTAGAAGAAAGTGACTTCGAATTTTTCTCATTCGGTGATGATAATACTTTGAAAGATTTAGTAGATTTATTTTATAAAAATGTCCATAAATATTTATTTTGATATTAAAGGTGTTTTAAAGTGAAAAAAAAATGGAATGTGAAAGATGTAAGAGAGTGTTGAAAGAAGGATACGAAATGGAATGCTAGCACTTAGTATGTCATGAGTGTTTAGGAAAGATGTTTGTGTTTCGTTTTGGATATTTGTGTGAAAAGTGTGGAGAATGAAAGCAAGAGCCGAAGGAGTGTTAGAAGAAAGTGACTTCGAATTTTTCTCATTCGGTGATGATAATACTTTGAAAGATTTAGTAGATTTATTTTATAAAAATGTCCATAAATATTTATTTTGATATTAAAGGTGTTTTAAAGTGAAAAAAAAATGGAATGTGAAAGATGTAAGAGAGTGTTGAAAGAAGGATACGAAATGGAATGCTAGCACTTAGTATGTTATGAGTGTTTAGGAAAGATGTTTGTGTTTCGTTTTGGATATTTATGTGAAAAGTGTGGAGAATGAAAGCAAGAGCCGAAGGAGTGTTAGAAGAAAGTGACTTCGAATTTTTCTCATTCGGTGATGATAATACTTTGAAAGATTTAGTAGATTTATTTTATAAAAATGTCCATAAATATTTATTTTGATATTAAAGGTGTTTTAAAGTGAAAAAAAAATGGAATGTGAAAGATGTAAGAGAGTGTTGAAAGAAGGATACGAAATGGAATGCTAGCACTTAGTATGTCATGAGTGTTTAGGAAAGATGTTTGTGTTTCGTTTTGGATATTTGTGTGAAAAGTGTGGAGAATGAAAGCAAGAGCCGAAGGAGTGTTAGAAGAAAGTGACTTCGAATTTTTCTCATTCGGTGATGATAATACTTTGAAAGATTTAGTAGATTTATTTTATAAAAATGTCCATAAATATTTATTTTGATATTAAAGGTGTTTTAAAGTGAAAAAAAAATGGAATGTGAAAGATGTAAGAGAGTGTTGAAAGAAGGATACGAAATGGAATGCTAGCACTTAGTATGTTATGAGTGTTTAGGAAAGATGTTTGTGTTTCGTTTTGGATATTTATGTGAAAAGTGTGGAGAATGAAAGCAAGAGCCGAAGGAGTGTTAGAAGAAAGTGACTTCGAATTTTTCTCATTCGGTGATGATAATACTTTGAAAGATTTAGTAGATTTATTTTATAAAAATGTCCATAAATATTTATTTTGATATTAAAGGTGTTTTAAAGTGAAAAAAAAATGGAATGTGAAAGATGTAAGAGAGTGTTGAAAGAAGGATACGAAATGGAATGCTAGCACTTAGTATGTTATGAGTGTTTAGGAAAGATGTTTGTGTTTCGTTTTGGATATTTATGTGAAAAGTGTGGAGAATGAAAGCAAGAGCCGAAGGAGTGTTAGAAGAAAGTGACTTCGAATTTTTCTCATTCGGTGATGATAATACTTTGAAAGATTTAGTAGATTTATTTTATAAAAATGTCCATAAATATTTATTTTGATATTAAAGGTGTTTTAAAGTGAAAAAAAAATGGAATGTGAAAGATGTAAGAGAGTGTTGAAAGAAGGATACGAAATGGAATGCTAGCACTTAGTATGTTATGAGTGTTTAGGAAAGATGTTTGTGTTTCGTTTTGGATATTTATGTGAAAAGTGTGGAGAATGAAAGCAAGAGCCGAAGGAGTGTTAGAAGAAAGTGACTTCGAATTTTTCTCATTCGGTGATGATAATACTTTGAAAGATTTAGTAGATTTATTTTATAAAAATGTCCATAAATATTTATTTTGATATTAAAGGTGTTTTAAAGTGAAAAAAAAATGGAATGTGAAAGATGTAAGAGAGTGTTGAAAGAAGGATACGAAATGGAATGCTAGCACTTAGTATGTTATGAGTGTTTAGGAAAGATGTTTGTGTTTCGTTTTGGATATTTATGTGAAAAGTGTGGAGAATGAAAGCAAGAGCCGAAGGAGTGTTAGAAGAAAGTGACTTCGAATTTTTCTCATTCGGTGATGATAATACTTTGAAAGATTTAGTAGATTTATTTTATAAAAATGTCCATAAATATTTATTTTGATATTAAAGGTGTTTTAAAGTGAAAAAAAAATGGAATGTGAAAGATGTAAGAGAGTGTTGAAAGAAGGATACGAAATGGAATGCTAGCACTTAGTATGTTATGAGTGTTTAGGAAAGATGTTTGTGTTTCGTTTTGGATATTTATGTGAAAAGTGTGGAGAATGAAAGCAAGAGCCGAAGGAGTGTTAGAAGAAAGTGACTTCGAATTTTTCTCATTCGGTGATGATAATACTTTGAAAGATTTAGTAGATTTATTTTATAAAAATGTCCATAAATATTTATTTTGATATTAAAGGTGTTTTAAAGTGAAAAAAAAATGGAATGTTAAAGATGTAAGAGAGTGTTGAAAGAAGGATACGAAATGGAATGCTAGCACTTAGTATGTTATGAGTGTTTAGGAAAGATGTTTGTGTTTCGTTTTGGATATTTATGTGAAAAGTGTGGAGAATGAAAGCAAGAGCCGAAGGAGTGTTAGAAGAAAGTGACTTCGAATTTTTCTCATTCGGTGATGATAATACTTTGAAAGATTTAGTAGATTTATTTTATAAAAATGTCCATAAATATTTATTTTGATATTAAAGGTGTTTTAAAGTGAAAAAAAAATGGAATGTGAAAGATGTAAGAGAGTGTTGAAAGAAGGATACGAAATGGAATGCTAGCACTTAGTATGTTATGAGTGTTTAGGAAAGATGTTTGTGTTTCGTTTTGGATATTTATGTGAAAAGTGTGGAGAATGAAAGCAAGAGCCGAAGGAGTGTTAGAAGAAAGTGACTTCGAATTTTTCTCATTCGGTGATGATAATACTTTGAAAGATTTAGTAGATTTATTTTATAAAAATGTCCATAAATATTTATTTTGATATTAAAGGTGTTTTAAAGTGAAAAAAAAATGGAATGTTAAAGATGTAAGAGAGTGTTGAAAGAAGGATACGAAATGGAATGCTAGCACTTAGTATGTTATGAGTGTTTAGGAAAGATGTTTGTGTTTCGTTTTGGATATTTATGTGAAAAGTGTGGAGAATGAAAGCAAGAGCCGAAGGAGTGTTAGAAGAAAGTGACTTCGAATTTTTCTCATTCGGTGATGATAATACTTTGAAAGATTTAGTAGATTTATTTTATAAAAATGTCCATAAATATTTATTTTGATATTAAAGGTGTTTTAAAGTGAAAAAAAAATGGAATGTGAAAGATGTAAGAGAGTGTTGAAAGAAGGATACGAAATGGAATGCTAGCACTTAGTATGTTATGAGTGTTTAGGAAAGATGTTTGTGTTTCGTTTTGGATATTTATGTGAAAAGTGTGGAGAATGAAAGCAAGAGCCGAAGGAGTGTTAGAAGAAAGTGACTTCGAATTTTTCTCATTCGGTGATGATAATACTTTGAAAGATTTAGTAGATTTATTTTATAAAAATGTCCATAAATATTTATTTTGATATTAAAGGTGTTTTAAAGTGAAAAAAAAATGGAATGTTAAAGATGTAAGAGAGTGTTGAAAGAAGGATACGAAATGGAATGCTAGCACTTAGTATGTTATGAGTGTTTAGGAAAGATGTTTGTGTTTCGTTTTGGATATTTATGTGAAAAGTGTGGAGAATGAAAGCAAGAGCCGAAGGAGTGTTAGAAGAAAGTGACTTCGAATTTTTCTCATTCGGTGATGATAATACTTTGAAAGATTTAGTAGATTTATTTTATAAAAATGTCCATAAATATTTATTTTGATATTAAAGGTGTTTTAAAGTGAAAAAAAAATGGAATGTTAAAGATGTAAGAGAGTGTTGAAAGAAGGATACGAAATGGAATGCTAGCACTTAGTATGTTATGAGTGTTTAGGAAAGATGTTTGTGTTTCGTTTTGGATATTTATGTGAAAAGTGTGGAGAATGAAAGCAAGAGCCGAAGGAGTGTTAGAAGAAAGTGACTTCGAATTTTTCTCATTCGGTGATGATAATACTTTGAAAGATTTAGTAGATTTATTTTATAAAAATGTCCATAAATATTTATTTTGATATTAAAGGTGTTTTAAAGTGAAAAAAAAATGGAATGTTAAAGATGTAAGAGAGTGTTGAAAGAAGGATACGAAATGGAATGCTAGCACTTAGTATGTTATGAGTGTTTAGGAAAGATGTTTGTGTTTCGTTTTGGATATTTATGTGAAAAGTGTGGAGAATGAAAGCAAGAGCCGAAGGAGTGTTAGAAGAAAGTGACTTCGAATTTTTCTCATTCGGTGATGATAATACTTTGAAAGATTTAGTAGATTTATTTTATAAAAATGTCCATAAATATTTATTTTGATATTAAAGGTGTTTTAAAGTGAAAAAAAAATGGAATGTTAAAGATGTAAGAGAGTGTTGAAAGAAGGATACGAAATGGAATGCTAGCACTTAGTATGTTATGAGTGTTTAGGAAAGATGTTTGTGTTTCGTTTTGGATATTTATGTGAAAAGTGTGGAGAATGAAAGCAAGAGCCGAAGGAGTGTTAGAAGAAAGTGACTTCGAATTTTTCTCATTCGGTGATGATAATACTTTGAAAGATTTAGTAGATTTATTTTATAAAAATGTCCATAAATATTTATTTTGATATTAAAGGTGTTTTAAAGTGAAAAAAAAATGGAATGTTAAAGATGTAAGAGAGTGTTGAAAGAAGGATACGAAATGGAATGCTAGCACTTAGTATGTTATGAGTGTTTAGGAAAGATGTTTGTGTTTCGTTTTGGATATTTATGTGAAAAGTGTGGAGAATGAAAGCAAGAGCCGAAGGAGTGTTAGAAGAAAGTGACTTCGAATTTTTCTCATTCGGTGATGATAATACTTTGAAAGATTTAGTAGATTTATTTTATAAAAATGTCCATAAATATTTATTTTGATATTAAAGGTGTTTTAAAGTGAAAAAAAAATGGAATGTGAAAGATGTAAGAGAGTGTTGAAAGAAGGATACGAAATGGAATGCTAGCACTTAGTATGTTATGAGTGTTTAGGAAAGATGTTTGTGTTTCGTTTTGGATATTTATGTGAAAAGTGTGGAGAATGAAAGCAAGAGCCGAAGGAGTGTTAGAAGAAAGTGACTTCGAATTTTTCTCATTCGGTGATGATAATACTTTGAAAGATTTAGTAGATTTATTTTATAAAAATGTCCATAAATATTTATTTTGATATTAAAGGTGTTTTAAAGTGAAAAAAAAATGGAATGTGAAAGATGTAAGAGAGTGTTGAAAGAAGGATACGAAATGGAATGCTAGCACTTAGTATGTTATGAGTGTTTAGGAAAGATGTTTGTGTTTCGTTTTGGATATTTATGTGAAAAGTGTGGAGAATGAAAGCAAGAGCCGAAGGAGTGTTAGAAGAAAGTGACTTCGAATTTTTCTCATTCGGTGATGATAATACTTTGAAAGATTTAGTAGATTTATTTTATAAAAATGTCCATAAATATTTATTTTGATATTAAAGGTGTTTTAAAGTGAAAAAAAAATGGAATGTGAAAGATGTAAGAGAGTGTTGAAAGAAGGATACGAAATGGAATGCTAGCACTTAGTATGTTATGAGTGTTTAGGAAAGATGTTTGTGTTTCGTTTTGGATATTTATGTGAAAAGTGTGGAGAATGAAAGCAAGAGCCGAAGGAGTGTTAGAAGAAAGTGACTTCGAATTTTTCTCATTCGGTGATGATAATACTTTGAAAGATTTAGTAGATTTATTTTATAAAAATGTCCATAAATATTTATTTTGATATTAAAGGTGTTTTAAAGTGAAAAAAAAATGGAATGTGAAAGATGTAAGAGAGTGTTGAAAGAAGGATACGAAATGGAATGCTAGCACTTAGTATGTTATGAGTGTTTAGGAAAGATGTTTGTGTTTCGTTTTGGATATTTATGTGAAAAGTGTGGAGAATGAAAGCAAGAGCCGAAGGAGTGTTAGAAGAAAGTGACTTCGAATTTTTCTCATTCGGTGATGATAATACTTTGAAAGATTTAGTAGATTTATTTTATAAAAATGTCCATAAATATTTATTTTGATATTAAAGGTGTTTTAAAGTGAAAAAAAAATGGAATGTGAAAGATGTAAGAGAGTGTTGAAAGAAGGATACGAAATGGAATGCTAGCACTTAGTATGTTATGAGTGTTTAGGAAAGATGTTTGTGTTTCGTTTTGGATATTTATGTGAAAAGTGTGGAGAATGAAAGCAAGAGCCGAAGGAGTGTTAGAAGAAAGTGACTTCGAATTTTTCTCATTCGGTGATGATAATACTTTGAAAGATTTAGTAGATTTATTTTATAAAAATGTCCATAAATATTTATTTTGATATTAAAGGTGTTTTAAAGTGAAAAAAAAATGGAATGTGAAAGATGTAAGAGAGTGTTGAAAGAAGGATACGAAATGGAATGCTAGCACTTAGTATGTTATGAGTGTTTAGGAAAGATGTTTGTGTTTCGTTTTGGATATTTATGTGAAAAGTGTGGAGAATGAAAGCAAGAGCCGAAGGAGTGTTAGAAGAAAGTGACTTCGAATTTTTCTCATTCGGTGATGATAATACTTTGAAAGATTTAGTAGATTTATTTTATAAAAATGTCCATAAATATTTATTTTGATATTAAAGGTGTTTTAAAGTGAAAAAAAAATGGAATGTGAAAGATGTAAGAGAGTGTTGAAAGAAGGATACGAAATGGAATGCTAGCACTTAGTATGTTATGAGTGTTTAGGAAAGATGTTTGTGTTTCGTTTTGGATATTTGTGTGAAAAGTGTGGAGAATGAAAGCAAGAGCCGAAGGAGTGTTAGAAGAAAGTGACTTCGAATTTTTCTCATTCGGTGATGATAATACTTTGAAAGATTTAGTAGATTTATTTTATAAAAATGTCCATAAATATTTATTTTGATATTAAAGGTGTTTTAAAGTGAAAAAAAAATGGAATGTGAAAGATGTAAGAGAGTGTTGAAAGAAGGATACGAAATGGAATGCTAGCACTTAGTATGTTATGAGTGTTTAGGAAAGATGTTTGTGTTTCGTTTTGGATATTTATGTGAAAAGTGTGGAGAATGAAAGCAAGAGCCGAAGGAGTGTTAGAAGAAAGTGACTTCGAATTTTTCTCATTCGGTGATGATAATACTTTGAAAGATTTAGTAGATTTATTTTATAAAAATGTCCATAAATATTTATTTTGATATTAAAGGTGTTTTAAAGTGAAAAAAAAATGGAATGTGAAAGATGTAAGAGAGTGTTGAAAGAAGGATACGAAATGGAATGCTAGCACTTAGTATGTTATGAGTGTTTAGGAAAGATGTTTGTGTTTCGTTTTGGATATTTATGTGAAAAGTGTGGAGAATGAAAGCAAGAGCCGAAGGAGTGTTAGAAGAAAGTGACTTCGAATTTTTCTCATTCGGTGATGATAATACTTTGAAAGATTTAGTAGATTTATTTTATAAAAATGTCCATAAATATTTATTTTGATATTAAAGTAAAAATGGAATGTGAAAGATGTAAGAGAGTGTTGAAAGAAGGATACGAAATGGAATGCTAGCACTTCGTTAAATTCAAAAAGTTTCAGTCCAAAAACTCTTTTAGTTTATAATTAATTTTAATAAAAAATTTTCATTTTTTCATACTGTCAAAATCTACTATTTAATTAACTAGCTTAGCATTCCTCATATAATAGACGTAAACGTTTAATCTATTTTTTAAAGTTAAAAGTTAAAAAGTTAAATGGCTTTGCTAATTCCTTAGTATTCAGCCATCTTACCTATTCTATCAGCTTGTCTCTATTAGTTTTTCTTGAATTCCTACTAGGCTTAGTTAGGCGGTGTAGCGCTTCATTTGTGCACTATCATTAATTTTCGGATTTGTTTATATCTTGCACTTAGCGTTACTTATTATTCAACCAAGGATTAACATTTGAATTAAAGATTTTTTTTCTATAAATTTTTCCACTTTGAGTTGGATATATCCTAAATAGTTTTCTAAAAATATCTTATTTATTCTTTCTTTAAATTTCGCTTAGTATGTCGTGTATTTTCATTGGTGTTATTTGATGCACACGTAGCATTTTATTCTTCTTTTAAACTATTATTCCTGTAATACTTTTTTAATTTAAATTTACTACTTATTTTAAATAAACGTTTACTGTTTATTTTAATTTGAGGCTTCATTTTCTATTTCCATAGGATCTGTTTAATTCTGTTAAAACAGAAATGGCGTTACCTGAATAATTATTAAATTTAAAGAATTCTTTGTTCCAGTTTGTTTTCTATTTCTTATGATGATTAATAATGCTTCTCAAGTAAAGACGTTATTAGTTTTTCTAATTTTTCTACTTTATCATTGAGGTATCTATTTTTAAACATAAACTCTTTTAATGACTTAGATAATATTACTATTTGAGTTTGTGTCGGAAGATTTTTTAATTCTGGATTTCCAAGTGGTTAATGTTCGTCATATCAGTCATATTTCTCGCTTTCACTCATTGTAATTATTTCTCTTTTTTATTTTTTAGAGAATTTTCCTGTTTAAATGTTTTGTTCAAAGTTCTGTTATTTCTTAGAAGCCATTTTATATTTATAATGTAAATAAACTTTTTTTTCATTAATTAAATAAAGATGGAATGCTTATATTCTGAGTAATTAATTCTTTTAAAAGTTTATAATAAAGCTATAAAATTTATTAATTACTATAACTAAATTAAATTTCATATTAAATTAGGCATACTTATACCACTTAATCCATCCATTATTTTATTTTGATAAAATTATGTTTTAGTTTAAAAAGAATAACTATTTTGATTTAAAAAGAACACTTATATTAAAAAATTTAAGTTATAAATTGTATAAGAAGGGATAAAAGTAATTTAGTATCTAACTAGACAAACTATTTACTTATATAAAATGCTATAAATTCCTTTTATTTAATGAGACATACAACTTTAGCATGAAAGGATTAGCATTATAGATTTGATTATATTAAAAATAAAGTTAAATAATTGCGAATATTTTACTTTTAGTCAGCACTATAGTTACTAGTTATATTTCTCTACATTTTCTATGTATTTCTTTATTAATTTTTCTTTATTAATAATAAAATATATGAAAAATTATAAGAACATTAATTATGAAAATTGATCTAAGAAAAATATTTAAAGGATGAATAATTTAAATTAGAATATAAGAATTATTAATTAAGATTAAAGATAATCAAAATTATAAACACTTTCAAATAAAATAGCAAATTAAATAACATTAATAATAATTCATTATTAGTTTACTATAGATATGATAAATTATTTGAAATAATTTTGGATTTTAGGTAAATAAACCTAAAAGTAAAATAGAAATGTAAAAAATTAGTATAAAAACATTTAAAATTTGAAAATTGATTATATAACTCATAGTGTATAAAAGATATTTAAAAGAATAAGAAATAATTTGAAATTAGACATAAAATAAATTGTCTTTTAGTTATGAAAGATTATATATGAAGTAATAATTTAAATTTTTTAAGCGAAATGTAAAATTGAAAGAAAAAGAAATTTTATAAAGATAAAGGAGAAATAAAATTAAAAATTTTAGCAAAATTCGTTTTAGTAGATTGAGACAAGATTTCTTATATTAGAATTTTTGGCTTACGTGAATAAAGATTTGCAAATTAGGAAATAAATTTATTTGACAAAAAATCTAAAAATTGTAAGTATTTTATTTTTATTTTTTTTAAGTATTTTTATATAAAATTTATTTTTATATTTTATTATTATTTTTAAAATAACTTTTTTGTATATTGATAAAATCTTTTATTAATTTGTCTTATATTTTTTTCAAGCATTGTATTTACTTTTTCATTTATATTTAAAATTTAAAAGCAAATTTCTTATTTTAATTAATTTTTAGAAATTTATATTTATTATATTCCTAAATTTTTAGTTATGTAAGTTTACTAAATAATCAATTATATAATTTTTATAATATTTTAACTAGCAAAACATTTTTCAAATTTACATTAATAATTTTCAAATATATTTAATAATTTTTTTGTTTAAATTTAATAAAAAATTTTATTAAAATTAAGAAAAAAATTATAAAAATTAATATGATTTATTAAATCTTATGGATAATTTATTTCTTCTAATTTAATAAGATGTAGAATAATAAGCCATTAATTATTTTATAAAAGTAGGACATATAAATATAAAAGAATTATATATAATTTATATTTAGTATTTTATTTATACAAATTTTCTTTTCTTTTCTTTAAGTAATTAATTTTTTTGCTTATATAATAAATTTATAGAAAATTAAATTTTATAAAATATAATATAAAAAATAATAAAATAGTATATCAATTTTAGGTTAAGAATTATGATAGGAAATACTTATATTTAACCTTGAATTTTGAAATGCTAGTTAAAAAATATTTTTATGTATATTACAAGGAGTAAAAACTTCATACTTTTACTTGACATAATTTTAAAATATAGCAATAAAATAGATAAAAACAAATAAATATTTCTGAAAAAGTAGAAAATTTTTTTAATTAATAAGGTGAAAACTTTTGAAGTAAGAGTTATTATTTAACTAAATTTTTATTAATTGCATATTTTCTCAAGATTAATAAATTAAAACACGATAACATTATAAAGAAATTGATTTTAAAAACCCAATTATTTTATCATTAAAAATCAATATAAACCAATTTTGCAGATAAAAAAGCCAAACTTTCAAATAATTTTATTAAATTAAAGCTGAATTTAGTATATCTTAATTCTTCTATTAAATAGTTTAAATAAATTATAAATTAAAATAATTAAAAAAAATAATTAATTAGATTTATACAATTTTTAAAAAATTATTAAAAGTGTATTTATTTTATTTTAAAGCTATTATTATAAAAGATTATTTAAATTAATATAAATAATTTCTCATTTTCCATATAAATTATTTATACCTTAATAAATTTTTAATTATAAGTAAGAAAATAAGCAAATATTCATGAATATGCAAGATCATCTAGGTTTTAAACAGAACCAAAGTATTTTAAAATGATTTTATTTAAATTTAAATTTATAATTATATTTCCTATAAAATCTTTAATTAAAAGTAACTTATTTTTAACTAAATTTTAACTATTTAAAAAATTTAGGAAAATAAGGTAGATTTTTTTAATTGAAGAATTTAATTAATTATTTACTAAAAATTTCAAATAAAAAAAGAAAAAAATTATTTTTTGGAAAAATTAACAAATATTTTTGTTTTTAAATTTGAAAATAATTGGATTTCAATATTTATATATGTTTTTATTTAATTAATAAATTAATAAAATATTCTCATTTCTAACTAAAATAGCATTATTATCATACAATTAATAATATAATATTCTCTTAAAAAATAATCTAAAATAGAATAAAATCAAAGAGTTATGTACTTAAAATTTTTCAATCTGTGGCTCTCATATTATCAACTGTTTAGAAAATTTTAATTTAAGAATTAATATTATATAAAATTATTCTTAAAACTTAAATATTTTTATGATATAAAATCTTTAATAGATTTCAAAAAGTTTTTGATTTAATGTAGAAAATAAAAATTAAAGTTAAATTTAATTTTATTATTTTAACTTTTTATTTTTATTTTAAATTTTATTCCAAGATAAAGTCCTCTCTTAACTAAATTTAATTTTGCATTTAAAAATCTACTTTGAGTGCTAAAAATCTCAAGTTATTGTTTATATAATTTTATTATTGTAATTATATTTAAAATATTGGAGATATTATGAAGATGAATTGTATATTAAAATAAATAAAAATAATTAAGCAATCTTCATAATTTCATTTATCTGTAAATAATTCTTTTCTTATATTGAATTAATAAATATGAATGCAATCCTTTATTTTTTTATTTAATTTCATAAAAATAAATTTTTAATATTCTTTCAAACTAACTCGATAGAATAGCTAAACCTCATTGAATTTTTTTTAATTGTAAGATTAAAATTTTTTGATTTAAAATAACATCAAAACTATTCGGTCTAAATAAAATAATATCTTTCAAAGTTTATTAAACTTTAATAAATATATTGCAATCAAGGTATTCTATAAAAATTTTCTTTAGAAACAAAAGGAAATCATATATTTTTCCTGTTCTTAGAAGATAAAATTTATCTATCAGATAATTTCGAATATTCTTATAGTAATTTTTAAATCCTTTTAACTTAAAAGCCTATTAAATATATCCTTTTTAAAGGCTCAGGCAACTTAAAGTTTTTTAGTTTATAACATAGCTTAATTATTTTAGTGGCGTCACCTTAATTTGGCTTGTCACTTATTAGTTTATAAAAAGACTCTAGAATCAACTTAATTCTCATCAAATTTCCCATATTCCTCAAAGCACTATTCTTGAATAATATATAGATGGTTGTTAATCTATCCCTTTTTTACTGCTTATATTTTATTCCAATCTCAGTCTTTTCTAAACTTTATCATGGATCTTTTCTTTTGAGTATCAACTTAATGCTTGAGTAATTAGTGTCGATTAATAATTTTTTCCTATATACATTACTTTCAAATATACAATAGTTCTTAGCAAAGATTTTTTTGAGCATTTTTTTCTCTTATTTGCAATTTTTTATATCTCCAAAAATTTTTTGTGCTCTAGTCTTCAATAGAATCAGCACATAATTGGTTTTCTTTTAATTACTTAATTAATTGTCTAATTTTTTATGTTTGATTAGCATTTCAGTTTATTATTCAATCTCCATAGGATCATCATGGCTTTAATAATAATTTATTCTTGGCTTATTTAATTAAAGTTCAAATTCCTTTATTTTATCTTTTGTTCTTTTATTTTTAATTAATATATGTGTAGAAACTTTTAGGCTTAATTCTGTATTAATAAATTATAAATTATTTTAGATTTAGTAGATTTAGTAGATTTATATATCTAGGTTGCTTATTTTAATAATTAAATGCTACTTTAGAATAAAAAAATGGAAAAAATCCTGCGAATTTAAACCTTAAATTCTAACCTAATAGATCAACCTTAAATCTCAGTTAGCTAACAAAATCAAGAATTCAAAAAAGAAAAATCTACTCCTGTTAAGGTTTGGGAAATCCTGAATTTCCTAACAAGCTGAAAAAGCTTGAAAAACCCAATGAGCAAGACCTATTTAGCTTTATTCCTTAATTGAGAAAATGAATACAGAAATATAGATCCTGTAGGCGGAAAACTAGAATATTTGGCTTCTTTTGTAAGATAAAATAAGTAAAACCAAGGCTTTGCAAATTAAGTTTATTTTTAAATTGAATTTTAACTTCCAAATTTATACTTATAGAAAACAACCTAGCATCAAATCCATAGAAAACTAAAGAATAGATTTAACTATCAATTAAAAAAATATAAGCACAAACAATTAAGATGGAGATTGAACAAAAAATTTAAACATAATAAATATTTTACTTCAATCCCTTAGAAAATGTTGCTTTTATTGTCAAAAGACTGAATATTTATGGAAGTAGCTTCGGAATTTAAAATGAGTTTGAGCAGTACCTAAAAAGTTTCGGTATATTGAAGAGGCTATTTTAATTTCATTGGAGGTATTCCCAGAAAGAAATCTGTTCTAATTGATTCAAATATGACATTACTCATGAAGGATCTTACTAATTAATAGTAACAAATTAAATAACTTCAAAAGGACGACAATGACCTTAGAATTTATTTAAAAAATCTTTAGAAAAATTACAAGAAAATGAAATAACATTCTATGAGCTTATTGTAGAAAAATAAAAATTATCTCAGTTTAAAATTGATTCAGATGAAGACATATAAAGTTGAGGAATAAGAATAAAAACTTTTATCGTCTTTAACTTGAGGAAGGTTTCCTTTAATAAAGATGTTTCTAACCCTTTTAGCTAAAATTAAATTTGCTGCTACTTTACATCTTAGAGTTTTTTTTTCTAATTTTTTAGCAAAAAATCTCAATCAAGGATTTTATTATTAGTTAGGAATTGATTTAAGGTAAATTATTTCTTAGTTATTTCTTTTTTATATAATAAAAGAAAAAAGTTACTGGTAAAGAAAGTAAGAATTGCTTGGAAGAATAAAGGTAATATCAAATAGGAAGCAGAAAGAGAGAAACTTAATAGATTATTTATAATATTTTGCTTCTTACAAGAGAAAGTAATAAATATGAGTTAAAAATAAAGTTTAATTTATTAAGACAAATGTATCTTAGATGAAATTGAAAATGACTAGAATTTCTAGCAAGGAAAAGTAGCAATAAACATTTCTTTTATCATCTAGCAATCTTGGAAAGAAACGAAAAATTTAATAGAATATAAGAAATTATTCAGATCATTTTATATTTGACTAATATCTATACAGTTGATAAAAAAACACTAATAATTCTGAAAAATATTAATCATGATATTTAGAAAAAATTATTTTATAAGGATAATTATTAAAAAGATTAAGAATTTAATATAGAAATTATAAGCTTTAAAATATGAAGGGCTTTGCAAAAGTAGATCTTTGTTATAAATTAAGGTTTTAAATAACTTTTTTCAATAGATTTTAAGTGATAGCAAAAATAAAATATGATCCTTCATAAATTCTTAATTTAATAAGCAGTGCTATTTGAATTTTTATAATAAATACAATATTGCTTCTTTAGCTTATCTTAAGATTTATATTTATTAAATTAATTTGTATAAATTTTTATTATCCTTCTTAATTAATCAAAAAGATCTTATCTCTATTAATTCATGTTCAAATAAATAAATTTTATGTCTACAGCTTAAAAAATTTTGTAAACGTTTTCATTGAAGTGTATAAATCAAGCTACTCTAACATTTAAGCTTTGATATATTTCTTAAAATAAAGCTTAAACTAAATAGTAATTAAAGTTAATTATTTTGATAAGAGTGGTTCTTTATATACCTATATTTAGTTACTTATGACTATTAACTCATTAAGCATCTTATATTTTAATTTTTAATTTTTAAGTTATAGCAATATTTATTTGGATTTATTATTTCCAAACAATTCTAAACTGGTTCATTTTTCTCTAAATTAAATTATACTCATTCAAAATAATTGTTAAGGAATATGATTATTATATAAGATATGGAAATAGATTTTGCATTGCTAAATAATTTTAAAAGAGCTTTTATATTTTAAATTTTATAAAGTTTAAATTAAAGTTATAATCAAACCTTATCTACGAAGTTCTCAACCACCAAGTTATCTATTGACTTTTCATTTATCTAATCTATAAATTGACTGTCTTCCAAACTCTTAATATAGTTCTTGCCTAACTTTAAATCGCAAACCTTTACTTTAATAGTTTGTTAAATTTTATTAATTTTAGTAAAAATTTAGTTATTTTCCTAGTCCAAAAATTTACCATTAAAGTTCGCTTTCTTTTTTTCCTATTTTTTCGTTTTTTCTTGAGATAAATTTTAAGAATTTTGAGGATTATTTGGAATATTTTCAATCATAAAACTGTTTTAGATTATAGAGGAGTGATCTAATAAAGTCTACGTTTTTATTGTCTGTATCTTATTTATTCTTGTCTTCTATACTTCAACGTGATTTTTTAGCATGCTAACCTTAGCATCACACCTATAAGCAAATCTAAATAGCAAAGTGGTATCTATGGAATCATGTTTTAAATACTAAGGGAAGTATTTTTTCATTATTAGCATTGAAGAGCCTGCTACGAATGCTGAAATGATGAGTATGATAGCAATAAAAACATTATTCAAGCTTGAACTGCAAAATTAAGCAATAGTTGCAAAAAGTCCTATAACAGCTACTATTATCAAAATGGCTACCTAGAATACATTAGCACGATCATATGTATAAGGCTTCATTTTATATAGGATAATAGCATAAATAAATATTATAAATGTAAACAGAAATCCATGGATTTATATATGGTCTATCTTTAAAATTCTATTAATAGTAACTAATAATAATTATATCTCTGCTTTTAATAAAATGCTAAAAGGCTTCTCCTTTATATGCAAGGAAGTATCTTTCATATCTTATCAATGTGGTCTAGATAAAAAGGCAAGAGGAAAGAAAAGCAATAAAGCCAAGGAGGATAAAATTAATTTAAGCTTGTGTTCATCTGAGCCACACCAAAGAAAGCAATCCTTCTCTAGAAAAGATTCTTTATAACTTATATTTTAATCTAGATCCCAGTCAACTCCTTGCATGCATATAAACATGTCAGTCAGAACAAATAGAATAGGCATGTATAATAACTCACCCAATAAAGGTAGAAGTAAAAAAGATAGAAACCCTACTATTCTTGTAAATCTGTTTTCATATTTAATTTCTAGTTTTCCGAAAAAGCTAAGAAGTAGCAGAAAGAACAATATTGATATTCCTAAGCAAGTTCAAAATACAATATTATATATTTCTCTTTCCTTTATATTGAGAGATAAAAAATCTATTATTTAATTCAATAATTCGTTTAATGATCTTAAATTTGGTCCAAGAGCTACATACTGCCCACTATGAATTAGAAGAATGAAAAAGAAGAAATCATCTTCCATAGTTTTCTCGTAGTATTGGGTAATTTTTTCATAGACTCTTGCCTTTCAGATTTTGTATCCTATTACTAAGAGTAAAAAGCTTATCACTGACATTCCTATCATTATAAAGTCTATAGTCAATTTTCCCCTGCTATAATCATAAAGATGTCTAACTGTAAAATTACAATTTTCATATTAAGTAAAATGATCTTTTGGTGGTATTGTAGTTTGACTAAAGTAAAGAATATCAATTTCAAAGTCTCAGACAATTGCACATGCAGGACAATATTTTCCATTATAAATGAAGTCTCAATTTCCTTAAGAATCTTATTGCAAGCTTTTGAACAAGAAGTTAACATCTGTTCTAAAATGATCTTTAAACTTTACTCTTCCACTACAACCTACAAAATCTACATTATTAATAGCGTTTTACATTATTTCAGGATCGTTATAGTCTTTACCCTAATTTATTATGCTTTCATATGCATATGCGATAATATAAGGTTCTTCAAAGAAATAGCACTAGAATTCAGGAAGAAGCATTATTGCACATTAGGAAGCAAATTCTCATTAAATTTGTCCTATTTCATTTCTCCAAGCTATAGGATGTATCAGTATTTAATTTCCTGCAAATACATCCAAACTCCAGCTATCTCCTCATTCTAATGTTTATTTACTATAAATGACATAATTTCCCATATTATGTCCTATCCAAATTAGATCACTCTTTTTGATTCCTTTAAGGTAAAGTTAATATCCTATTTCTACTTATGACTCAAGTCATGCCAAGCAAATTATAATTCGTATTTGCTTTTTCATTATATCATCTGCAATAAGCGAGTATCATTCTTTAATCCTATCTTCAAGTCCTTCTTCACCACTTATGATTCATCATTCGAAAATTTATAAAGCTGGACTACTAACTATTTTAATACCAAAATCGCTAGCGTGCTCCAGAATAAAGTCTGAAATAACAGTATACTCTGAAATTTACTCTACATAAATACCTATCTCGTATCAATGATTCTTTTAGGCAAATTTAAGTAACTTAGTCCCAAAATCTGCTGAAATCACATAGTTATAAGTAATTCTTTCAAACCCAGATTTCAAAGCTACATCATCATTCGTAACTGTAAGAAAGGAAGGAACTGGCTTCTAAAATTCTTCTAGAATCTGCATTGTAGAGTAAATAGTTTCAGAATTCTTAACCGCATGAACAGCACTTATTTAATCAGCTTTGTTTACTAGTAAATCGATGTAATTCTATCTTTCAAAAAGAGACTGGCTATAGTTTAATTTTACTGCCTAGAAATTATAATTTTGTAATACCTTTTTATAATTATAATTTACATCATAAGCTCCACATCAAACTGTTTACTAAAGCTAAGCATCGAATCAAGTGTAAGAACCATCAAAGTTTCATTCGTTTAAGGTATAACTAAAAGTCAAGTTTATCTTGTTAGGAGGAGTAATTTCTATATTTCCTGGTCAAGTAACTTCTTTTATTTTTGAGATACGATCTTATTAAATAATATGAGTTTTCTATAATTAATCCTGCTTCTTGTTGTAAGCTGAAATATTATACATACTAATTTCAAGATTCTACTATTTAAAATATTAGTCAGCTTAGTATAACTATCAGCTTTTTAACTTTCCATAAACTAAGTCAAGGAAATATTCTAAATAGTTCCAAGCTCAAGAGTTATAGTCCTTAGAGTATTTGTTGAACGAATTGAATCCAATTAGCCCTGATTTAGAGATTTATAAGTTTTCAATCGTTTTTTCTAAAATTCAACTTGACTAAACAGGCAGAATTCAACCATAACCTTCTGTTGCAAGTTTCGCAGCTTCAGCAGTTTAAAGGATTTTTAATGTTGCTTGTTAATCTGCGTTCAGAATGAAAACTGAGCATCCAGAATTTTTTAAAATAGACATTAAGTTTGAAGGAATGCTACTAATATCTCTGAAAGTAAATGAGTTCTTTATTCCTTGTAAGTTTAAAAACTCTAATGACTAAGAATATTACGATTGTACCTAGTGTATTAAGAAAATATTCTAAAGTGAATAAGTATTTAAATAAGTTTGCATTGCTTATCCCTCATCTTCATAGCTTGGAAGAATGCTAATACTATTTAAACTAAAGGAATTTTGGAAATCTCTATAACAGATAATATGAAGCAACTTATTCTAATAACTTATTCCTTTTAAGATGCTAGTAATTTACCTACTTTCTGAGATATCAATTATAAATTTAAAACTACTCAAAGCCAAGCTACTTAGATGATTCATAGTGGATATTTTCTTAATCTATACTTATTCTATAGGATAGTTTTTTCCTTAAAGAATATTATTGCTTATCTAATCTTATATATAAAAGGCAGATTCTTAAGTCTTTTAAGTACAAATAATAACAATAGAAGTTTGACATAAAACCAAGGCTAAAGTTATTATGATAAGGTAATTTTGTATAGCCATTTAATTTTTATACTTATGAAAATATGAAGTATTATGAATCATTAATATGTTTAGTGTATTTAAAGCTTACACAACTGTATACATATTTTTACGTGGTTCCACGAATATTTCCCTTGAAAGACTAACTATTTAATTTTCTAGTTATTATTCATTCATCTACTAATTTAAAGTCACCTTCCAAAAATTATTATTCTACTATTATAGATAAATTAAATTGGCTTAAGAAAGCAGAATCTAAATTTAAATTTAAATTTTTGCAAAAGAGTAAGAAGAGAAATTTTCATTTTCTTTTTTAGGCCAACGATAATCTATTTTATAAAAACATAGCATCCTTAACTTATTTTCATCTTCTAGCATTTAATTAATTCCACTTAATTTATTATTTTAATACAAATAATTGTCAAGATTTAAATAAAATTAAATAAGCATAAAGAATGCAATGCTTTTACAATTTAAGTTTCTTTTATTACTTGTTATATCATAGTTATACTTATAATAATATTTAGAATACTTTACTTTTTAAAATTAATATTAAAAGTTTTTTTTGTTTTAAATACGTCATAAAAGTCTCAGTCCAAATTTAATCAAATCTACCTAGATTCTCTTTAATTTATTTCATATTAAAAATATATCTAAAATGTAAATACTTGAAAAACTTAGTAGTAAATCTTCTGCTTAAATTTAATTATGCTTTATTAATTTTTTTGTTCGTCTTTATAACTGAATAATTAAAATTTGATGTTGCTAAATAGAATTTAATTGATTATTTTATTTCATCTTAAGAGAAATTTAGAAAAATTCTCAAACAAATCTATTAATCTTTTATCTCAATAAAATTATTTGAAAATCTTAATTAAAATGTACTTATATTCGTGATGCCATTCAACTTTTTAGTTTAATACACGCTTTTGATATATTTTAATCCAACAAGATTCTCTTTTTTTATTTTTATATGAACAGCTCTCGATATAATTATTTCTTATCTTAATTTTCTTTAATCCAAAAAAATTTTTAAATTTTAGTTTTATTTTTCCTTTTTAACATGATTCATATTTTTTTCTTTAAATAAAAGAAATTAGAAATAATAGTTAAAAATAGTCTGATGTTTTATTTAAGAGTTCGTATACAATATTTCTTATCTTCTTTTATTTATTCATTAGTCATAGTTTACTAGATACATTCTTATATTTATTTCGCTGCTTATTAGCATATACATCTTTTAGGGGAGTGTTTTAGCCTAACAAAATTATATTAGAATAATTAAATTGCTTAAATATCATATTAATAAGAAATAATTGACTTTTGGAAGTGAAATCTGATTTTTAGATAGAAAGAAAATAATTTGTTTTCATTTTTGCTTTAATAATTCATTTATAGATTCTATTTTATTTATTTAATTATTCATATTTTATCGTTGGCTTTCCCCTCATAATAATTTAAGATCTTGAGTTCAAAAGATGAGGCTTAAGTTATAAGCAACAGATAACTTTCTATTCTTAAATTTAGAAGAGCGGTTTATGTTATTGGATAATTTAAATAATTAATCTGAATTGTAGCTTAAGAAATCGAGACTTTAAATCTTTCTTTTTTATATGAAATAATATTCTACATCATTTTTCACTCAACACTTCAACTACTGAGCTAAATTATTTAATTTCTCATTCAATTCTACTGAACACTGAATAAAGTGTTTTATTTCCTTAGAATATATCTTTACAATTGAATAGGAATAAAATGTTCTAACTTAACTATTATACTATTAATATAATCTCCTTTACTCTTAAGAGAATAATTTATTCTTCATGTATTAACACACTTAAATTTACTTTTAATTCTTAAATTTTTACCTAAATTAATGAAAGTGTAAGACTTATAATGTTTTTAATTGCAATTTCTTTTAATTTCAGCTAATTAATTAAGAGTCACAAATGACTTTCTATTAGAATTATAACAATGTAGGAAATAAATTACCTTTCTTTGATTTATGGATATAAATTGTAGAGTGTTTAAATTAAATTCTTTAATAATTGATATAATTTCAATTTATGTATACTAGATAGATATTTTAAAGCTTATATGTATGATATGCATAAATTACATATATAATTATATTATATGCCTAATATCTTTGAATCTATTAATAATTTTAGTTAATTTAATGTTTTAGTAAGATTTAAATGAATAGATTCATCTATAATCTCTATTAAAAATCTAGTCAAGCACCTTTTCAGATTATTTTTATCCTTTAATTATTCAATTTTTCAAATTAAAATTTAGTTTTTAAATTATTCCTTTTACATGCTTCTAACTTATAAAATAGAATTCAGCAAATGTAATCTAAATTATGATATGCTTAAAGCTACTTAGATATAATAATTTCATTCAATTAAAGAATATTAATATAATGGAAATTACATTTGTTTAATTCTAATGAAAACTAGATTATAAATAAACATATTAATACCTTTATTTTAAGCATATAGTCATATGTTCAAACCCAATAAGGCTAATTATAATCTAGTTATTTTTCAATATATAAGCATACATTGAGAAAAACCTCTCAACTCGAAGTTTTAGTTAACTAATAATTTTAGTAATCTCAAATTTATTAAAATAAAAGTAGATACATATAACTTGCTTCAACTTTAAAAATGGTTAACTATTTTAAAAGCTTTATTTACTTTAAGCTGGAAAAATTTGTATTAAGCAATTTAGTATTTAGAAATAGTATAAATGAATATATTTGGAATTTCTTATAACCTTCTTTCCAAGGTAATTTCTTTTAGCTTAGATGTCATGCAATTTAGCCTAAGTTTATAAAAATAATTATTTATTATTTAAGTTTATTTTGGTAAAGATTTCTTGCTCTTTAAATATCAATTTAACTTAATATTAGAGAATCTAATTTTTACTTAGTTAAATCTAGAAATCTATTTATAATAATATTAATAAATCACTAGATTTTTTCTAAGAAATTAAGAGTTAATATATAATGAGGAATATTCAATTGTTTTATTAAAGATATATATCTTAGGGAGATAGTTAATTTAAATTAAAAATTATGACCGAAAACTCTGTTTTAAAATATTTTAAAATGAAAAGAAAGAAAATATAAGTAAATTATGGATACCTCATTGTTGATGATTAAAGCTTAGAATAAAACTTTATTTAAATTATTGATTATGATATTACTTTAGGCAATATTTAAGCAACAAAAATTTTAAATTTATAACCAAAGCTAGATAAAATTGATTATTTATTTTTATTCTATCAACTTAATGATAAAATTTAAAAATTTAAAATTATAAAAAATTATAAAATATGACTAAAAATTTATAGCAAAATTTAAAAACTTAAAAAAATAAAAATAGATAAAGAGGCTAGTTATTATAAAACAATTTTGCAGTAGTTAATTATATTTGCTTTGATTTAATATAAAATTTTCTTAATCTATTTATTAATAATATATAAAGTTAATTTTTTCTATTCCATAAACTAAATTATTTCCTTTTATATGAAAAATTTTATATATTTTTTTAATGTATGTATTTAATTAAAATTTGTAAAGTAGATTTATCTAAAATTTTTCTTTAATTTTCTTATTAAAAAGCATAAAAATTTACAAAATAAATAGTTATTTAAAATAAATTTTAATGTAAATAATTGTTTATCTTATTGTTCTAAATAAGCTTAATCTTCAATTCTTAAATTTTTATTAATTTTTTAATGTGCTTTTGATTTTAATTAGAAATAATTGTTAATTTTTAAAAGCTTCACCTTTTTTTATCATTTGTTAACTAAGAAATTAAAAAATACAGGTAAGAATTTACTATTAACATCTATTCTTAAATAAAATATTTTCAATACCAGAAGAAGAAATCACTTTAATAAAAATGTTAATGAAATGAAGTTACTAATATAAATCAGATACTTCATTTTAATTATGTTCAAAAAGTTCAAGCATCGTTCTTTCCTATTTTCAATACCAATTTTTAGAAAATTTTTGGTTTATTTGTGTTATCTATTTCTAAAATTTTTTATTTTATAAATAATTATAAACGTCAACACAATAATAAGCTTTTTCATATTTTTTTTAAGGAACTAAAATCTAACTTAATTTGAACCCAAAGTTTAGATATTTCACGAAGATCGTTACTAAAATTGCAACCAAATTAGACTGTCAAATTTCATGGCAAAAGTTTAAAAATTTTTTTATTTCTTCAATCGAAATGATAAAAATCACATTGCTTATAGATTTAACCTAGTTCAGTTCAATTTCTTATTTCAATATTTGAGAAACTTCTTTAGTGGTGCCAATTAATTTCATATTTTAACATCTTTCTCGAATATAATTTTTTTTATCTTTTCCACGAAAAAATTCTATTTAGAAAATTAAAATTCATAAGATTTATAGGCGATTTTTGAGTCTATCTACAGAGTCCTATATTTTGGATTAATCTTAAGTTTTATTCGATTTAAAAAGTTCTTCATATCCAACTCATAAGTTTTGAGTTTTGAAAATTTCTAAAATTTTTTTCTGAATATTTTTTTATCTTTCAGCAATTCTATAAAAAAAATAATTAAAAGAAATATTCAGCATAATATAACAAATAAAAAAATAAAAATCTTTGACAAGGATAATTCTTGATATACAGTCCTTTATTAACAAAAATAAAATTATTAATTAATTTTTAAATTTGCTCAATTAATAAATAATTATATCTCATTTATTTTAATTTTTATATTTTTCTGAGATATATTTATTAAATTTTATATTCTAAACATAAAACTTAGAAAATTTTGTTTTTTCCCACTTTTGAAGATGTATCATTACTTTGGATAAAATTATAAAATTTAGCAAAAATTAATGAAAAATTGATGAAAAAGAATTTGAAATAAATTAAAATTAAAATTTTTAATTTTAAGCTATTTTTATTTAAATTTTTAGATTATATTAGTGAAATAAAGCATGAAATTTTAGCAAAATGAAACAATTTTAAAATAATTATTGATTAAATAAAACTATATATCTTAAAATTTTTAATTTATTTCTAATTAAAAGTCTATATTATTAAAAAATATAACAGTGTTTTATGTAAATTTCAATTAGAAGTAAGATTTTTTTATTTTTTTCAATGCTTTTTATTATATTTTTATTGTCTTTCATTTGAATTTTTCAATTGTTTTAAGTAAATTTTAATAAATCTCTAATTTGGTCTAAAATACAACTAGAGCTAATATAAGACAAAACTAATATTTTTTGCTCAATAATATAAAATAAATTTTAATATTCATATCCATTAGCACATAGAGTGCTGAAGCAAATACTTAAAAATAAAATAATAATCTTAGTTAATCAAAAAATTAAAAAAATATAGAATTCAAATCTAGATTCTTCGCAGCTCCAAAAATCAGGAGTTAGCGTCGCACTAGAGAAACTAGAACTAGGAAAAGGGTTCCAAAAAGGTTCCACATCAGATTGAGACTTCTATCTATGAAGAGAAACCTAGGAAATAAGCTAAAAATATTATGCATTCGGGAATTCGAAATTCATCACATAGCATTAAATAAAAAGTAATTAACTGATAATAAATAAATAAATTAATTAATTAACGTGGGTCGGCCATTAACCATTAATAGGCTGTCCACAGATTAATGTTTTAATAAAATAGTCTTAATATTCTTTTTTCCTTGTTTTAATTCACAAATGTGAAACATTCTTCTCTTTATTCTTGTGATACTTTCTAAAACCAGAGTTGAAATTCTTAGAGAATTCTCATTTTTGAGCAAATGTCAGTCTTGAGTATCTTCTATAGTTAAAAATCTTAGTTAATTTTTACCTCAGTTATGCCTTGCTTTCCACCAAGCTCCTATCCAAGTTAACGACATAGTGAATAAGAGAACTTCTGAGGAGCGGAGTACAGAATAAGACTCGCTTATTCTGATATTGAGTCTCAAGCTAGAGACTAACTTAAGACTCACAGCCATATTTTAAATTATATTAATCATTAATTGATAAAAGTGTGCTAGATCTCCAGGAAGAGGTAAAAAAGCTGAAGAAAGATATAAGAGACTGATGAAAAAACTTGAAATAACAGGAGAAATAAAATCTAGATTTATGACCTAAAAAAGAAACTTTAAGGCCTTCTGAAATGTTTCACAATATTAGAGCATCTAATCGTAAAATTATCAATAGAAGTAGAAAGAGCTAGATAATAGGAGAGAAAAAATATAAGAAAATTAAAAGATTGAAGAGTCAAATAGAACTAAAAGAAAGTTTGCTAATAATAAAGTAATATTCGAGGAAGAAAAAAAGCAAGATTTAAACCTAAAAGAGAAAATAAAAAAGATTATTACTGCAACTTTTAATATATAGTGGAAAAGATGCTAGAAATTTCACAACTTCAAATAAGAGTACTAAAACTACTAGAAGAAGTAGGATAATAAAAAGAAGTAATAGCAACAACTAAAAATAAATAAAGAAATATTATACCATAATAAATTTGCAAAGTTTACAAAGAAAAAAAGATATCAAACATTATATAGGCGAAAGAAAAATTCAAGGAACATATTCAAGAAATAAGGAGAGGTATAGAGATTAGTAACTTTTATATTTAGCCTCTAGAGCGATCTAGATGTTAAAATACCTCCAAAATGCAAAAAAATTAATTTTATCTTATCTTATCTTATCTTATCTTTTCTTAATTAATTTATTTATTTCAACTAAAAAAGTTTTTGGACCGGAAACTCATTTCCGATTGCACGACCCAACGCTCTCTTTTTATGGAATAACGGGGATATACCTGTTGTGCTCCAGGCACAGCTGCTAGGGAACTCCATCACTATGAGAAGCCAGGCTTCAAGCCCCTACCAAGAGCGGATAATCTCAAAGACAGTGTTCCCTTCAAAAAATGACTCTGACCAGGGACTTTATCAGCGACAGGAAAGGAACCTGTTCCTAGCCATAAAGCCAGAAAGTGTTGTCACGAAGGTCATTCTCAGCTCCCACCATCTTTTCAATTATTATCTTATCTTTTCTTAATTATGCTATTCTTATTATATTATAATTTCCTTATTCCTCTCATTTAAGAGTTTTTATTATTTCTTAGATTATATATTAGAATCTTCTTAAGTATTTGCAATTATATCTAAGATTTTCCTTCTAGTATTTTATAATAATAATTTTATAAAATATAGAATAATAGACTGTTTCAATCTTTGTGCTTAAACACTAGTTAATAAATAAACAATTTAGCTAAATTCATTTTAAGATTAATTAAATTTAAGATAAAATATCCACTTTATAACTAACTCTAAAAATTTATCTATATTATATCAAAATTAATTAAAGCAAAATTTAATTCACATTACTTTATTAAGCAAAATCATGCAATCATGACTATAAATCAAATAAGAAAAACAATAGTCAAATAGATTGAACTAGAAAACATAAATAAGAAGAACCATCTAAAGTACCAAGAATATCTATTCTAAATTTATCAGAAGAATTATTAAATATTTTAATTTAATTTGTTCCTAAAATTTTGAATACTTATAAAAATGTTAAAAGCTAAAAGGAGCTAATAATTTCAAAAGTTGGTATTATATCCAGTAATATTGAAATGCTTTCTCTTTATCTAAAGGACGGCTTAGAACTTTGTTAGTCTGCTTATAGTTTGAATTTTACAGCAAAATCTTTTTCATCTAAAAGCTATTTTTAATATTAATAAATTTACTATCATTAAAATTTTTTACTATATATTGAGCCTGATTGAGCTGGTCATATTTAAAATAGATCTATAGTCATGTTTTTCTTTTCTTTTGATATATTTAATTTCTTTACTAGTATCTGTTTTAATGATGTTGTTTTTAGAATATATAAAAACTAATTTTTCGTTTTTATATTATTAAAAAAGGTTTTTTTCTAGTCCATAAATACAAATTCTTATTATCCATAGATCATTTAAATAAATTCATATTATAATGTCTGCTTTCCTAGATTTCTTTATTTAATATTAGAATATGAAAAATAAAATTAAAAAGCCTGATGAATTTGGCTAAATTAAAAATCAATCACTTCTAATTTTTGTCCCATTTGAGATTAGATCTTATTTAAAGCCTCTTCTATAGATGGAAATTGAATATTTAACTATTCGCCTAATTTGTCTAGTATTTATTAGTATTTTTAATCTTTAATCTTTTTTAATTCTTATTTTAGATTTGATATTCTTTAATGAACTGGCTTTGTAGAAACTCTTAAGATTAATGTCATTCTGATTATTATATTTTTTCGGATTGTATGTTTCATTATTCCTATTTTAAGATATTGGTTAAGAGAATTCTGTTGTTTCTTAGGATTCCTTTTATATAAATAAAGTAATACTTTACTATTTATAATCACAGATATATAAATAGATTTGTTTAAAGTAGCTTAATTTATATTTATACTTGGTTACTTTTATTTAATAATATAATAGAAATTTAAAAAAATGAAGCCCAGCTTTTTTATCAAATAAAATTAGAAAGTAAAAATTAATAAGAATCCGAAGAGAAAAAATAGAAACAATCAAAACCTAGGAAGAGAATTTTCACACCTCCAAAGTAATAAGAAACTCTAGTTGACTCAGATATTTCAGAAATTAATCTTAGTGAGGATTAAAATAACATTGAATAACTTACAGAATTAGTAAAAACTTTTCTTAATTAAGTTAAAAAGCTTAAGGAGTAAAATCAAATGTTGATAGAAATCGAGCATAATAGCCAGAACCAATTGCGATGTTGGGACAAAATCAAATTTAAGAATAATTTTAAAATATCAAGCAAGGACGTCAAATAGAAATTGAAAAAAGACCAAAAATTTATCAGAATACAATAACGAGTAGAAAGTGCTATTGCTGCAAGAAAAAAGGACAGCAATACAAATAGTGTAGAAATTTAAATGTATTCAAGAATGAATTTAATTAGAGAGTTAACAGACTGACAGAAAGAATTTATATTACTGAGAGAGGATATATTTAACAAATTAAAGAGAAAAACGCCAGAAGAATAGTAGCAAGGTAGATGGATGAAAGATGAAGAGAGAAGAGAAATACAAGATTTAAGACAAAAAAAGATATGAAACTATAAACTTTTCTTTTTATTCACCAGACTATTCTGGTTGGAAAGAGGGAAATTGGTGAAAATCCAAGAAAACATCTAAACAATTTTATCTATTATAAAATAATATAATAGAAGCTGCTTCTATAGATATCATTTTTTTCTAAAATAAAGCGATTATCTTATTTATTAGCAATTTTTAATTATATTTTTATAGTTGAAATATGAGCTAGGAAGAATTAAGTGAAGATAAGCTATTAGAATTAAAATAGGCTTAATTAAAAGGTTTTATCATAAAAATTAAAAAAAGATTTGCTAAGGAATATCTGAAGAATGTAGTAAGATAGAAATAAGAAAAGTAAAAATTTAAATAGATAGAAGTTATAAAGTATAAATATACTATAAAAAATATAAAAAGGATTATAGTAATTTTATAAAAAAGTAATTAAAATATATTTAGAAAAATTTATTTCATTAACTTTATCTGCACTATTTGTCTAAAATTATCAATTCTTGTTTGTTAAGAAGAAATGTTTGCTACTTAGTTAAGAATAAGAAAAAGGAAGAATATCATTAAGCTAACTTTTGATGAGAGGCTGATTAAAATTTAGTAAAAATAAGGTTGATTTTTTAAGATAAAAGAGTTCTTTTCTTATATGTTGAATAAACTTTAATAATTTAGAGTTAATTAAATTATTTTAAGAGTCAAGTTTAGAAAAAGATGTCAAAGGTTGTATTTTAATTCTACACAAAGAAAATATATTAAGTCTAACTAAAAAATAGAAAAATAAAAAGATTTATCCAAAAATATAATATTTATCACACTTCAAACTTCTTTATTATTACTATTTAAAATGATCATCATTTTTGTGATTTTCAACTATAAACATTATTCAAAAAAAGCTTTTACCTGAAATAGTTGAAATATATTAAATAATAAATTCTAGTAGTTTTATTTTTCAGAGATTTTTAAAGGTAGAAATTAAAATGTTAAAATTATTTAATTGAATTAAAGTTAATTAAAGTTAATTAAAAATCTTTAGATAGTTATTTTATTAGCAAAAACAATTTAAAAATATAAAAAGGAATAAAAGATTTCAAGCTTATTTCTTATTATTTCAAATTTGTATTTTTCTCTCCAAAAAATGTAATTAAAATTTTAGTTATTATTATTTATTTACTACTAAAAGTTAATTTAATTCAAATAATTTTTCTATAAGCTACTAAAATAAAACTTTTTAAAATATTTTTATATTTTTGTAGAGTCTTTAAAATACCTTTGATAAATGAAATCATAATAGTTAATATTTATTTAAAATATCAGATAATAATTAGATCAAACATATAATAGAACAAATAATAAAGCTAAAGCATAAGTCTATTAGCTTAATTATATATCTATTAATCTATTTTCAATAAATAAAATAATTAATCATTAAATCAAATAAACTATTTAATCTAATATAACTATTAGCTTTCAACCTAATTATTAAACTATTATGTTTAGCTTAAAATATTTCATTATGAACAAGTATTTTGCATCTAAATGTATGAAAGATAAGCTAATTTATGTTCAATAAGTTTTTACCTTAGTTATATTAAAGATTTTGTAATTTAAAGAAAATAAAATAATAAATTTTAGGAAAATAAATATTTTCGTGTCATAGTAATAAAGAGATTAAATATTGCTGAGATTTAGATTTACTAAAGCATTAAGCCCATAAATTATAATAACTTAATTATAAAAAGAAACAATTTTATTTATAAGATAAATAATATAAATGATTTAACTTTTTAGATTGAAATATTAAAGAAATCTTCAATTTTTATTTTAAGGTAAAAATTAGAAAACTTTTTCCAGAAAATTATGATGGCCTTATTACTAATAGTTCAGAGTCAAAAGTTTAATGATAAAAGAATAATAAGTTATTTTAAAAGCTCTTCAATCAAATTATAAAGAAAGAATTGCTCCAAAGCTATTTTAAATTCGATTTTCTTTAAACTAAATCTTCTTACAAATCTAGTGGCTTATAATAGATATTATTTTATAATATTTAGTAAGTCCTTTAGAATATTTATTAATGAAATCAATTTAAATGTTTCCTTAGAATTATTGGTAGATTATAAATAATTGATTTTATTTTTTGTTGTTCCTTGCTGGTAGATATATATATATATTTAAGAATTATCAAATAAAGTAGTCAAAATTTTACGTATTCAAACTTTCTATTCAAATAAGACAAATTTTTTTTTATTTTCGTCACTCACTATGATTTTTTTCTGGCATAGAAGGTAGCAGATCAGATAAATTTGCTAAGGAAATAAAAAATTTTAAATAATGAAAATAATATCTAAAATAAATTAGAGCTTAAACTTAAGAATCTTAAAAATATTCAAATATTCTTGATAATATCCAAAATAAAAAATTCTAATGGTCACACATTTGAAATTGAGTGACATTGATAAAAATAGAAAAATTAAAAATAAATATTAGATGAGTGTTGACTGATACTATATCACTATTTTTAATATTAAGCCAATTTATATTCGATGTATTAAATATCTCTTATTTGTTTGAACGAAAATTAGAATCTATATTTATAATTATTTCAGATCTTATTCTCTATTAAAGAATGTTAAGAGGTATGTATATGTAATTATATTATGTTTATGTATTTTTTCAATAATTATAAGAAATAAAAATTCTATTAAAGGCATCTTCGTCTAAATCATTTTTATATAAATATACTTTACTTGAACCTAATAAAGAAGAAAATTATAAAATATTTAAATTTTTTGTTTAACAAGATAAAATAGTTTTCACCTTGATCAAAGTAAATAAATTTAGTAGAAAATTCATAATAGAATTTATAAAAAAAATTGAAATAATGAAGTTTTACATTGCAATTTAAGCTTTAAAAATAGTTTTTATTTATTATTAACAATTTTATCTTCTTTCAATTATACTTTTCAGTAGATTTTGTATTTATTTTTCATATTGTTGTAAAGATTTTATTAATCTATCTAAAATTCTATTTTTTAACTTTTTATTTTAAGGTTTAATGATGCATCTATTTTATTTTTCTGGTTTTCTTAACTAATAATTTTAAAGCACCATATTTCTTAAGGAATATTATTTTTTTTTATTTTTTAATTCTTTTTGTTCTTAGCTTTCTAAACAAAATAAAATATTCTTGGAGAAGTTAGAAAATAAAAATGTAAATCAGTTGATTTGAAATAATTAAAAAAAATGTATCAAAAAGTTATAAAGATAGGCTACAAATATAGCTAAATTCTAAATTATCAAGATATCAATCCTTAAACTTTTTAAAAGCATTATTAAATTAAATTTTATTTAAGTGCGATATATCAATTTATTATCACTATTTCTCTTTGTTCATATATATAAATTTTTTTAGTTAAAAAAATTTAATTCTTAAATGATAGAGTTGCTTAAAAATTTCTTTAAAATACTATAATTAAAGTAATAAACTAGAAACAGGAATAAAAATAATTAGATAAGGATTTTTATAAAATGTAAGGTTTATATCTTTATAAGCTATTGCTTAATAAGAGGAACATAAATATAAATTATTAACTACTATCAAGTATTCTATAAATAACTATTTATTTTATAAATGTTGCGTATACTAACAAAAATAAAAAATAAGTTCTAGTTATTAAAATTAAATTAAAAATTATAAAGCTATTATTTTATAATCTTTCATTCTAAAATATTTGTTAAGGCTTTTGAGCATTTTTTGACTGTCATTATAGGTATTTATTTCTAAAATACTTATCTACAATTAATTTTTAAGTTATTAATTATTCATTATGAGAAACACTAGAATAAAGATGATATAGTTGAAAATAAAAAAATAGAATAATTTATCTAAATCATATATAAGAAAAAAGAAAAAACAATAGTTTTTATTCTTTTTCTAAATAAACCCAAGAAATATAAATTAATAGAGCATAATAAATCAGATAGATTTCAAGTATTTAATACCTACTAAAATCATAAAGTTCTCCTTTAAAATAATTTTTTTAGATTTTATTTAATTAAATAGAGGGTAAAACTCAAAAAATTTGATTATATTTTAATATTTTTCTTAATTCTATAATAAATTATTAATATTTAAATAAGCTTGCAATATTCTCTCTTTAGTTTATAATATTCTAAGTATCCTAAATCTTAGTTTTGTTTTTCTTTAGCATATAAAATAATAAAATAAATTTAGATAATTAGTAGTTATAATCTTCTAAATAAATTTAAAAAATTTTAAATTTAAAACTTAAAAAGAAAATAAATAGTAGATAAATTACGAATTTATGGTATTCTTATGCGATATGAGATAGAAGTATAAGTACATAGAGGGGAGAACAAATTAGTAATTAAGTAGAGAATAAAAAAGAAAGTTCTAAGTTAGAATTAAATAGATAAGCTTTAATAAATTTCTAAATTTACAAGCTAGAAGGAAATTTTCTAAAATGTATAATATGTTGATATGAGTACAGAATATTTCACTAAAACATTTAATTTTCTTTTTATCATTTTCCAACATTTAAAACCTTTGGAAGTTTAAATAATATATGATTAAAGAAAACTATAAAGTTTCCATTGATTGAGAAAAAATTTATTAACAGTATGATAATTATACCCTTAGAATAAAATAAAATAAATTAATTTCAATAAAAGATAATACCTGAATTTCTTTAGCGCAGCTATTATTAAATTATAATAAATAATTAAATAAAAAAGAAGATTAAATTAAGCTTATGAAATTATTATACATTTGAAATAAGTTAGATATTCAAATTCAATGAATCCCTTATTTCTTTAATATCTAAATAGTAATATCCTTATATAAAAGATTAATTTCATTATAAAAATATAAAAACTAATTATCTCAAGCAATATAAAAATTTTATAAATGTTGGTATATAAATTTAAATGGATTAACCTTTAGTTAAAAAATAAAAAATGTATAGAAAGAAATGAAAAGAGTAAACTTAAACCTTAGATACATTTAAGCATATATAGAGATAAATAAGAAAATCAGAATTTTATAAAAGTTTGAGATTAGTATATTAATACCCTTATTGTATAATTGAATAATTAAAAACTCTAAGCTTTTAATAAGCACTTAATAATTCTTATTAATAATAATGTGATAAAATTAATTTTACCAAAAGCATTAAAATCTTTATGAAGCTATAGTAAAATTAAAAGGGTATAAATATTAAATAAATTAGTGTGTAATAGTAAAAATAAATTTTAATTGGTTCTGTATAATTTAATTTATAAAAAATAGTTAAAAATAAAATTTAATTATTTATAAAGAGAGCTGAGTATATTCCTAAAAGATAAACCAAAAAAATAGTTTATAATTATCTGCGAAATAATTTCAATAATTTTTTTGAATTTCATAAGAGAAATAAATTATTTGTCAGCATGAAATTCTTCATTATTATTGTTTGCATCTTTTTTCTATTTTTATAATTTTTCAGTTATTAAATAGAATATTTAGAGAATAATATTTAAGAAGTTTTCCATCAAAGTTCACCTGTCATTGATAATCATAGATTCAACTTCTCTTTTTTTATTCTTATAATTTTATTAGTAACATTTAAGACACATTCCTTTTGCATACATCATGCTATCTTTATGCTCACATTAAGATGCCTTTTCTCCTCTTGCTTTGGCGTGATAACATACATTGCACATAAGTTTTGCGTAATGTTTTCTTTCTTTATGAGGACACTTCGTTATTTTTCTACTTTTCTTTATTCTTATTCGCTTCTTTTTTAGTTTTCCTCCGGGATGTTCAACTTCATGAGTTTTCAATTAGGGTATGTTTTTTAGCCATTCTTAACTGTAAAGTTTACATTACTACTAAGCTATTAGTGGTGGGAGAAATTTAATAATTGGTCACTGTTCTGAAAACTCAAGTCCATGGTTTAACAAACTGGGCATTCCTTAAAAAATGTTTAAAGTAGGGAACTTCATTTTATAGCTAAATGAATGTAGAATATGCCTTTAAATAAATTAAATAAAGATGGTGCTTAATTTTAAAGGTTATTATATTAAAGATATACCTAACATTTCTTATATCTTAGTATACTTACCTCACAATAATTAAAAATATCTTAATCTATTTTTCAAATAAGCTTCTTGCTTTAAGTGCTAGCATTAATTAAAAAATAAACATCTAAGCAAAATATTTAAATAAAATATTTGAAAAATGCTTTAAAGTTATTTCATTTGTTTATTAAGATTTATTTAATTGAAGTTAATCTGTAATAGTTTCATTATAGATAGTTAAAATATGAGTGATTTCACCTTCGATTATTTAATTAAAATATTTTTAGTATAAAAGAAATTTCCTGGATAATTACTCAATGATTTTAAGATATATCTAGAAAATGGAAACAAACAAAGATTTAAACAGTATTTAGCATATAAATCTTCAAGGGAAAGTTTCTTTTGGATAGTAGCTTATATATTATATATTGCTAAAGATAGAAAGCTTTTAATAGATTTTAGTATATAAAACACAATTAAAATTAAAATTGTCAAAGTAAATTTTTTCATGGTATGAAAATACTCTACATGACAATTGAAAATATTTTAAAGTTTTAAGAAAATTTTACAATTGTTTTTTATACTTTCCTAAATACTATCTTCTAATTGAATTTTTCATCCAAGTAGAATAAGCTCAATATATTTTTCTTCTTAATCCTTAAAAGCATTGTTAATATTATATACCAGAATAAATGAATTTTTAATTTTATTATTTTTATTATTAAGTTTTCTTTGTAAGAAACTTAGTATATCTAATTCAATTGAAATTAATATTTACTATTTTTGCCCCTAAAATTAAAATTTTTTTATATCTCAATTAAAAATTCTTTCTGTACTCAAAAACTTTTCTAAAGTTGTATTTTAGATTAATTATTTAAGACTCATATTTATCATTCTTTTTAACTAGAAAAATTAACAATATTTCTTTTTTTGCGAATGTTTCTATCTTTTTTATTAAAAATTGAGATAAGGAAATAATAGGATAATCTTAGAGTTAATTACTTTCTTATTTTCTTATTTAAAAAATTTAAAGGCCATTGACAATCATGTTATTTAATTAAAGTAAATATCGTAATATCAACTATTTTTCATCTTTTACTAAAATTTTGATTTATTTTTTACATTTTTTAAATTATTATTATTAAGAAAAGCTCAGCCTCGTAATAATCATAAAAGAATGGCTTAAAAGTTTAAAGGCTAAAATATTTTATTGACTACTTTTCAATTAAATTTCGCTTAAATTTTTTTAAAATCTGGTTGAAAAGTTCTTTAATAATGACTCTGATAGTTATTTTTAACATTAATCATTAGTATTAGTGATTGTTATGTTAGATGTTTTTTAATGTATTTATTTAGATTTTTTAAGATTAATTTTCAAATGATTTATATTATTTTAATAATTTAGGAGATATAGCTTTTGTTTAATAAATCTAAATATATTAAATTAAGTTCTTTAAAGTTAGCATCTTATTATTAAATCCTTTAAAGATCAAAATTACTATTTAAGCTTGCTTTGTACTTTTTCTGAAAAATAAGTTTATCTGAATACTAGAAGATAAATTAAAAGTAAAATTGAAAATATCATTTTGGAATAAGTTAGATAATAATTAACCAAAGAATAATAATCCAGCTATCAGCATTGAAAAATATTGATATACCTATTTAATAGTAGTTAATTATAAGTATAAAGGAAAATATATATAACTATGAAAATTTTATCTTTATGTATTAAATAGAGTTTATGATTAAATGTATAAAAGAAAAGCTTTATTTTTATTTATCTAAGTGCAAAATAAATAGTGCAATCATTAAAAAGAAATAGATGCGAAATATATATTAAATTTAAGAGAATAAATAAATATTGCTATGAAATTAACTTATAATTAGATTAAAAGCTGCGCGTATTTTAGATATACAACTATTAATGATAAATTCTAATTAACTTTTAGTAAAATTAATTAAATAACAAAGAATAATTTAACGTGAAGCTAGATAGATTTGCTAATTATAAGATTTGCTATAAGAAAAATTTTCTTAAATTTCTATTTAATCGGTAAATTATTTTGCAGCATTGCGTAAAAAGTTAAAATAAAGAAATAAATTTATAAATAAAAACTAAATTTTATTAAATATATTTATCTTTTTTCATTGATGAAGTATATTAAAATAATTTCAAAAGCATTCTCTAATTTTAAAATATACTGGGTATGAACCTATTTAAATTAGGAACAATTAAATAGATACAATTCTTAGGATTTTCTTCTGTAAAGTTATTTAATCAAATCGCAAGTAAGAAGTTAAACTTAAAAAATAATTATCTATTAAATTTTTCTTAGTGATCATTATATTAATTAGATATAAATTTCTAAATAAAAGGAATCTCTATTAATGTATTTAGGCTATAAATAGATATAATATTAAAAAAAATTTAATAAAGAATAATTAAAAGCTAGATAATAATAATTAATTAAAGTGATACCACCATTAGGATCATAACTGATATAATATTTATAAATGTTAAAAAAAAAGGAATTCTGGATATATTCTTCATAGTCTTCTTCTGTCTTATGCTTCATTATTACATATTGACTATTACTTTTTTCTCCAGGTTTTATTATAGGAATTTGGTTAAAATCTAGTTCTTTTCCAATTATTTACTAGGGTCTAAATCATATATTTTCTTCAGGACCGATTTACTAATTTTTTACGTTTGTTATCTTAAGTCTATAAATTTTACCCTCTTGAGTAACATACAATCTGCTTAATTTATTCAAGTGTTTTTTAAATTTTTTTATTCTCTTCATTTTGTTTATTTTAATATTTCCAGCATTGTCTTACAAAATGACCAGATTTTTTGCAGAACCAGCATTTAGGCTTTTCCTTCATTCTATTTCTTTTTGCTGGTTGAATTGTTGGCTCTATATCCATAGGATCGTTGTGAGAGAGATTTTTTAGAAACAGACTCCCAGTAATCTCAGCGAATTAGTTTAATTTTTCTTCTGTCTGCTTGATTCTCTAGTTAAATTCTAATAACTAAGGATGATTGCTGAGTTCAGTCTTGTAGTTACTGTTTTCTTATCTTAGCGTTTTCACTTTATTGATCAGGCATTAGATTTACTCTTTCAGTGAATTAAGTTGTATGGAAAGTTCGTTATTATCATTTTGCATATTTTAGAGGTTTTCAAAAATTATTTTCTGAGGATCTAATAAATCTTAGGAAGAAGAGTGGGTTAGTTAAAGCTAAGACGTGGTTAGAGATGATGCTTCAGGTTTTCTCTCCTACTCTGAGGAGGTGGTAAAAAAACCTTTCTTGAAGCAAGCCATTTTTTTTAGATAACAAAAGTTAATATTTTAATAAATGTTTGATATGAAGCTTATTAGTTTAAATTAAATTGAATTAAATTAAAAATTTTTAGGCTAATGGAGTGTTCCCTTAAAAGATCCATAACCCCCTGTATTACCTTTTACAGGGTCTCGGACTCCCCGGTGTCTCCACCCAAGTTCACTTCCGAGCTTTCCGAATGGTCTTTGAGTTATCTTTTTCCGTCATAGCTAACCATCCGAGGATGGGTAAAACGTATTCAATTCGTTTCAAATCTTTTATCTAATTTGCATATTCTCCTTGCATCGTCTTCAAAGGTGATATTAGCTGCCGCATATGTGGCACTTCTTTTTGAAGAACTTTTATTTAGTCATGGGCTGTTCTTCTATTATCATTTGATCTTGATTTTTTTAGGATTGTTAATTCTCTAATTTTGTTAATCTTTATTTAATTTCTATAATTTGCTAGAAGGTATTTTCATATTTTTGAAAATCTATTCCCATTTGTTCATCTAGTCTTACAATATCGCATTCTATTTCTTAATACCTATTATTAATGTCCTATTTTTTTATAAATTCAGGGTGCGGTTTCTCATCTTCGACATGATCTTGTAAGTCTTGTTATATTTTTATGACGTAGTGTTCAAGATTCTCTACTTTATCGGTGTAGTCGATAATGATCTCTATAAGTTATTCCTTATCTAACTTCATTAGTTATTCGAATGTATGTCTCTTTTTTGGAATTTTGGAAGGTAGTTATTTTTCTTCTGAGATTTGGCAATATTGTTTTTTTAGATCTTGGTTGGTGTTTTTTAGTTCTAGAAAGAATGATCAGAAGTGCTATGGATCGTCTTTTTTATAAGAAAACCTTTGTTCCAACTCTCCATCTTTTTTTTATTAGCAAGCTTATTAGTTTAATATTAAATTTTTATTATATTTTTTAAAGGATTATTGGATTATTATTTTACTTGGATTTTAGCAGTCTTAATATTATTTAAAAATGTTATTTTTAGTAATTTAAAAGAAAAAGAGTCTGTAATATAATTTTATAAATATAAACTTTAAAATTTATTATTTTATTAATAAACTTAGAATCTCTCTTAATGATAATAATATCTAAGATATCAACTAATACATAATAAACTTGATTATTTAATAGATTAATTTAGTTACTAAAACTAAGAATTATCTTATATTTTCTTTTTCATATTTTTTCTCTATTTATCCCTCAAAAAGAGCAGTCTTTATAGAATTTAATTTCAAATAAGTCTTATTAACTTGGAAACATTAAAGAATCATAATCATGCATTTTTGAAAATCCTTTTTTAATTAAAAAATTTGATATATTTATTGTTGAAATAATAATAAAACCAGAAAATTCAAAGTATTTTCAGCTAATATTTCTTAAAATTGAAGCAAGTTTTCTATAATTACTAGATCAAAGTTTAAAATATCGTCTTAATGATAAATTTTATCTTTTGTATATGCATTTGTGTATTTTTTAATATAAATGATAACTTTAATTATATAAAAGCTATTTATTATTATTTTTTACAATTAAATATTTACATAGCTCTCAAGTAAGCTTTTTTAATAGTTTATTATTGTTTATAAAATTCTATAAAAAAAAAGGATAAAATTAAGTTTATAGTCTTAGAAAAGAGCTCCAGGGTTCACTTGTTTTTGTTCCTGCTCTTTCCTGAACTAAAGGACTGCGTAGGACTACATTAGTCCGCCATCCTTGTCTCTCCCTCATCCACTAATTATCGTTATAGTTTCTTCTTCCATTTTTATAAAACTTGTTGTTTCTTGAGTTGTAGAATTTCTTTCTGTATACTTATCCTGTTCTTGTTGGTCATATTCTGAAAAGTTAGTCTAATATTTATTACTTGTTAATTTTTTCAATTTCTTGTTTCTTCCAGCATTTTTTCCAGCAATTATTTTTCTAGCATAAATAGCAACAAATCTTTTTGCGATAATAATTAATCTTATTTATTTCTTATTATTAGAATTCCGATTCGATTTCCATTGGGATATTTGATTATTAATCTTATTAATCTTATAATTTTTAAATTATTACTTGCTATTATTCTTGTTTTTCTTAAAGTTGCTTTATTTGATATTCAATTTAAGAAAAATGAAATTGGAACATTTGAGGGACTTCGTTAAATTATTATCAATTTATTCCAATTTAATTACTATTTATGATTAATAATAAAACAGTATTAATAACTATTAACTTATATAAAGGAATAGTGTATGATGTATTATATTCTTAATAATTAACAATAAAGTAACATTATTTTCTAAGTGGTTAATCAGTGATAGACATATAAGCTTAAAGTAACTGCTTAAAATAATTAAAATGATTATAATGATTATAATTATAATCATAATTATAAAAATTATATTCGAACTATTCATAAAACTATAGCTACAAATATACTGACCTTTTAAATATTTATTTTACTAATCTTAAAAATAATAAAAACTTCTCATTATAATAACTAAATAAATAATTATTATATAAAATAGAAAGAAAATAAAAAATATAGCATACAATTTAAATAATTAAACATTATTTTTTTAATTTATATGAAAATAAATCTTAATAAATATAAGAAAACTTCCTTAGGAAGTTTAAACTTATATATAAGTTTTATCTAGAAAAAATTTATGAAATAAACCTGAAAAAAGTATAATAGTATTAGTTATCGATCCAGAAGCATAATTTTGTTAAAATTTATTAATCATCTATAATTATTAGAATAATAAACTTTTAAAATAAATTAATTAATTAATTAACTAACTCGATAATAAAGCGCGTAGAACTCTTGATGATGCGCAGCTCTTTAAATTAAATTTATTTAAATTTAATAAAATTTAATAAAATTTACAATTGGAAATTTCCTCCAGTGCTTCACTTTTTTGGAAATTCTGTCTTTTGTAGGAAATGGTTGGAGAAAGCCTCAAGAGACCTAATCGTCTGGAATCTTTCAACAACCGTTACTAAATGGTCCTAGTTCTTTCCTCTTGGCTCCTGCCAAGATTCTTGCTAAATTTATCACTCTTGAAGTACTTTCCAGTACTTGTGTTAAGTTAATCTCAGTTGGAGGATTGCTCCTCCCTATTTAAAATTTAATAATTTTAATATGAGCTATAAATTATTCTACTATATCTTTTATAAAGTAATCAAAAAAGAGTTAATGAATAAAAGAATAATGGAAATAAGATTTTACAGAGAGATTATTTCATGCTTTTAAAATAGTTTATTTATCCAGATAGTATAATTTAACTTCTAAAACTTTCTTTTTCTTGCAAAAATTTAATTATGAGTGAAAACATCAGATACAACATACTAATTAAAAAAATCTAAAATAAAAGTTAAATGAATTAAGATACAAAATTGAAGATCTTAATAACACTTTTACAGATTAAAGAATAAAAGTTTAAAATACCATTATCTTTTAGGAAGAAAATATCTTTATGTTGAAAAAATTTGATTTAATAAATATTAGAAGTAAAAATTTACCTAAATACAAATCTTTATTATATATATTTCTTTGAAACCGCCATAGTTGTTCGAAGGTGAACAACAAGGTCATCTTCATCAGAGGTTGGGGAAGTTAAGTACCCATAATCGACTTATGTCTTCCTCTGCTTTGGTTTGGCCTCGAGATATAAGATTCTTAGACCTTCGACGTTGGCTTGACATGGTTTCGTTTATTTTTAATACTGGAACGAAAAAGAAATAATATCGCGAGCTTCATCAGAGGTGGGGAATTTAAGTACCCATAATTGACACATGTCGTCCTCTGCTTTGGTGATGCAATGAGACACAATCCTGCCATTTCCTTGGACCTCCAGCAAGTATTAAAGATTCGAGTATTCTAAAATTATATCAGTATTGAACATTTTTATCAGTACTGAATAATTATACCAGTATTGAACAAGGTTTATCAGTATCTGATAATTTTATCAGTAACAAACATTCTTGTCAGTATGAAACATTTTTTTAAAGAGCTGCACACCAACGAGAGTGCTACGCGCTCTATAATCAAATTTATTTATTTATTATTTATAAACAATAAATAACTTTAAATATTTTCACAGCAAAATCATGAAAAATGCTATGGTGTTTCTATGTTCTATTAAAAAAATAATAAAAAATAAATAAATCATGCTTATAATTATTATTGATTTGAGAAATAAAAATTTAAAATCAGTAAATAATTGTGGAATATTAAAGAATTTTTAAAGAAGTTTAATATTATTCAATTAAATAGATGAAAAAGGCAACTAATTAGCTAATGCATATATCTTTTTCCAATGAAAAAAGCATTTTCTAATATATTAAAATATCTTGCTAAATAAATTAAAAATAATTAATTAAAAATTAGAAAACTTTATTTAAATCTTACAAGTATTATTTAATTATTTAAAATAATTTGAAATAGGCAGTGCAAGAAATCAGGAAAATTACTAGTCACTGTTTTAGATTTAAAAACATAATAATAGTAATTGATTAACGTGTAGTCCCCTTTATTTGGTTTTCCACGAATTAAAAGTTTATTGCTAAGTAATAGAAACTTCAAATTTGTCTGGATCAAGTCAATCATAAATCTTCAAGATTTTTAATTTATTTTTACTAATGGTTTCCTATAGGTCTAATCCCATTCATTTCTTATTGAGCTCATTGACTGCTCGCTAAATATGTGGAACTTCTATGTTTAGCTGAAATATTTTTTTTCTTTAAATTTTTACTTTTTGAGTACAATAGATTCTAAAAATATTTTCCCATTATTTTTCTATAATTATTTTTTCTTTAAGTCTAAATTGGAAGCAATTCCGTACTTTATGTCCAGGTCTCTTGCAATATCAGCATGTCATTATTTTCTGATAGGGAATATAGATTGTTTAAGTTGCAGTTCGGTATTCATTGGATCATTCATTGATATTTTTAGAGGAATATGCTTTCAGATAACTTTGCGAATTGGTTGAGTTTTGTTTCTAGTTCTTCTATTCTGATATTTCCTAACTATTTATTTTCAAATTTTTGTTCTTATTAATTAATCATCAGGTATTCGATTTTCCTTTCGAGTATTTATACTGCTCTTAGGAGTTTAAAATTTTCTATTTACATAGCTTGGAATTCTTAAAGTATTTTTTACTGATCATAACTTGACTGAGATGCAGCCTTTTAAGAAGAGATTTTTTGCAAGAAATTTACCATTTTTTCCTATATATTAAACTAAAAAAATATTTAAATAAAATATTTTTTTTAATTTAGTAACTTTATTCAGCACCTTAGAAAATAATTAAAAATATAGAAAATTTTAAAATATAAAAACAATAAAAGATAAACAAATATTATTTTTAAGCAAATTAAAATTATTCATAAATCATATCTAACTAAAAACATGAAAGGAACATAATAATAGGATTTATAGTCATTAAAACTATAGAGGCAAATCCAGATTGTAAATGATGTCCCTTTCTAGATTGTAATGAATTAATTTTAGAATAAGATGCTTAATTAAAAATCAATTAGTTTTAGTTTCCATGTGTAGAGTGCCCATAATCTAGAAACTTATTTTTTTTAATTGTAATAATCCTTTCCATTAAGGCCAAATAGCCCAAGATAAATAATTTGAAGAGTATAAAATCAGAAAAATGTAAAAAAATGTCCAAACTGTTAGACAATAATTGAAAAAAATAAAAGATGCAATCATATAATTTACTTTCATTGCGATTATTAGTTTTGTTGACTTTGCTTGCACTAATATAAAAAGATCACTATATATATCCTTTTTGAAAAGGCGGTTGCTAGCAATTCAGTGACGAAGTAGATGTAGAGATTAGCAAAAGACTAAAATTTTGCTTATTTTTATGTCTTTTAATTTTTCTTCATTTGATAATTTCTCTCTTACCAATTACACATATTATTGTTTTCTCCAGTAAGTTTTTATATAGTTCTAACTACATATTATCTAAGTACATAATGATTTTAAATAAATAGCTAAACAGCCTGCTTTAGAAAATGGAGTATTAGAGTATTTATTTATATTTTGGGTTATCATAGTAACGATAATCACCTTACCATTTTCTATGATTTGCTCAATTTATCGACTTATAAAGGAATAAGGACAATTATTATTTTCTCTATTCAAACGAGAAAATCAGGACTAATATCTTTTTATTTGTATGCTATTAAAATAAAAGAGATAAAATATCTAAAATGAGATTCTTTATCTTTAATATACTAAAATAATATTAAATATCTCTAGATCCTTTTATTCATATATAATAATTTCATACTTAGTTTATAACTTAAATTGCTCATCTACTCTTAGGATGAATTTAAGTTTTAAAGATAATTGATAAATAATAAAAAGTATATAAGAGTTATTGTATGAAATAAGTCTAAAGCTATTAATAAATGTTATGATCAACTTTTAATTATTCATTTTGGTAATAGCATGCTTTAAGTTCTGTTTTGATTATTTTATATTAATTAATATACTATGCTAATTATTCATCAATTAATATAAATATGTTGTCATCAGAACTTTATATGCTAGATATAGGCTATTAGCTAAACTTTTATTTAAACTTAGATTAGATTTATAAAATAAAGATAGAAAGTAGCAAACATAATAGGTAAATTTAGTCGTAAGTATATGCTAATGCATTCTTCACTATGCTTTTAACTCGTATTTAACACTTTTCAATTAAGGATTTTATTTATCAATTTAGGTAAAATAGTTTCTTTGAAATAAATCTAATGAAGAATTACATAACTAATAAAATTTTTTATTTAGCATGGTTAATAATAAAAACCTTTGGATTATTAAATTACATCTGTCACTTGAATACTCTTAATAAGCAAGAGAAAAATGTTAGTTAAAGCATATTGCTATCTAATTTAGAAATATAATAATATTTATAATGTTTTGATGCTTGGATTGTCTGCTTAAAAATGATTCTCAAATTTCTTCAAATGGTATGAAATCCCTTTTTTTGTAATTTAGTAGTTTTCTTCAATTTTCTCTATTTTAATTATATATATGCAACTCCATTATTAAAGAAAAAACAATCAAATCTTTATTTTCTATTCCTCGAAAGCTTCTCTATCTTTATAGAACCAGAGGTAATTTAATAAAGTCTTAAGAAAACAAATTTGATTTCTCCAACTCAAGTATTTTTAAATCTGAAATTGGAGCGAAAATATTTAGTCATTAAATAAAAAATGAATATAGCCATTATAAACATTGATTTATAGATAAAGGAAACTAAAGGGATATTTAACCTAAATTAATTTTAAAACGGATTATTTGAATTTTATGAAGAATGTGGAATTTAAAATAATGCTCATTGAAGATTAGCAGCCAAACGAAAGAAAATTAAGATGATTTTGTAGATTAAAGTTGAGTTAGCTGCTGATGGATTTAAGATACTATTATTCACTTGTAATTATATAAGATATTTATCTTTAGTTAGATAAAGAAACTTTAAGCCACTTAAATTGCATTAAGTACTTCGAGCTTTATGCTTTTAATAATTTAATAGCTTTTAGTATTGTAACCAATCATAAGAAATTAAAGTTGGCTATAAATAGTTTTAATTTAAAAAGTATAATTATGTGCTTCAATAACTTGAATAAATATATATCTCTAAAGCAAAAAAGGTTATTTAATTAAGTTTTAAGTATTTTAATTAAACTAAGTTTTTAAATAAAAGATATCAAATAGTAAATTAGCAGAGACTATATAATAAACCATTCATATTTAAAATAACTAACACTAAGAATCTTCTGTTTTAAATCAATAAATTTACCTTAAACATAGTAACAAAGAGGCTCATTATATTTCCTAAACCGAACATACTAAATATAAATAATTAATATTAAGGTTTTCATTAACTTATACTCAAGATTTATATCTATCTTTTACTATTTATTATTTCTATATCCTATTTGTTCTATGTCTTTATACTGTTAGTTATCTAAAACTTAAGATTTATTAGTAGAGTATTTAACTATTTTCATTCCTAACTCAAAGGTAGATTTATAATAAAAGAGTGTTAAATTATTTTCTTAGTTATCTATTAATGATTTTAGTTGCTTAGAATGTTAAAATTTAGTTTAACTATTTTATTAAGTTTATTCTATACCTTTAAATACACTTTCTAGTGATATTTATTAGACTACTAGTATTATTATTTTTAAATAAGTATATCTCTTGCTAACTAACTAGTTCATTTACACTTAATGCTTGTAGTTTAACTAATAGAAATTTATCTAAAAGCAAACTTAGTTTTAAACCATTGAACGAATCCTAATAAAATCTGGAAATTATGTTTAGTTCTATTGAAGTCTTTTTAAATGATAGAACATAATATATATCATTTCATAATTTTCGAGCATTTTAGCTATAAAAATAGTACTTATAGATATCTAACAAACCAACCACCAATTTAATAACCTAAAATGCAATGCTTATACTGGAAAGATGCATGATGTATGTTCTATATTAGATATAAACAAAGAATAATGCTATGCAACTAAATAAACTTGCTTATAACGTAAGAATGTCTTTATATATTTATTAGAAAGAATAAACTAATAAAAGCTATACTATCTACATATGTTTGAAAACTAAAATACCTAAAAAGGAAATATATACCAAAACTAAGACAAACACTTAAAAACTTTATAACAGTATACGTTTTCATTTGAATTACTCCAAAGGATATTAAAAAATAATTTGATTTTATAGTAGAAAAAGTAAAATTGTATGTATTTAAGATGCTTTATGAGTGATTATTTATTAGATATTTTCAATGTTTTTAAATATCTAAAGCATATAAGTAGGTTAATGCTTTACTAATTTCTTGTATTTTGCTCTGTTGGTAATAATGGAGTTATTGAAAATTTGATATTAGAAATATAATGTTTCTAGTGTTTTTAAGAAAACAGAAGGACTGAAGCAAATTTCTTGGTTTTATTGATATTAAAAATCAAATAAATAGTATAATATTGATACAAATTCTCCTTTTCTATCTTTAATAATATATTTCACCAAACTATTAAGTCTCTCTCAATCATGCAGGCAATTAAAAAGTGTCTCAAATATATCTATCTCTCCATGAAAAATCAGCATAATATATATTCACAATGATTATAACAAATAGTTTTTTAATTGGTGCTTAACAATTCAGACAATTGCTAATTTTTATTCTAAGATATTTCTTAATTCATCCCCTAGCATTTGCTTACAACTTTTATCTAAATAAAAAATCTTATTGCAATATAAGTAAATGCTCACATAAAGAAAAATTTACTCAGGAAATTCAAATTCCTTATTTAATCTTAAGCTTTATATTTTGATATTCAAACAAATAATATGGAAAAGGGCATTATTTATAGTGTGAGATATCCTTTGTTGCGTTCATCTCATTGCTTACATTTGTTTTTTTAATAATGAAAGTTTGATCTATTTAATAAAATATTCTAATTGCTAAAGTGATAAAAGATTCTTCGCGATAGAAGTAAGGATAATTAATTTTCAATATCTTTCTCTTATTCTTAATTTACTTTATAAACTCAATTATTTTTATTTCTAATATAAGATGTCCACAATTATTTTAGCATTCAGTAACTATATAGCCTACTTCACCCTGCTTAAATATAGTTCTTAATCCTATTCCTTTATATTTGCGAAGTATATTTTCATAATATGCTTTTTTCTTAAAATTATTCTGTACTTACTTAATTTTTCCGATATAATATAGAGCTGATAATTAAAAAGATTTTTTATAATGAGATTATATTTAATAGCAACTTCCAGTTAACCTGATATAAGTATATATTCTGATTATATTCGGTTTTTCTCATACTAGCATCTTTATTCTTTAATCCTTACCTTTTTTAATTTATTAAATAAGTTATTCTGATATTATGGCATTTAAGTGAAATTATGCCACATTTTCCTTATCTATTTAGTAATTTTTAGCGAATAACTCTCTCAACTTAAGTCAAATAACTCATTTCACTCTATAAAGTTCCTGGATTACAGAGTAATATCCTTTAAATAGTTCTAGTTAATAAAAATATAGAATAAGTGTAATTTATCTATATAACCTACTTTTGATAGGATTGACTATATAAGAAAAGTAAAAGAGTTAAGTTCCAGCAATTTTCACTCAAGCTTCTATCTAAATAAAAGCTTAGTTTCTTGATCTTTTTCTTTTATTAAATTTATTATTAACTAGCATTTAAATGTTTTATTATATAAATAATCAAAAATCTCTTTTGTAATGTAAAAATTAGGTATCCTCACTACCTCTTCTTTAAATGTACTTAAAGAAAAAATACCTTAATGCTTTTAAAGCTTAATGACTATGGATGTATGAACTAAGTACTAAGCTTAGATACTTTAAATACACAAAAATTATAAATTTTAAAAATTAAAGTTTCTTATCTTTGATATTCAGCAAGTTTAATACTTGCCGTTTATTTAAACAGCTAATAATAGAGTTTAATTTTGATTTTACTCAAGTTGATAAGTTTAGAAAGAGTTATTAAAGATTAATTTTCTATATATAGCTTGTAATTTATTAAGAGAATATGAAGCTATCTAATTATTCTTTAATATCAACTTTAACTGCTTTAGTATAGGAGCATTATTTTAATTTCCTTAAAATAAACAAAATTTATTTTTTTATCTAGTTCAATAATAAAGTAGCAACTACAAATCTTCAGCGAAAAATAAAAGTATAGTTGAAAAATTAAGCATGTGAATATAATATTATTTACATACTGCAAGTTTACTGCTACGTTTTTAAAGAATGGATTTAAGATTAAAATTTATGATTTTAAAATTGCAAATTATGATATAGGTAATTTCTTCCATTTTTCCGGAAATTAGATTAAAAAATTCTCAAATTAAATCTCCTATTTTAATTCATAGTTCTTAAAGAAAAAGGTTTTAAGGTTTATTAAAGGCTAGTAAAATTATAAATTAACGTTAAAATTTAAAAATTTGTGCTACTTAATTAAATTCCTTAAAATTTTTCTTGTGATATATAATAGACCCTCATTGTTTGTATTTTTAAAAGCTCACTTTCATTTAGGCTTTTCTTGCTAATATATAAAGGTTTAAAAGCTAGTGTTGCTAGTATAATTTTTCTAACTAACTATTTAATTTGAAGAATTAAAATTATATCTATTAAGTTTATTTTTATCATTTAAAGCTATAATTCTTAAATAAGTGATTAACTAAATTATTCATATTCTTTATTCTTTTAACTATAACTATTATTTAAGTTTTTCATTTATTAATAACTTTTCCCTCTTTTATTCAAAAGGGATAATATCTTTATAAATACTTGATGATATAAATAATAAACCGGCAATAGCTCAGCTGGAAGAGCATGAGACTGTAGAATTTGTGGAAATCTCAGGGTCCTCGGTTCAATCCCGAGTTGCCGGACTTTGATTTATAACCTTTTTATTATAAAATTATTTAAATTTAATTAGTTTACTAAAGTTATTTCAATCTCTTTTATTACCCTCATACTCCATTTAAACTCTTTTAAATTTTATTCTTCATTCACAAATAAATTAAATTATTTTTTAATGCAAAGGATACAGTTTCTACCTAATTACTTACAGATTTATAAATAGATTTTTATGACTCTATTGATATTTTTATATTTAATATAATGAAGCCAGTCTTTAAATATTAAAATTAATATCTTTCTCTATAATTTTAATCTTTACCTTCTTCTGCTTTTATCTAAATATCTAAGGATTAAGAAAGTCAACTACCTTTATATAATTTAGTTGTTTATTCAAAGAGATTGTTTTATAAATTTTAAGGATAAAGTTAAAAGTTTAATGAGCATCTTTATAAGCAAAGGCTTGTTTCTCTTTCTCTCTTTCTCTTTCAAACAATCTCTAGCTATTATCAATCCTTCCGTTCCTGACATATCATTCAGCTTTTAAGAAATTATATCATTGCTATTTTAGCTTCTCAAAAACTTCACAAATGAGTATGATTGATATTATAAATATAGAATTTTTCCTTTTCTAATTTTTATTCTTTAGCTACTTTCTCTTTTCCTTCAATATAGATCTCTGCTAATTTATAATTCTTTTCAGCAGTTGTTCATATATTATCTCATCTTTAAATACAAGGATTCTTGCAATTATTATTAAGCATTTGCAATCTCTTCATCTTATAAATTTTTTGGTCAGAAGCTGCGAAGTTTTTCTAGGTTAAATTAGTATACTAACAACTGCTAGTTCCATTCTTTAATTTGTATCTTACATAAAACTTAAAATTACGAGCAAACTCTTAGGATTTAACCTTTTCCTTCTTATAAAATAACCTACTTAAATTTCTTGATTTATCGATTACTTCTCCCAGTTTTTCTCATTTATTATTAGCATTTCAGGATAACTCAAAGGAAGATATATATTAGAGGGTTCTAGATCAAAAAGGTAAGCTATCATTATAGCCAATTTACTATAATTGATGCATAGCTTTTTATTCTAAGGTTTAAATTATTATTCCTATTATTTTATTGCAATTCCAGTTATTTAATTAGAGAGATCCATACTCTTAGCCTGTAGCTATAAATAATAGTCCTTCATCAAATTATCCACTAACTAGTCTGTTATTCAAATAATTAATTAAATATCTGAAGCTTATTCCATGCTTTCACTAGTTTATATCAAAACTTGCTATCTTATTTTCCTAACTTTAAATTGAAAATGAACCTAAAAGTCTAATTTTGCACTCTGCAATAACTGTTCAATTTGCTAGCACTTGCGGAAGATTTGAGAAAAAAAGAATATAGTCATAAAGATTATATTTTCATTTGCAAGATTAGCAATAGTAATCTCAACTTTTTAGTTTGATATTAGCATTCTTCTACAACCCACTTAATGATCTCGTATACATAATGTATTTACATAATCAAATATCAATTAAGAAGGTTTGTCTTATATCTACCTTAAAGTATTTTATTATGCAAAAGAGGAACATACTATTTTATTAATGACTAAATTTATTTATTTATTTTGCCTTTAAATTTAATTCCTTGTTATTGGTTGTTTAAGGCTTAATTTACAGTTTCTCTTATTTCTTTCTATTTTTACCTGGAAATTTCATTTACTTTATATGAATTTTTTATATTATTTCAGCTTTTAAGCATAGGATTAAAAAGCTAGTGTATAATTGCTAATTGTTCCTTTTACTCCTTTTAAGTTAAATAGATTACCAAACTCTTAAAATCAAAAAGTTTACTTTGTTAATATCACACGGCTATTAGAAAGGTAATTCAAGAAGAACTTGGATATTAATTACTGTTTATCAGCAATGCTTAATTATTTTTCTTAAGACTGAGTTTCATTTCATATCCCTTTATAATAAAAGCTTATTTAATTTTATTTCTAAGCTTATATATCTAAAAAGCTTTTAACTATTTTTCTCTAATCCTAATTTTTGTTTTTAATCTAATTTAATTTTTCCATCTCAGCTATATTGATTTAATAAACCCCATTATCATTATATTTTAGTTGCTAATGTAGTTTTAGTTTTATCTCTCATCCTATTACTGAAATGTGTATAACTTAATTATTTGTTCAAATAAACCATCTTGATTTGATAATGAACCATACTCTATAATTTCGTAGATATTTTAATATCTTGAGGTTATAGTAATCTATTTTAATACAACACTCAACACGATTTTATAACTCTATGCAATAAACCTAGTTGCTTATACAATTAAATAGGATAATTATCTTTTAGATTAAGATTATTCTCTTAAAATTGTAAATTTTATACTTTATTTCTAAGTTTATTTATTAAACAAGCTCTTAATATATTTATTAGTATATTTCAATTTAAATCTTAACTCTACAATCCTTTTTCTTTTATTTATCTTACCTTACTTAATTAAAAATCAGAAGTTAATTATTTTCCTTTAATTTCAAACCTGACTTATTAAAGTAATTACTATGAGCATGACTTTGATTTAAAAGCTATTAATCCCTTTTAATTTAAATAAGAAAATTAAATTTAGAATTTAGATTAATTCACCTTTAACTCCTTACTTATCATTGACTGGTCTTCCTCTTTCTTTTTCTTCCTCCAACTCAATTTTGTTAAAATTAGTCATTTCATATGTCTTTTTCAATTTTTTATCTTAGTCTTGCAAAAGTTAGAGACAAGATTAATTTTCTATTACCTATGAAGTATCCAAAGTTTATGACAGATCTTATGAAATTTTTTTGTTCAAGATTTTTTTCATTTGTTAAGTCACTTTTTTATCAACCTATAACTTTTCTCCGAAATTATAAGGTGAGAAATTCTAGGGCTTAAATTAATTTTCACTCTCTTCTCCAAATTAAATAACTTAATGAAGACTTTTTTCTTTTATCTTTTCGTCTCTTTGATTAATTTTAGTTTTAGACTTCTAATTCTTATCTATATCATTTTCAGCAGAAAATTCGTTACTTACTTTTTTATTTTCCTCTTACAAATCACTTCTTTATTCTAACTCTTAATATTACATTAAGAACTAGTTAATCTACTTATTTCAGTACTCTTGCTAGCTCAGTAATCAATTTCTAGCATTTAAGAAGTGAAAGCTCTTCAAATCTATTTACCTCAAGATTGATAGCTCCATTTACTTTAATTATGTTACAACTTCTGGGTCTTAGAATACTAAACATAACTTCTTAGAATGCTTATCATCTTACTCTAAGTTCTACTATTCTTCTTTAGCAAGATCTTAAGTAACTTTAGTGCTAAACTTAGATTTTATTTAACTCCCTAACTTCTTAAAATATTGGCTTTAGGTTTTATTTCCTTCCTTTTGCTTATCCCAGTTTAAAACTATGTCTAGAAGTCTTATTTGCATTAAAGGAGTAAATATTCTACAATAATAGTTAGTTTATTTGAGTTGTTATTCAAAGGCGAACTCTATAAGTACCTAGCGAAACCAGATGTTGAGGAAGTAGAAATTAGACAAAATCAGGAGGATAAAAGTCAGGAGGTCTATAAAACTATGGCGCTCATTTGATTCAAAGTAGATACCAAAATATAGAATTAAGGCAGAAATTAATAAAGAATACATCTCTAACCTATTTAGCTCGGACTTAGAGTAAGGATTATATTGTATTTGTAGGTAAATGCACACCATTAGGATAAAGATTAAACACCAAAACTGGAATATTACTGTAGAGTTCTAAAGGAAAACGAAAACTAGTGATATTGCAAACTTTTCGTATATTTTAACGAATTCTCAGTAATAATACTGATCGCTAAAACCTATTGTTAGGAACTTAAAGAGAGATTTCTTAATTTAAGACTTCCTATTCTTGTAAATATATAGAACAATGATTAGAGGAATTAAAACTCCAAAGAATAAAAAACTTGGAAATGCTATAGTTAATGCAAAAATAAGATGTTTTCCTTTCCAGCATTCAATGTTTGTATAAGCATTTAAAATCCATTTGTCTTAAGATAACTTTTAGCAACTAAATACACCAAATAAAGATTTTATCAAATTGGTGTTAAGTTAGAAAAAGGAAACATTCATAATAGTAATGAAGGTTTACTAGTTAAAGGCCTACTTCTTTATTATAGCTTTTAAAAGCATGATAAGTATAGTTATAATTATAATTATAAAGGGCATTATAATAGTTCCTATTATTTTATTGTAATATTTACTTTCTCCTTCTTATAAAAGGCAATCAAATCCAAAAGTAGAAGTAGTTGCTTAGTTATAAAGCTCTGCTATTTGGAACAATTCTTAAAATTCTTTAGGTCATTAGAAGTGGAAATTTTAAATAAGAGATTAAAACTGCATGTAGTTGGTTAAAATCTTGAAGTAAACGCCATTAATACTTTCTTTTCCATATATAGATGCTAGTGTTTTCTTAACTATATACAATATGAAAACTATAAAGATTACAAAGATAAATAATGCTATAACTATCATTTAATCCTAATCTAGGCATTTCTTACAGTTGTTAAGAAAATCTTTCGTGCAATCTTATTTACACACATCACATAAAACACCTTCATAGTTATCATTGCACTTTCCTTACCAATTTACTTACTCTCTCATCTTTTTCCTTATTTCAGCATCAGTTTCTTTAAGATAATTAGTTGCATAAGTGCTAGATAATTAGCTACCTAAGCAAGCTTGCTTATTAGGACATTTAGTGATATCTTCTGAACTAAAATCCTCTCTTCAGTATCCTTCTTTGGGAGTAATTAAATCGCCCCCATAGCATATACTACCATCTATACAATCTTTACACTAAATATCATTCTCATTCAAAGAGAAATACCCAAAGAGACAGTTCTAGCATTAATTTCCATTAATTAGAATTTATCCTTGCAGACATTTCTAGATATACACTTAAATTTATACTTTGCTATTTACTTCAGATGCATTAGGATAAGTTTTGTTAATAGCATCTGTTTATATCTATAGCAATGCTATATTTCCAGGCTTTGCTTTTATTATTATATTTTCTATATTATAAACTCCCATTTCTGCTTTTCTTCTTGTTTCTCCCTCTAAGATTGCATTTTCATTACAAGATGATACTTTAGCATTTGAGAAATTGTCTGTCTTTATAGCCTATCCAAAGATATCAGTAAGGAAAAATATTTTTTAAGACACAGGATATCCAGGAAGTTAGGACATCATTTGTCTTTAAGACTCGCTCTATCGGCAATGAGCTAAAGCGTCATCAGTTGATATATTAGTTAATTGGTAGGCAAACGATGCAATATTATTCCCATAAGAGGCTGAATTATTTTGAAATAAGGGACATATTTCATCACTATCAATACCAGGTATAAAAATAGGAAAAGTCCCCTAGAAAGATATAGCTCCTCCTTCACTTCAACTACTAAGTACAGTGTTGTTAATAAAGGTATTATTTTTGATTTGATACTCACATTTTTTTTAAATATCGCAGACTAGGCTTAAAGCTCCTCCTCTTGCTATCTATTTTAAATCTCCATCAATTTTGTTATTTTAAAATATGTTTTATTCAAACGTAATATTAGCGTTTAAGCAATAACCTGCCCCTCCATGCTCTTATGCTGTGCTCTACTCGAAAATGTTATTTTTTATCAGGTAGCTATAGAGTAAATTACTATTTATAATGGTAAAGCAAGAGCCTTATTTTGACGTTTAGTTAATGCATATGCAATCGATTATGTTTATTTTAGAGTCAATGGATAAGATAGCAGATCCTTAGATATTTCTGCTAAATCCATTCTTAAACTTCGTAGACTTTACATTTACTTAACTCTTTTCTATTACTAAGGCAATATTAACGTAACTTTCTAAATTGCTTTTTTCTAAATCCATTATAGAAGACTTTAAGTAAATAACCGAGCCTTGAAATGTAGAGCTGGCATTAAAGAAAGATACGCTATTAATAGATAAATTAGATTACACAGCAAATATTGCCCCTCCATTCCGGTCTGCAAATATATTTTTGAAGTTTGAAAACTTCATTGTTAAATTTGAGCTTGATAAATATACAGCTCCTCCTTAACTTCCTTATCCATTTATAAATTAAGAATAACTTATTTCTACATCTGATTCTAAATCGATTGAGATGAAAGCTCCACTTTAGGATTCTTAGTTCTAAAAAGTTGATTCAGAAATAGAAACTTTTGAATTGCGAATAAAAATTCCATATGTCATGTCATCAGCGCTGTTATTACTAACAGAAATATTCTTTAAACTCATTTAGCTCTAATAAATAAAAACATTTGAAACTTCTCCACTATTATTATATATTTACGTATTACAGATCCAACTTTACTTTTACTTAAGAGAAACCCATAGGTTGATTGATCCAGTTAAAGAAGCAAAATTTTCGAAGATAAAGGAATTGTTTATTAAAAAATAGGAATTTTAAGCATATAATATTGCTCCTTCCTCTGCTTTACACTTCGAGAATTTAGAATTATTTACATTTAGATTACTATCTTATTACATTTAAATAACTCCTCCCTTACTTATTGCGTAGTTATTGATGCAATTCACTTTGTTTAAGTTCAGATCTGAAGATTGAATATGAAAAACTGCTCCTTCAGATGCAGAATTATTTTGAAATGTCGAGTTTGTGATTTTAATTACTGAAATAACGGATTTAATAACACCTCCAATGGCAGCGTTATTATTCCTACAGCTTACTTCTTATAAAGTAATATTAGTATACGATATTGAAAACACTGCTCCATTAATGGCTATATTATTGCTAAAGCTGCATTTCTAAATCAATATTGTATCTCTACTTGATTCAATTACTCCTCCAGAAATTTTTGCTTCATTAGTCTAAAATGAGCAGTTAATGATTTAATAGTCTGAAACAAGAGAGAATATGGAAGCTCCTTTAAACCCTTTATTTCCTTCAAATCTTGAATTTTCAAAAATTCCTTGTGTGTTTTTTAAAGTAATCAAAAAATCAGACAAAGCATCATTTTGTAGTATTGAGCAATTTTAAAATTAGAACTTAATGCTAGAAATTTCAATAAGGGATCCTTGTCTTATTTAGTTGCTTTGCATTAAAGTAGAAAATATGTTAATATTAGTATTTCTTGCTTATATTAGTTCATATGCAGAATTCTAGAGATATATGTTTCTATCAATAACTAAAAGGCTAACCTCTAGACCAAGTACAATTGCATTAGCACTGTTCAGTTAGAAATTACACTGATTTAGTAGTAAAGTATGAGTAAATGCTATTAGTATTATGTTGCCTTAGTTGGATGTATTGTTGCTGAAATCTAATTAACTAAGGAAAGTACTTGAGCTTTATAGAGCAAGGATAGATCCTTTTGAAGCATAATTATCAGTTAACTAGCATTCAATTATACTTACATTCGATTAAGATATATATAAACTAGCTCCATTTGCTGCTTGATTCATTTGCATTTAGATTTGCTTAAGTGTAATATTTGACGACTAACTAAATAAATTTCCGCCTTGATTTTCAGCTTTATTTTTAATAAACTCACAGTTAAAAATAAGAACTTCTGTGTTACGTGATCATATTCCTGCTCCACTCGTAGCTGTATTTTCATATGCTAGTATATTTTTTATTTCTAACTTGCTTTATTCTAGCCAAAGAATGGCTCCTTCCAATGCTGCATTTTAGAAAAAAATAGAATTTTCTATATAAACATCCGAATTAAAGGCGTATATGAATGCTCCTTTATTTGCTGTGTTGTTCTAAGCATCAGCTTATATGACTGTTACTTTGTTTGAGTCAAAATAAAAATTTCCATATTCAGCTCCTTTGCTATGCTTGATCATTAGATCTTATAAAACTAACTCTCATTTACTGCTATAAGCATTACTTCCTGTATTAGCTTCATTAGCTATAAAAGTGCTGTTTACTATTAAGGTAGAAATTTAGTCGCTTAGTTAATTAAAATATAACGCTCCTCCACTTTGCTTAGCTTTATTACCTGTAAAAAGGCAGTTGGAAATATAAACTAATCTGCAGTATTAAGCAAATAAAAAGCCTCCATTCTAGGTTATTGCCTGATTTTCTATACCAATAACATTTTCAATGCTTATTATATTTGTATTTTATATATAAATTGCTCCTCCATCGAAACTTAGGGCTTCATTTTTTTTTAATTGACAGTTCATCATTTCCACCATATCAGACTCAAAACCAAAGATTGCTCCTCCTCAATAACTTGCACTATTTGATATAAACTAGCTATTTTAAATGAAATTAACTTAAGTGAAACCCATATAAATAGCACCTCCCACAGCAAAGGCTCGATTATCTAGAAATTAGTTATCGGTAATAAATCTAATGTAGCTGCCATTAAAAAATAGAGCTCCTCCAAAGAAATTAGAATGATTATCCTTGTAAACATTACTAATCATTTAGTCTACATTTGACAATATGAAAAGAGCGAATCCTCCAAACACTTTTGCATCATTGCTTATTGCTAATACTTAACTTATTTAATTTACTTAGCTTTCAATTGCATAAATAGCTCCTCCTTGTTTAGATGCCTTATTTTAGATGAAGCTACAGTTAAATATTTATTCACATTAAGAAATGGATATATAAAGTACTCCTCCAAATGAAGCTTCGTTTATTGTGAAATTACAAGATGTTAGACTAACATTAGAATTTTAGCTGTATATTGCTCCACCTGATTCTTAAGCTTTATTTTATAAAAATATGCTCTGATCAACCTTAAGATCGGAATTCATTGAGGAAAGAGCACCTCCATAATATCCAAAGATTGCTCCATTCATAATAAAATAAGAATTCTAAATGATCAAGCTAGAGAAAAAAAACTGTAGGCAACCATACTTAGCGTTGTTATTCTAGAATGTAGAACTTTCAATAGTTAAGTTAGATCTAATAGTTTTGAAGATATTCTCTTTATTATAGGTAAAAATACTATTCTATACTAAGACTGCTGAGCTATTTGTGAATATAATCTATTATTAATCATCAGCAATGCAATTCTTTATCTTCACGTTATCAAACTCCATTACACTTCCTTCTAAATATAAATAAGCTTTAAATCTTAACTTGAAATGCTTTATCGTTGAGTTTAATACTTTAATAGTAGATTACTCTGAATCTATGAATGTATAGCTTTAATACTATTGGCAATTATTTTCAGTGCAGGATATATTTTTTTATAGTTATTCACCTGAAATAACTAAGTCCTTTATTTCTAGCAAGTCATCTTTTAATCTTATATGTACTTCAGGCTTTTATATATAGATTGTAGCTTAACCTTTGGAATTGAAACACATAGGATCTTCTTTCTCTTATTCTTAGCAGAAATATGCTTAAAGTATTAATTTTTTAGAGCTCGATTAAGAACCACCTCTTACAATCTCACATGGATCTAGGCATTCTAAACATTTCAAGCACTCCAATCAATGAAAATGAGGGGAGATAAAAACTTGGTTAAAGGAGTTGCTAGGTTGATTGTAAACTGTTTACGATATAGATGTGAAAGGAGCATCTTAAGTTCCTAAAGATTAGTTAATATCCAAAGCAGTTAAAATTTCAGGAGTTGTAACATAAAATACTGCAGCCTAAGAAACAAACTAAAGAGCAGCTATAACTATAATTAAAAATGTGGGCTAGTCAAGTCACATTTTATTATTAAATTTAAGTGAAAAATAATTTAAAGCTTATAAAAAATGCTTATTTATCTAATTTACCATCTCATTTAGTTCAAGAGAAGAGAACTAGAAGTTAAATCTAAGAAATTACTAGAGAAAACAATAGAATTGATTCAAAATGAATACCTTTGATGCTAAGTTTAGCCATTAGAAATGGTTTATAAAGTTATTCTATTAGCATTAGTTAATGATTTGCTAAGTAATAATAATTTCGCTTTAAAGGTATAACTCATAAATGTATACTTATAATGCTTAACTTGATAAGATCTTTCTAAGTTTAATCTATTTATCAATTCAAATTAAGTATCTATTAGGTTTATATTCCTTAGTTGGTTATAAATCAATAAATGCTAGTCCTGGCTTAAGAAAGATATAGTAACTCATATATTTGTTTTCCCAAAAGAACTAAAAGAAAGCTTATGATAGCACTATAATAGTAGCGCTAGTTGCTTAAATTTCCTTGCTTCTTAAAGCGTACTTATTGAATTAATTAGATTTAAGCCTTTATAAAAGCTTCTATCTTTCTTTAAATGCTAGTAGTAAGAAGCATTTAAAAGGGGTAAATGGTTATTAGGTAATAGATTAGATAGAATGACAATTTTGAGAAGATAAGGGAGATTATTATAATAATAAAATGACTAAAAGAGAAAGATGAGTTTAGCGATTCTATTAGTATGGCATTAATAAAAAGATATATTATTAGAATTAAAAGAAAGATTGATTATAATAGCTTAGCAATCATAGAGGCTAATTATTTAAAGCTTATATTATAAATACATCAACCAATGCTTCTCCTTAATAAGTTATTATTAGTTGTATTTTAAAGTTTAGAATGGTAGAAATAATACCTACTAGCTTAAATTAGTTGCTATTATTTATGATAGATCAATTTATAAATAGGCTGAAGAAGAGATTAGTAATGATCAATTTATGAAAAGCCTTTTATTTTAGTTAGAGAAGAAAATTCCAATAACCTAGAGGATTTAATTAGTGAGATTCAAGTTTTCTTAAATATCTTTGAATCTAAAAGACATAAGCATCTGGTTTGAATTCTTAAGCATTTCTCACTTACTAGAATATATAAAGACTTTAAGGATATTTAATTTAAATAAAAGCATTTAACTATCTTTAATCAACCAAATAATTTTCCTCTTTGTTTATTAATTTATAATCGTGTTATCACTCTCATAGGGAATTTTTCCAATTAGAGTTTATGCTTATAGCAGCCTAGATACTTAGAATATTGCTTCTCTATATATACCTATTTATTTTAACCATATTTAACTCATGCTTTTATTTCAAACTTACTATTTACACCTTATCATTTCCTTCTCTTATGCCAATACTTTTGAAGCCTTTTTCTGATTTATCTAATTGGTATAGCATGATTCGAAGAGCCTCTTAAAGAAAACTACTTAGCTTTAAGTAGAGCCTTGATGTATGTAATAAAAAGCAAGCATAATTATTATACTTCAAATGTTCTAAAGACAAAGGCTTACTATTGAACCCCGCTATCACTTAGGCTTTTATGCTTTCAATAACTTTATATCTAAGTTTTGGATTTAATCTTCTTAATAATCAAATTAAAGTACTTCCTAAAATAAAGCTAAACTAGTAAAAAGCAAAGCTATTAGAGTAAGAATAATTAATCACTAAGCAACCTAAAAATAAATGAATCAAGTATTTACCACAAAACTTAAAAAGCTAAAGAAAAGGAAGTCCAGACATTCCAGCTGATAAGTAAACTATTTAATAGGAATTTAGCTTATAAGAGGGAAATTTTCTCCTGAATTAATAAAGCTAAACCCAAAGTTCGCTAAATTTGAAACTGAGAAAAATAATTTAAAGCATTATAAGATCTTTTTAAATAAGGGAGAATTAGATCTAATAGTCTATAGCTTTATTAATATGATAAAGTAACTTGAAAGCTAAATATAATACTTTTTAAAATACCTGGAATTACTTCTAGAGATTCACTAAATCTCAATTAGAGAAACAAAAGAAACATTTCTAAAAATAGGCTCAGGTAAATAGAAGAAATTCAATAGTGCAAAAGTATAATCAAATATAATTGCTAGCTCTAAAGAATAAAAACCTAAAATATGGCTATAAAAATTGAGTATCGTATTTAGAGAAAACACTTTTAAATAGTACGATTGCTACTAAGTAAAATTTTACGCAAATAGAGATTTAAAAAAGAAAATATGCAACTAACTAATTTAGTTTATATCAAATAAGAGATTCGAAACTAAGAAACATCAATTCTAGATATTTTATAAAATAGCATTAGCTCTTAATCGTGTGGCTTGAGAACAAGAAAGGTTTATTATTAATACAGTGTATAACTCTAGCAAATTAAATAAATAACACATTAGAATAAAATGTAGACTAAAAAGAAAAATGCTTAAATAAGTAAGGTTAGTTAATAGAATAAACTCAACTAATGAAAAAGCATAGCAATAAGAAATTGCCGTCTTATAGTAGTTGGAAAGCATAAATTTATAATTAAAATTTAAGTTCTAAATAAAGATTTATTATTATTTTAAGAAAAATAATTAAAAAGTCTATAGTAAATGGTGTCATTGTAACTGATTAAAATCTAACACAAGAAAAGCAATTTTTGAATAAGAAGATGGTTTTTTTAAAGCATGCTTGACTAACTAGAAGTGCTTATTTTAAATAGTAGAAAGAAATTAAAGCTTTAAAAATTATCTAAGAGAATTATGATTGAGTTATTTATGCTTAGCAAGATAAAATATTTAAATTATGAGGAAGTGGCAATCATAAATAAAAGGCATTAAACTAAATAATATTTTTAAATCAGCTTAAAGCATACCTATAAATAAATCAATTTAGGTGCTTAAAATGCAGAAGAATTTCCATATTAGGAGATAAAGAAGAGATACAAATTAGAAAACCTTACCACTAGATAATTGAGCATTCTCTTAAAATACCTGCAAGATTTAAGCTAACTATTTACATACCCAACTAAATCGCTGCGCTCTTTGCTTTAGTTAGTGGTAAACCAAAGAGACACTGCTTTTAATTAAAGTAAATTATTCGAGTGGAATCCAATTAGAGACTGGATTTAGTGCTTGATCATAATTTATTACAGTTAATTACAAGTACCAGATTATTAATAGTACTGAGTTTCTTAGATATAAGTTTTGTTGGTAAAAAATAAAGAGTTGACCTAGATACTGTTACAATATTTAAAATAAAAGGGTAGTTCTTGTAAGATCTAACTATAATGATTGTTTTTATTATAATTAACATTATTTTAGCAAGAGATAAATACAGAAAATCATCTTGCATTTTAAGAGGAAATATTCTTTTAGAATATTAGCTTCTCTATACCAGTTAATCTTAAATTAGATATTTATGCTTTGGTTCAAAGATAATCAAATAAGTAACTATAGCATTTATAAATATACCAATTACAATTCATTATTCATAATGACCACTGCGTTATTAGCATAACACTCTGACTAGCTGAGCGAGCTTTGATTTATGTTATAGCTAAGCTTGATTTAGACTTATTTAGCTATTTTGCTTTCTTTATATTTGATAATTAAATCGTATTTTGTACTTGACTCATTCTTTAATTTTTATGTTCTACTTGCATTTTTATAGATTTTATATTAAATTTATTTCTAAAGCTAACTCTCTTTATATGAAATCATCATCTAGTTATATAGCATCGATTCCTCATTTGATAGCATAGAAATATTGAAAGGAAGTTTATTATTTTAGGGTACTCTAAAATATCTTAAAACTTGTATATTTTAGGAGATATCTTAAACTCCCAAAAGGCATAAAAATGAATATCGTATAATTAAAGAAAGATAGCTTATCAATTTAGTTATATGATGAATATTAATTTTAACTTTCATTTTCTAAATTGGTTCCTACAATCTTGACTATTTAATTATCTACTCTTAAGGCATATATTCAAAGATATCATTTAACGAAGATAATAACTACTACAAATATACAGCCAAATATCTCAGATAGCAGATTAAAGGCGTATTTTATACATAATTTTAAAGGGAGAACTAAAGGAGTATTATCTAAAGGTAAAATATATAACTACTTGATGAAGAAATTATTATATAATACCTATAGCATATTTAACTATAATGAAAATCTTAAATTAGAACTAAAAGGTACTACAGGGGAAGAATGCTCTAAAAATAAAAATAGTTATAATTTATTAGCAGAACTAACTAGAAATCCTTTTAACTTGTTCCAAGACACTCATTTACTACCATAGTAGAAAGATAATATACTTTAAGGGATGAACTACATATAAGACGAAGGATGGAATCTCTTTATGATACACTATAGATTTATTTTGGAAATGTTCTTAAGATTAAAGGAAACACTCAGTTAATATAAATAAGAAAGTATCTTTTAGAACTTTTAAGTAGCTTTTATCAAAGATTTTTTAGCAAGAAAAATCAAAATTAGATTTTTGTGTAGGCTTGATTTAGATGCAAAATGAGTATAAAGGAATAAACCAGGTAAATGGTCTATTAGATCAGATTGATATCTCAATTTAAAAGTAAACTAGTAAGTTCAAATGTCTCTCAACTCTTACTAAGGTAGTCTACCATTTTTAAGAATAAAACCTAGAGGATTTAAAAATATAAAAGGCTTATATTTCTAATGGAATATTTTACTGATGTGAATTAGCAAATAGCAAGATAAAAATAGTAAGCTAAATAACATTTATATGAAAGAATGCGATCTTATTGAAATAAATCTATAAGAAAGCACGTTCAGCACCAAAGAATCAAAGATAGTAAAATGACTAGATTATATTAAGATTTTGCTTATAACAAGAAATGTTCATTATCGTATCTATGACTAAAAAGATAGTCAAATTAAAATTTAGAAAATAGCAAAAATAAAAAACTCAATGGAAGTAAAGAGATTTAGGAAAAAGACTCTTTTTAAGTGATTATGAAAGTTTCTAGCTAGGGGTGAAGATATTAAGGAAATAGATTTGAGTAGTTGTGGTGCTGTTTTAAACTGTAGATTCATGCAATGTTATGAATTTTTTGGGAAAAACTTCTCTTAAAAATGAAAATATAAATGAAATAGCAAATAGTCCTGAAAGCTCCTCAATCTTTATAGAACCAGAGATTACTTAAAAAACTTTAGGTAAGGAAACAGTTTACTACAACACAAGCATTGTTGAATCAGAGGACAATGTAAAAATAAATGTTCAATAGTAAAAAATGATAATTTAACTATTGTAAACACTGACTTATAGCTAAATGAAACTAAAGAGGAAATTAACCTCAATCAATTTTAGAATGAACTAACTAAATTTTATGGAGAATGCGGTAATTTAAAAATATTTCTCATTTAAGATTAATAATCAAAAGAAAGAAAATTAGCTCCTTTAAAAGATAATTAACTTGATTTAGAAGAATAAAATTGAATAAACCATGTCATAGTTTTTGAGGAATTAAAGCTGGGTGTTTTTCACTAGTGTTATGACTATTAACTCTAAGACCAAGAAGAGTGCTAATATTAATTTAAGCATATAAAAGCCACTATGGTTCAATAGTTAGTGAATTATTTCTTCAAATTAATAGTAGTTTGCTTTAGTTAGTATATCAACTGAAAAGATGTTCTTTAAATTACTTCAGATTGTGGCTGAATTGAAGGTAACTAAATTTCTGAATATCAATAGAAGATAGTAAGGAGTTAACTATTAGTAGCATAGACAGCTGATGAAAAAATAATTAGATCCACTAAATTACTTCCATTTTAAGTTAATTTAAAGTATGAAATAATTTGTATTCTCTAGTAGTTTGCAGCTCTTTTCTTTTTATAACATTTTTAGTAAGGTAAATGAAATGGTCATCAAGTTAAAAATTATTAAGAGAAGCGGAAGTTTTGTTTCTTAATTATCACTATAGATTAGAAGTGACTCAGACAAAGAAGCTTTTATTCAGTTCATTAATCAAGACTTAATAGATACTTGAAGTAAATAAATTCAATAATTTACTTTAGATCAAAGCGAGCACTAAAGGAATATAATTTGTAAGGCCTAAACTTAATTAACTGAAGGTTAATAAAGAGAATGAGATTATATCTTCATCTTTTAAAAAGAAAATTAAGATATTAATATCTATTTTTTCATGTGAAGGACATCACTTAATAACATAATATTAGATTCGAAACAATTTACTTAGTCTTCCCATATGCTAACATGAAGTGGCCAGTTAGCAGCAATAAGTGATTAAAAGCAAAAGAAAGACAAATTAGAGTTAAAAATAAGCCGCATCAGAGTTGCTAATATCAATTTGTAAAATGTACAATTGTTACTACATCATAAAGCTACTAAATCCTTAAGAAAAAACAGTTTAAATACTTCTATTAATTCGATATGTCTATCGGCTATTTCTTCTACCATGAATATAAATTTCTGATAATATAAGAAATTAAAGATTCGAATAGATACACAAAGATAGTATTAGCTGATTGCTAGAAGTTTTACTGACAATTTAGGAATAACACTTAATAATATTGTCTGGCATAGAAAATAAATTGTGCAGGAATGTTAAAATTATTAGCTTTGCTAGCATAATAAATTCTAATAATAATTGAAAGAAAACGATAAGCACATAAAACTGCTCTTTTTTATTACTTATTAAGATTTTATTAGCTTAGACACAGGGGCCTATGTAAATAAAAAGCGAAATAAAGAAGTAAAGGATTTATATACTTAAGAAGCTTCGCCAACATGGATAGTTATGGTGGAGGAGAATAAATTAGAAGTTCAGTTAGTATTGAAATTTATTGGTATTATAACTTAAAGAACTCAAAGGAAATGCCATAAAAGATTGAACAAACAACATACGATCTAATGAAATAGAAAATTTTTAAGAAGAATAATTACTATAGAGAATTTAATAGAAGTAAGTGAGAAAATACTACAAAAAATAAAAGCACTTGAAATAAAAAATCTCAAACAGTATAATGCAAAACTTATGATAATTTGATAAAAAACAGACACTAGTTTTGTGATTGATGCAGTAAATGATTCTTCAAAGAACATCTCTCTTAATAGTGATATAATGAAAAAAAGATAACTACAGAATAGACACTAGAAATTAAAAGGCAGAAAATGATAATTTTAGACAAAATCCAGTGCAATAACTGATAAAATGCGCTTAGATATAAATATTTCTACAATAACTTTATAGATGGACTTATCTACTGCGAGTTTTGTGTTGAAGGCAAAGAAAGTTGATCTAAAAATTAAAGCTAATTTCATTTAATTAAACCAAGTTACAAAACATCTAACTAAATTTACACTTAATAACAAATAGCGAAATAACTTATAAAGATATTTCTTTCATTATATAATTTAATATAAATTTATAGTAAGAAGGATAAAATTCCTTAGAAGCTAATTAAGTAATTCTTAAAAATAAGAAAATGTAAAAGATAATTAAATCAGATAAGTACAGCATATATCAAAGCTTTTATATATAGTCATAAAGTATTTATAAGAAACAAATTTAAATTAGTTTTAATTTAGTTAAAAGTAAAGATAAAGGAAAAGGATAGGCGGGAAATAAGATTTATATGAATAACTGGTAAAAGCTTTTACAATATATAAATAAGTAAGCTTTAATATATCTGATATGTAAATAATTTAGATTTTAAAATTAAAGAGAATAATTTAGATCATCTGCATATAACATAGCTTGAGATAAGCAAAAATTAAATGTTCTAAATTCTCTTTAAATAGATAAACATAAAGTTAGTTACTAGAGTAATTTCCATCTTCATTGAAATAAACTACTTAAATAACTTATATCCTATAAAATTTCTCTTTACAGTTAAAAGTTATAAATTTATTTAAAAATTAGATTAAAATTAAATAGAAGCAAAGGAATAAAAATGAAGATTATAAAGTTGTTATTAATTAACTTAATAAACAATATGCTATAAGAAAATTAGAAATAGATCTATAGTAATCAGATAAAAATTATATTTGTTTAGTAATTATTTAGTTTTCATAAACTTAGTCAATAATTAAGAATAATTAGTAAAACTTGCTGGAATTAAAATACATAAATATAGTATTATAAAATTATCTATAAACTAAAAGGAACTCATAAAAGTAGGTCTTATCCATTTGAAGGATTTATATTTTTTTAAAGGAATATCTTAATTATAATTAATTCTATTTAAAATATATCAATAAATAAATAAAAAAATTAGGTATTAGGATTAGCAAAAAAAACGACACCTGTGAGGTTTGAACTCACGCGGGAAATTCCCAATGGCTTAGCAGGCCATCGCCTTAACCACTCGGCCAAAGTGTCTTATATTATCTATTAGCTACTTTATTTAAATATTCATTTTGAGTAACTTTCCAATTTTCTTGTTTAAGGATAAAAAATAATTAATAAGCATCTAATCATTTTCAATTAGAGTAAGTGTAAATTTCTAAGATTAGATATTCTATTTTAATTTAGAAAAATTAGATGTATTTAAAATTTTATAACTACTTGTTTACTTACGCTTGTTATTCTATCTTAAGAAATTTAAAAAGCTGATAAAATTTGATTTATCTTAGAAGCATATCTATTTATTTACTTTAACCAATTTAAGAATCTATTAATCTACTCCTTTAATTAATACATCATAATTTCATCTTATATTTAAGATTTTATTTTGTATTTTTTGTTATTTTAACTATTTTTATAACTTAACTAAAAATAACTAAATCTAATATTTTCTGCTTTAATTAAATAATTCCTTCTTCCTTTAAAAGTTATAATGATTTTTTTTTCTTCTAAAGCTTTTAAATTAATTAACTAATATAAGCAATAATTCTATCTTAATTTCATATGAAATATATTTCACTACTAAGCATCATAATTTTCTCTTTCTATTTTAAGATTATTAACATAATATCTCTATGTACTAAAATTTAATTTATATAACTAAGACTAATTAATAGAATGATAAATTATCTAGTCATATTTAATTCATTACTTCTATCTTAGTGATTATTTTATAATTATTAAATTACCTATTTATGGTTTCTTTTGCTGGATATTTTACTATTTTTTTAAGATTTTTGTCCTTTTATTTAATATACTTTTTTAATAAAACTTATGTCGATGCTTATTTAGATTTTTTGGTTATCCAAATAAAAATTAGAATAATACTTGATTTATTAATTTAATTATTATTTACATTTAATTAAATAATTCAGTTTAAGTAGTTGAAAATCAAAATCAAAGTCCTAGTAACTTCTAAACTTATTGCAAAATATTTGAAGTCATTTCAACGCGATTTTATAAATGCATGCTCTTTAACTTGCTAAAAATCCATTTTATCTTAAAATAAACAAAAAAATTAGCTAATAAATCTCAATTTTATCTAAAGCTAGTATTTAGTTAAATGGAGTTAGTTTAATAACAAAGCTAAATTTATCAAAGATTTATCATTATTTAATCTAATTACATCCTTTCTTTTAATTTAGCAAAAAAGGGCTAAAGTTATTTTTTCCCCGCTATGAAATATTATAATACAGTTGTAGAGTATATTTCAGTTTAGAATGCTAAAAACAATTTTTCTCTGCTAGTTTTGCTTTTAAAATATTCCCAATTTTTTTATAAAATACTGATTTTAAAGCTTAAGTGAGATATCTAAATGTAAGAAACTAGGATTTTACTAAAAATAGTGTTCATATACCTAAAACTTCGTAAAATAAAAACGCTCATTTAAAACATATTTAGCATAGAAGTTCTTATAAAAATAAGCAAAAGGGATTAAAGATAATAGCTAAAGAATATAATGGAAATGAAAAGTAATTAACTAAATTTTATATCAAATGCAATTTATTAAGAGCTTTACTATTTTATATCATTTGCTTATAAGGTAAACTTTATTATTTTAATGTTCACAGATAAATTAAAAAAGTTCTTAGAAATCAAAAGGGAAAAATAATATAAATTGAGTTCTTAATCTTTTCAACCTAAAAAAGAAAAATTTAAATAATTATATAATCATGATAAATGCTTAAAAGCTATATCTGAAATAGTTGGAAATAAAGGTCACGAAAGAGTTCAAGAGTATAATTTATTAATAATTTATCTAAAAAGAAATTTGATAATGTTTCCTATCATTTCTCTGATAATTTAAAGGTTTTATCTAAACTTGCAAATCTTCGTTTTTGCTTTTTTTTATTTTTATGATAGATAAATTTAATGGAAATATTTTTAAGTTTACTTCTGAATTATTATCTAGCTTAACTTCTTAAAGTACTCCTCACTCATAAATCTAAATAAATATACTAGTAATTGCAAGATATATTTCTCCATATATTCTACATTCATAAATAAGGAATTAAGATATGCTAAGTTGTCAACTATACTAATAGGTTTAATCTAATTAAATTTAAATAAATGAATATTATAAATCTTTAGTTTCTAAATGTTTATATTTAAAATTTAGCTGAAATTATACACTTTAATAGTAAAATTATTACATTAAATAGTTATTTTTATTTCTAAATTTAACTATGATTGAGTATTAAATATCCAAGTTTTGCTTATCTTTGTAATATATTTTCGTTGTAATAATTAGTGGGTTAATTGGATGTAATTAGAGTAAATATTTAAAATAAAATAGACTTCTTCATAATATCTCAACAAATACACAAAAAGTGAAAGTTTAACAAAAGCGCTTATATAAAGATACCCTTTCTTTTGTTTCTTTTTACTAAAGAAGTAAAGAATAGTGCTTAAAATTTATAGCTGAGTCATAATTATGGAAAGTATACTTTATTATGTACTTAAAATTTAATAATAAATTCCTTATTTCTTAAAGAATTATAATTGTTAAATCCTATGTCTAAAACCCTTAGCTTTATAAGCTTAAGATGTAATTAGCATTTGATTAGAAAGTTTATATATTTCTATTTAGATGATAGTGTGAAAAGTAAAATTGAAATAGATAGAAAGTTACTTAAAATATACTGCATTAGTAATATATATTTTGATATAATATTTTCATTAATATCCTGAACATGGAAAAATATTAGATACATTTAGTTAACCTAAGGATAAAAGAGTATCTACATTTACAAAAGCGGGTTACCTGCAGGATCGGAAAAATTATTAAAATTTAACAAAAAAAAGAAATAAAGATGGTAAATATAAATATTAATGAAATATCTAGTTATTATATGAATGTAGAAGACTTTATCAGAGATAATAGTAGTAATATTTTATCAATAAACGAAACCTGATAAAAAGAAGACTTTCCTACGATATTGATAAATGGATTAAAAACAAATTTTAAGAATTCAGATAAAAGAGGAGGTGTATACCTAGTTGTAGGAGAAGAACTTAATAGTAAAGAAATGAATACATAAATTGAAAAAAGAAATAAATCAATTAGTTAAAATTAAGTTAGGATAATATTTTAATTACGTCTTGTTACATGTCTAGAAGTTAAGATGTTAAGTATTATGTCTACGAACAACTAAATATATTGCTGAATTACTATAATTATAATTTACATATATTGAAAAGAGACTTTAACGCTAACTGAACAGTGCTAATGCAATTGTACTTGGTCTAGAGGTTAGCCTTTTAGTTATTGATAGAAACATATATCTCTAGAATTCTGCATATGAACTAATATAAGCAAGAAATACTAATATTAACATATTTTCTACTTTAATGCAAAGCAACTAAATAAGACAAGGATCCCTTATTGAAATTTCTAGCATTAAGTTCTAATTTTAAAATTGCTCAATACTACAAAATGATGCTTTGTCTGATTTTTTGATTACTTTAAAAAACACACAAGGAATTTTTGAAAATTCAAGATTTGAAGGAAATAAAGGGTTTAAAGGAGCTTCCATATTCTCTCTTGTTTCAGACTATTAAATCATTAACTGCTCATTTTAGACTAATGAAGCAAAAATTTCTGGAGGAGTAATTGAATCAAGTAGAGATACAATATTGATTTAGAAATGCAGCTTTAGCAATAATATAGCCATTAATGGAGCAGTGTTTTCAATATCGTATACTAATATTACTTTATAAGAAGTAAGCTGTAGGAATAATAACGCTGCCATTGGAGGTGTTATTAAATCCGTTATTTCAGTAATTAAAATCACAAACTCGACATTTCAAAATAATTCTGCATCTGAAGGAGCAGTTTTTCATATTCAATCTTCAGATCTGAACTTAAACAAAGTGAATTGCATCAATAACTACGCAATAAGTAAGGGAGGAGTTATTTAAATGTAATAAGATAGTAATCTAAATGTAAATAATTCTAAATTCTCGAAGTGTAAAGCAGAGGAAGGAGCAATATTATATGCTTAAAATTCCTATTTTTTAATAAACAATTCCTTTATCTTCGAAAATTTTGCTTCTTTAACTGGATCAATCAACCTATGGGTTTCTCTTAAGTAAAAGTAAAGTTGGATCTGTAATACGTAAATATATAATAATAGTGGAGAAGTTTCAAATGTTTTTATTTATTAGAGCTAAATGAGTTTAAAGAATATTTCTGTTAGTAATAACAGCGCTGATGACATGACATATGGAATTTTTATTCGCAATTCAAAAGTTTCTATTTCTGAATCAACTTTTTAGAACTAAGAATCCTAAAGTGGAGCTTTCATCTCAATCGATTTAGAATCAGATGTAGAAATAAGTTATTCTTAATTTATAAATGGATAAGGAAGTTAAGGAGGAGCTGTATATTTATCAAGCTCAAATTTAACAATGAAGTTTTCAAACTTCAAAAATATATTTGCAGACCGGAATGGAGGGGCAATATTTGCTGTGCAATCTAATTTATCTATTAATAGCGTATCTTTTTTTAATGCCAGCTCTACATTTCAAGGCTCGGTTATTTACTTAAAGTCTTCTATAATGGATTTAGAAAAAAGCAATTTAGAAAGTTACGTTAATATTGCCTTAGTAATAGAAAAGAGTTAAGTAAATGTAAAGTCTACGAAGTTTAAGAATGGATTTAGCAGAAATATCTAAGGATCTGCTATCTTATCCATTGACTCTAAAATAAACATAATCGATTGCATATGCATTAACTAAACGTCAAAATAAGGCTCTTGCTTTACCATTATAAATAGTAATTTACTCTATAGCTACCTGATAAAAAATAACATTTTCGAGTAGAGCACAGCATAAGAGCATGGAGGGGCAGGTTATTGCTTAAACGCTAATATTACGTTTGAATAAAACATATTTTAAAATAACAAAATTGATGGAGATTTAAAATAGATAGCAAGAGGAGGAGCTTTAAGCCTAGTCTGCGATATTTAAAAAAAATGTGAGTATCAAATCAAAAATAATACCTTTATTAACAACACTGTACTTAGTAGTTGAAGTGAAGGAGGAGCTATATCTTTCTAGGGGACTTTTCCTATTTTTATACCTGGTATTGATAGTGATGAAATATGTCCCTTATTTCAAAATAATTCAGCCTCTTATGGGAATAATATTGCATCGTTTGCCTACCAATTAACTAATATATCAACTGATGACGCTTTAGCTCATTGCCGATAGAGCGAGTCTTAAAGACAAATGATGTCCTAACTTCCTGGATATCCTGTGTCTTAAAAAATATTTTTCCTTACTGATATCTTTGGATAGGCTATAAAGACAGACAATTTCTCAAATGCTAAAGTATCATCTTGTAATGAAAATGCAATCTTAGAGGGAGAAACAAGAAGAAAAGCAGAAATGGGAGTTTATAATATAGAAAATATAATAATAAAAGCAAAGCCTGGAAATATAGCATTGCTATAGATATAAACAGATGCTATTAACAAAACTTATCCTAATGCATCTGAAGTAAATAGCAAAGTATAAATTTAAGTGTATATCTAGAAATGTCTGCAAGGATAAATTCTAATTAATGGAAATTAATGCTAGAACTGTCTCTTTGGGTATTTCTCTTTGAATGAGAATGATATTTAGTGTAAAGATTGTATAGATGGTAGTATATGCTATGGGGGCGATTTAATTACTCCCAAAGAAGGATACTGAAGAGAGGATTTTAGTTCAGAAGATATCACTAAATGTCCTAATAAGCAAGCTTGCTTAGGTAGCTAATTATCTAGCACTTATGCAACTAATTATCTTAAAGAAACTGATGCTGAAATAAGGAAAAAGATGAGAGAGTAAGTAAATTGGTAAGGAAAGTGCAATGATAACTATGAAGGTGTTTTATGTGATGTGTGTAAATAAGATTGCACGAAAGATTTTCTTAACAACTGTAAGAAATGCCTAGATTAGGATTAAATGATAGTTATAGCATTATTTATCTTTGTAATCTTTATAGTTTTCATATTGTATATAGTTAAGAAAACACTAGCATCTATATATGGAAAAGAAAGTATTAATGGCGTTTACTTCAAGATTTTAACCAACTACATGCAGTTTTAATCTCTTATTTAAAATTTCCACTTCTAATGACCTAAAGAATTTTAAGAATTGTTCCAAATAGCAGAGCTTTATAACTAAGCAACTACTTCTACTTTTGGATTTGATTGCCTTTTATAAGAAGGAGAAAGTAAATATTACAATAAAATAATAGGAACTATTATAATGCCCTTTATAATTATAATTATAACTATACTTATCATGCTTTTAAAAGCTATAATAAAGAAGTAGGCCTTTAACTAGTAAACCTTCATTACTATTATGAATGTTTCCTTTTTCTAACTTAACACCAATTTGATAAAATCTTTATTTGGTGTATTTAGTTGCTAAAAGTTATCTTAAGACAAATGGATTTTAAATGCTTATACAAACATTGAATGCTGGAAAGGAAAACATCTTATTTTTGCATTAACTATAGCATTTCCAAGTTTTTTATTCTTTGGAGTTTTAATTCCTCTAATCATTGTTCTATATATTTACAAGAATAGGAAGTCTTAAATTAAGAAATCTCTCTTTAAGTTCCTAACAATAGGTTTTAGCGATCAGTATTATTACTGAGAATTCGTTAAAATATACGAAAAGTTTGCAATATCACTAGTTTTCGTTTTCCTTTAGAACTCTACAGTAATATTCCAGTTTTGGTGCTTAATTTTCATCCTAATGATGTGCATTTACCTACAAATACAATATAACCCTTACTCCAAGCCTGAGTTAAGTAAGTTGGAAATAAATTCTCTAAAGATTTCAGCTTTTGCTTTGTATTTTGGAATCTACTTTGAATCTAACGAACGCCATAGCTTTATTGATTTCATAGCTTTTATCCTCCTCATTTTACTTAATTTCTACTTTCTCACTTTCTGGTTTCGCTAGGTACTAATAGAGATTTCCTTTCAGAAATAAATAAATTCAACTAAGACTTTATTACGTCTATTTACTCCTATAATATAAATAAGACTTCTAGACATAGTTTAAAACTGGGATAAGCAAAAGGAAAAAAAGTAAGCTAAGAGTTGGTATTTTAAGAAACTGGAGAGCTAAATAAGGCAAAGGTTTAGTAAGAAAGTAGCATAAGATACAATAGAAGCAGATTCATAAGATCTAGAATAACACAATAAGCATTCTAATAAGTTGTATTCACTATTTTAAGACCCTCAAGCTGTAAGTTGATTGAAGCTAATGGAGCTAATTAATGTAAGCTTATTAGATTTGAAGAGCTTTCACTTCTTTAATGCTAGAAATTAATTGCTTAGCTAGCAAGAGTACTGAAATAAGTAGATTCAATAATTCTTTTTGCATTACCAAGAGTTAGAACAAAGAAGTGAGTTCTTAGAGGAGAGTGATAGAGAGAGTAATAATTTAACTGCTGAAATGGATATGGATAATAATAAAAAGTTTTGTAAGAAAGTTAGGATTTTAGAGTAAGCTGAAGAGGTATAGAGCTAGTTAAAAAAGAATCGTCACTTTAGTTTTGATATTAGAGATGATTATGAAGCACAATTTAGATCGTAATTATTCTTCTTTAATAGCCAAGGAAAATTTATATAAGCAAGTAAAAAAACGTCTGAGCTTGCAAAATAAAGCATGAATTAAGAAAATTCATAAGATCTATCAGTAACTTTGGAAACTTCATAAGTAATAGAAGATTAATCTTAAATCTTATTTTTGAAATAGCCAGATTCAAGATTTAAAAAGACATCAGAGTAGATCAGCTTAAGCTAAATTTATTTGCAGGAAGAAAAAAAGTAAAAAGAGGATGAAGAATTTTCGGATAAGCAGTATGAAAAGTGAAACTAATCTAAACTCTTACTTAAATACTTATTTTAAACTAAATTGGTTATAACTAACAAAATCAAGATTAAGCACATGAAATAGACTTAAGTCTTTAGATAAAAAGGAAAGCAAGTCCTTAGTAATATTTTTTAAAATAGGCAAAATAAATTAAAATGTAGAAGAAGAACTAAGATTTAATATAAAAATAAATTTACCAAAAGCTTAGTAAAATATAACTATAAGTGAATAAGTTTTCAATGACGTATTCAAGGATAGTAGTAAGTTTAAAGAGGAATAAATAAATCTTAAGGATCATATTCTAATAAATAATTAGCGTTGTCTAATCTATTAAGTCTTAGAATAAGGGTTATGATAAAATTATTTTGATTTATTTATATTAAAGAGAAGATTAAATTATTAAGCAGCAAGATCAAGTTTGAAAGATCAATTTACAGTATTTTAAATTTAAATTAGTCTTTATTTATAAAAGTGTTATGAAGTATATTAGCTGCTAAGCTGATCATTAAAAGTAAAGTTCTATTCAGTCATAAAAATCTAAACTTATTAAGCAATATTAAAATCATTATCTTCAATAATTTAGCCTTATAAATCTAAAAAACTCTTAGATCTCATTTAATATAAGTCTAGTTATACCTATTATTTATATAGAAGCAATAGAAATTATTTTTACACATTCTATTTAATAAAAATCAAATTAGTTAACTTTAAAGACAAAAGAATAGACAGTATCATTAGTTTATACGGAAATTAAGATACTTTTATATGGAAAATTAATTTGATAGATGTAAGAGAAGATTAAAGAGTAGATGCTTGCAAAATGATTTAAAATAATAAACCATTAAGTTACTTTTTTCTATATGCAATTATCAAGGGAAGAGTTTTATTATTTCCTTGTATATGAAAAACCTTTAAAATCTCATTTCGTTAAAATTTTTATTTTCATAGAAATGTTTTGAGTACACCAAGGCATAATATTATTGTAGAGAGAAATTAGTTATACCAGAGTATAAAATGCTAAAGACTTATTTTCATTGTAAAAGAGTAAAATAAAAATTTAAGAAGCACGTAATATGCTACTAGTGCTTAATACTCAAACAGATAGTAAGCACATTTATGGAAAATAATTATAAGTAGATTGTAAAGCTGAGGGATATAAACCTTATAAAAATAAACTAAAAATTGTAGTAGAAATGCAAGGAATAAAAGCCTAAACCATAATTAATAAATAAGCAAAAATATAATAGCTTAATTAAAAAGGTACTAAGTTTAAAGAAAATTAACATCATATAGAAAACTTCATTTAGATAATCCCAGAAATATTTAGGTAAAATAAGAAACAAATTTGAAGGAAAAAATTAACTAGATAGCGATATTAGGATATTACATCTCAGAAGAACGGATAAAGTAAAAGCGAGTATTCCTAATTTAATTTTACATCTTAAGAAAAAAAATCTAGAGGTAGTTCAAAGTTTAAAAGAGAAAAGAAAAAGTTTACAGCTTAAATAAAAGAACAAAGTAATAGTTGGATAGTAGTGCAGATTAATAATTAAAAGAAGCTGATTTGAACAGACTATGTTAAAACTAAAATAACTGAAGAAAAGAATAGCAGATCATTATTGAAGAGCAAAAGGAAAGGATAAGGATATAACTAAAAAGGTAATAAACTTAGTTACAGAGCTTTTGATAATTAAATTTTAAGAATATAGTTTCTTAAAAGATGCATAATATTAAATTAATAAAAAACTTAGACATTAATGAAGATGCTCTAAGAGAGAAAAAGTCCAAGAACTGAAATATATATGATATCTTTTAATATTTTAACTTTATCCTTTAAATTATAACTCAAAGTCCCAATATTTAACTAAAAAGAATAATAAAATTCCAAATTTACGATGAGCTAACAAGATCATAATAAAAGAAGCAAAAGCTTAAAGTATAAAGCCTATAATATTTTTTAATCTTCTTAATTCCATCTTAATATGTCTAAAATAATTAATTAATTTGCTTATAATAGAGTTTTCAATTATCTAAAAAGTATAAATAACAAAGAATAAGTTAAATAACAAAAGATGAAGAGTTGGAGCAAAGGTTTTCTTATCGAAAAGATTACTCGTAATACTACTGATCAATCTTTCTAAAATTAACAAACACCAACTAAGATTTAAAAGAAAAAATATTTCTAAATATCAGAAGAAAAATAGCTACCTGCAAAAATTCCTAAAAAGAGGCATACATTTAATCAACTAATTAATTTAGACAAGGAATAACTCGTGGAGATTATTTTCGACTACACTGATAAAGTCGAGAATCTCGAGCATTATGTTATCAGTTTATAACAAGATTTATAAGATCATGTGGACGACGAGAAGCCCCTCATTGAATTTGTTACAAAATAGGATATTAATAACAGATATCAAGAAATAGAATGCGATATTGTTAGACTAGATGAATAAATGGGAATAGACTTTTAAAAATATGAAAATGCCTTTTAGCAAGTTAAAGAAATTAAGCAAAGGTTGGAGAAATTAGAGAGCTAATAGCCATAAAAAATCAAGATTCAATGATAATAGAAGAACAACCCATGATTTAAGAAAAAAACTTCAAAAAAAAAGTGCTACATATGTGGCAGTCAATATCATCTTTGAAGAAGATGATAGGGAAATAAGGAAATTTGAAATGAATTGACCATGTTTTATCCTTCCTCGGATGGTTAATTATGACATAAGAAGATAACTCCAAGACCGTTCAGAAAGCTCGGAAGTGAACTTGGGTGGAGACACCGGGGAGTCCGAGACTCTGTAAAAGTTAATACAGGGGGTTATGGATCTTTTAAGGGAACACTCCATTAACCTTAAAATTTTTAATTTAATTTAATTTAATTTAGCAAAAAATAAGTTAAGTTTCTATATACAAACTCAGAATATTTTGACTAATAACTATTTAAGAATTTAATGTTTAAATTTTTAAAAAGTAACTGAAGGAATATAATGCTTAGTACCCCTTAAACTAAATAGCCTGTCTATTGTAATTAAAACTATAATAGAAATTCATTTTATATAAAGGCCTTATAAAAAAGTAAATAGAATATAACTTAAAAAAAAGAAATAATCAGGAGTAATTTTTGCTAATAATGGGACTAGGAAGAATCTAATTAAAAGAATTAAATTTATAACTTTAACCTTTATAATATCACTGCAGATGCTATTAGCTTTAGGTCTGTGACTTATTTATTGTAAATAAAAGAGTTTATTTTAGGGATTATCAATAAACTTAGCTGGAGAATGGGAAAATCTCATACACAAAAAGTTTCCTTTAGAAGTATTTATTTTAATCTTTAACATTGCCCTATATAATAAACAGCTATTTGGTCTTTATAGATTATGATGTTTATTAGTTAAAATTGACATCACTACATCAATATTATCCCTTAAAATAAAAAATATCTCTACTATTTAAATTAGATAATTGAGTATCTTGCTTGTTGATAAGAAGAAATGATTCATTTTAATAGTCATACATTATTTATATACACAGGACTTTTAGTTAGGATTATTTAAAATAATTTAGTTTAGTGTGTACTTTATATGTCCTTAATCATAAAATCTAGATAAAGCATTCAGTTATTTAATAACTCTTAAGTATGTTTATAGGAAATTTAGTAATTAGGATACTGAGACTATCATATTATAATAATAGACTTTTTATTAGTTAGAAGTAAAAAAGTTAGCTATTACTAAATGTAAGATTTTAATTAGCAGAAGAAATCAAACTTACTGAGAAGTAAACAAGCTTATAGAGACTAAATTAGTTTACTTTATTTTAATAGCTAAGCTCTTCTTTAAAAGCATAGTCAGTATTTGAAATAAGCTTTTAATTTCTTTTTTTATTACTAGGAATTCTTTAATGATTATTACTCTTAAATCCAGAAATTTAGAAGTGAAGTCAGTAGATGGGTTAGAGGTTAGAGAGTTATTCATTAACAGATAGAAAAGAAAAGTCAAGAGGGGTTTTATACCACCTCAGAACAGGAAAGAAAATCAGAAGCAAATATTCTTACCACGTCTTCTTCAACTTAACGCTCTTCTTAATAAAAATAACTAGAACTATCTAATAGACTTGAGGAACTTATAAAAAATAAAAACTTCTACAAATTAAAATAAAGAGGATCTCTTCAATCAAAGGAAAAATAAGAATTTAGATAAAAATTCAGAATAGAAAAGTTAACACAGCTCTCAACGCCTCCATTGAAAACTGAAAAAGAGACCACACAACTAAATTGCTGAAAATAATAATGAAAAAATAAAAAATAAACGAAGAAGGTAAAGTACGATAATTCAATAAAGATCCTATTACCTTTGATTAGGTAATATTAAAAAAGAGCAAATGGAATCTTAGTAGATGAAACAACTGATTTATCAACTTATTAAAAACATAAAAAAATTTGAAGAGGAATTAAATTCCCAGAAGGAAGATATATTAGTAATAAGTCAGGATTTGATAACTCATTAAGATGACAATGAAATCCATATGGTAGACCGAGGAGCAAAAACTGGAGTTTTTGAGTAAATGGCAAGTTTAGAGAATGATACTTGAGTAATGCAATAGCAAGATGCGAAAAATTGAGTAAAATTAGATTCGAGACTCCAATTAATAGAAAAAAACTTGTAGAAACCTTCATAATGAACTCCAATGGAAATAGAGAAACAAGAAAATATTTTTCATAGAGCAAGAAAAAGATGCTGCATTTGCAACAGCACTTGGCATTTATGACGGAAATGTCTCCAATAGAAATAAATAAGAATGAATATCTGGAGAAATGTTTATTAATAGCAACTCTTATAAACAGTAGATCTTAAAAAAAAGAATCATGCAATGTTTGGAAAAAACTGAGATTGGAATAAAATACCAACAGTAAAAAGGATAGATTAGTGGCAATAGATATGCTATTTAAGTATATGAACTTGAAGAAAAGTATACGATTTCAATGGTTTTACGAATATTCTTGAAACTTTTTATAAACTAATAGGTGACAAGCCAAATAAAGTCGATGCTGCATTAATAAATTATGTTATGTTATTTACGATTAAAGTGCATTAATAAATCAGAGTGACTTTGTAAGTAAATTTAGTGTACTTACGAGCTCTAATAGTTTATAACTATGATTAGTCAGGAAATTCTTCCTATCTCAACTACTATGATTCAAATTTATAAAAATTCTTAGTAAAAAAATTAGAATATAAAATTTTAAACTAAATTTGGTAAATGAATAAAAGCTGTAAAAATTAAAACTTTCAAAATCCTCTAATAAATTGTCTTAATCTTTATTGCATTTAAATCATACATATAACAATAAAACTAGACCATTATAATTTAGAAAATTAATTGCTTATAAATTGCTGATAGATAACTTTCAGTTTTAAAATAGCTTATATAATGATCTTTGAGAAAAGATTAAATTAATAAAACGGAAAATAAATGTTTGTTTTAAAAAATTTAATTTATCACTAATTCAACTAAATTCCTTGTATATTTATAATCATAGATATCTTGATAATTGTTTAATATTTTTATATTATAAATTAATTAAAAATTTACATTTTAGGAAAATTTGACATTTCATTAAATTCATTATTTATTTTGGAATCAGTATAAATAGAAAAGATAAAATGAATATACAAGCACCAGATAATTAAAGATATTTAATTTTATTCAAATCAAAAAATTAGATATTTTATATTTTATTTAAAATCTCTCATAAAATATCAAGTTTGTTAAAATTTTAATGTGTTTTATACATTTTAAATCCAATAAAAACTATTCTTCTTTTTTAATTAAGTCTGAGAATCTTTTTTTATAATTTAAAATATTTTAATATTTAATAACCATTTAAATAGCTTTATCTTTAGCTTATTTGAGTAACTTAAATATTAATTCAATCTAAAATAGCAACTATTTAAATTTTAAGCAAATTATATTATTATTAAAATGTCCGTGATTTCTGAAAGATCACCGCTAAAAAAAGTTTTGAAGTTTGAGCCTTGTTTTTTACAATCTCTAGCACTCGAGATTCTTGTCTTATTTTACTTCCATTTTAAAACTTCTAGTTCTGGTTCTAAAAACATTTACAACCTGTAAATCGCTATATTCTCTATTCATCAGATCTAATTTTTCTCTTCTTTATTTGTTATTAAATTTGTTTCTATCATGATTTTTCCTTAACTCTACGAAATTATGCACAGATCTTTCACAGATGATATTTACTTTTACAATAATAGCATAGTTTCTAAACCTTAATCTGCTTTTATTCTTTCTTTATTTTTTGAGGATTCTTTTCAATTTCCATTTTTTGTTCTGTTCTAGTTAAGTCTGCTTTCCGATTCTGTAAAATGTTTTCAATCTAAAAATTCTAAACTTGAATTCTCTCACATTTGGTGTTCGTCTAGCTGAATTACTCTCGTTACTATTCCAAAGAGCGCCGATCTTCCTCTCTTAATTGGTCATTCTGAGGTCTAAGATGTCTTGAAATCATTGCTGTATCTTTTCTGCCAGCTTTTCATTCTCCTTCTTTGTTTCCTGACCTGTTCCTGGTGGTTTAGTACTACTTTGATGAGCAATTCCATATTCATCTGACAAGAAGGGTTTAATTCTGTATTCTCTTGATGCAAAGTTGATTTCAATTGTATCCTAGGTTTTTCTTCCGATATTGGCGTTAGTTCATGTGAGATTTTCTGAAGTTTTTATGCTCCTTCTATTGTCGCCAAGTGCCAACTTACTATTTCTTGGAGACAAAAATATCTTTTTGAAATTCTACATTTTTCCCATTAAATACTAATTTTAAGCAAAGTTAAAAAATATAGATATTTAGCTTTATATATGCTTTAAGATAAAGGTTAATATCTTAAATCAATTAATTTATATAAAATTATATTAATATCTTGAATATTCACAGCATGCTTAAAACTTCAGATATAAAGCATCAGTATCTTTATGTTAACTATCATTTTACAATGATTATTTATAAAAAATACTAAACATCTCTTTGATAATGTGAAGTTAGAGATTTATATTTTTTTTAATGGATATTTAAAAATTTAATTTCTACTCTATCTAGAGTTGCTATTATGATTTCCTTGGTAAAAATAATAAATTATAAATAATACACTATTGTAAGAGTATTAACGATTTCCATTTTAAATAATCATATTTTAAAATTGAAGTGATAAACATTTTATTACATATAAAATTGGAAAATTACTAGCAAAAAATCTTTTCTCAAAAGGATTTATCTTAGTCAAGTTACGACTAATAAAAAATACTTTAAGAATTCCAAGTTATGCAATTAGAAAATTTTTAACTTTTAAGAACTGTACAAGAAATCTAAAGAAAAATTGAACACCTGATGATTAATTCATAAGAATAAAAATTTTAAAATCCATAGCTAGGAATTATCAGGTTAGAATAATTAGAAACAAAATTTAACCAATTCACAGAGTTAATTGACACATATTTCTTTAAAAATTAGATGATCGATCCGATGGATGTAGAGCAACAGCCTTCAACAAATTATGTTATTATTGGAAAATAATGAGATGTTGATACTGCAAGCGACCAGGGCACAAAGTTAGAAGCTGCTTCCAATTTTAATGAAAATTTTAAAAAAAAGTAGAAAATTAATGGGAAAATATTTTCAGGATCTATTGCAATCAAGAAGGTAAATTCTTCAGGAAAAATACTCCAGCTAAAAAAAGTAGCTCCAAACATATAGCATGCAATTAACAAATTTAATAAGAAATGAATAGGAATCTACCTATCGGAAACTTTCAGAAAAAGCAAATTAAAAATCCTTAGGACTTATGATAAAAAAGATTCAAACAAATATGAAGTTTCTTTTATATAACATTAAACTTTTGAATTTTGATTAACAAAAAAAGGTGAAATCACGTAAATTAATTAATTCATTTATTCATAATGGTTTATCATCTAAAAGATAAAAGGCATTTCAATTTGCTTTTAATTTTCTTAAAATTAATTAAATAACAATAAATACAAATACAAAATTAAATGTTTGGCGTTCTTGGAGGTATTTCAACCTCTTTCCCACCACCCTCTAGATTACTCTAGAGGCTAAATATTAAAATTTAAATTTCGCTACAACTATTCTCATTTTTATGGAGATATCCATTCGACTAAATAAGGATTGGAATCTTTGGTCTTCTATATTTTTCCAAATTTGTTACAATTTAATCTTTCTCTTGATAGTTTTAGTTGTTGTATCTTCATTCTATTCTCCAACTTATTCTAGTAGTTTCAGTATTCTTATTTACAATTTTTAATTCTAACATCTTTTCCATAGATGTATTAGAGAGCTTCAATAATAGCAACTTTTTGATTCCCTTTTAGGTTTAAATCTTGAGTTCTTTTCTCCTTCGATTATCATTGGATCATTTCCTTATTCTTGCAAGTTCATTTAAAAAAGGCAGCAATTTTTGCTGTTTTCTTCTATTTTTTCTAATTTGCTAATCAGTTCTTTCTGCTTCTATTGTTAGCTTTGAGATTAACTGCTCTAGTCTTGTGATATATTTCAAAAGGCATTAAAGTCTCTTTCTTAGGTCATGAGTCTCGATTCTATTTCCTCTACTAGTCTAAGTTTTTCCATTAACTTCTTAGTGTCTTTCTTCAACTTTTTGACCTCTTCCAGGAGGTACAGCACCACTTTAATCAGCTAATCATAGCTTTTTACTATTATATGGTGAGATTCGAGACTTCCGAGCGCATAATATTCTTAGCCTATTTCCTAGGTTTTTCTTTGGAGGTGGGAGATTCATCCTGATGTGTGTCCTTTTTATTACCCTTTTCCTGGTGCTAGTCTTTCTAGGATGTCTTTAACTCCTACATTTTGGAGCCTCGAAGGGTTCTGTTTTAAATCATGTTTTTTTTAAATTTCTTACAATAATAATAATATTGTAATTAAAAATTTAAAAAGGATTTTGTCTTCTCCAGAATTTTCAACTTGTTCGAAGCAGCCATAATTTTTTGAATTGGATGATTTTCAAAAACTTATTGGTAAAGAAGACTTTTCGGAAACTTATTCTTCGTATGAGATTCCTTAAATTTTTTTTATAGATTTCTGATTTTGTAAGGTAGATTTTTGTTATTTCTTTAAATATAATCCCTTATAACTTTCTATTTAAACCTTTTACAAAGAATTTATACTATAGACTTATTTAAGAAAAAATTAAATTTTAAAAATATTTTTCTCTGAGAAAATGATAAAATCCATCTTAAATTTTTGATTTTTAGCAAATCAAAAGCAAAATATATTTATATATGAATAAATTAAAAAGAATAATCTTAAATTTAATTAAAAGGGATTAAAGCTTATACTTTATATATAGCATAACAGCAGAATACTCTTAAAATAATTTTATAATTTAATCTATTAAAATTTTTAGCTTAGTCTAAACTTATAATTCAAAATTACGAATATTTAAAAGAATATATTCTGATATATAAAAAACACTTATTTAAAAGTTTTTTGAAAATTCTACCTTAAATTAAAAAAATAACTATTAGTATAAATTATTTAATTTAATAATTTATACAAAATAAAAATGATAAAAATTGGATGATATTAATAGTAATAGTTAACTAATAAAGTTAAATGCTTAATAATTATTTCTAATATTTTATTTAAAAAGATCAAGTCAGTTAGTGAAAATAAGATTATGAAGATAATTAACGTTTATTAATAAATTTTCATAATTATATTCATAATAACTAACTAAGGGCTAATATACATTTAATGAAATTGAACATAGATTCTATCTTTATTTTATTTTAATTTAATTATAATAATTAGCATCTAATTTTATTATAAGTGTAAATGCTTTAGTATGCTTAATAATAAATAACTTTAAAATTATTAATCATTTCTTAAAAATAAAAAATTTCTACTAGATATCCTAAAAATTGATGTCTTAAAATTAAAATTTACTAGATTTTCTTTATTTTTGTTTATTTTAATTTATCCTTAACTATTTAATAATTTATATGTATAATGAAAACTTTATTTTATTTAACATCTCTTAATTTTGGCTTAATGTAATACAGTTTATTTGATTAAATTTTATTATTCATTTAATTTCAGAAGCTACTATAATTTATTAATTTTAGCAATTAAGTTTGTAACTTTAAATTATTTATTCTTTAAAATAAGGGTTTGTTTTCCTTTTTTTATTTAGTATAAAATTTTTTTATAACAATTAAGAAAGAAAATACAAACATTAAAATCCCTAAAATTGAATACCCTTTTTCTTAATTATTTATTATACTTTGGATTGTTATTTCTTGAATTATTTCAATTTTCCATAAGAATTATCTATTTTTATTGTATCCAACATTATCGTAACTCACCAGGTTTTTATAGAACTTTTCTGTCCTTTTTTATAGAAGAAATATGAAGTTTTTAAGTTATATATTATTTAATTTGTTTAAACTAATTAGCTTATCTTTATCCTTTTATTTCTTAAGATAATAAATTCATTATAATTTAAAAGAATAATTATAAGTATTGTGAATTAACTTTTATTCAAAGAGACTTTAAATAAATATACTAGCTCAATTAGATATAACCAGCCTATAAGAGCTATAAGTTTAAATTTTAAAATAGATAAATTAGTTAATTAATCATAATACCAAATACTTAGAAATATACTTCCAAGTTCAATTGCATTTTCAATAATTTTTTAGTTCTAAAATAAAAAGAATTAAATCCATTCTAAATTTTACAAAGAAAAAGGCTAAAATTTATTTCAGAGATAAAATAAAATAAATATTTAAGCTATAAATTTTTTCTGACTTGAGGCTTTACTTTCCTTGTCTTAAAATTTTTAATATCCACTCCTTTTAAAAAAATAAATAATTTATGAATGTTAAATTTTTATTTAAATCATAAATTAGATAGTACTAACTACTCTTATCTTCTACAATATTTTCCTTCTCATTATTTTACTCAAATTTTTATGAACTATTTAATCATGAATTTAATCTTTTTTTTTATTTTTAAATGTATTTAGCAATCTAAACTTATATCTAATTAAACTTTTTTTTTCTTATTATAAGGCTTTATCAATAGTAAGAAATTCTTATTAAGAAATGATTTAGAAGGATAATAAGGAGAAATTTTTATAATTTAATTTTCTATAAAAATAATATTAAATAAAAGTATATATTAGTACTTTCTAAATCTAATTTATTCAATTATTATTGTAAGAAATTTAAAAAAAACATGATTTAAAACAGAACCCTTCGAGGCTCCAAAATGTAGGAGTTAAAGACATCCTAGAAAGACTAGCACCAGGAAAAGGGTAATAAAAAGGACACACATCAGGATGAATCTCCCACCTCTGAAGAAAAACCTAGGAAATAGGCTAAGAATATTATGCGCTCGGAAGTCTCGAATCTCACCATATAATAGTAAAAAGCTATGATTAGCTGATTAAAGTGGTGCTGTACCTCCTGGAAGAGGTCAAAAAGTTGAAGAAAGACACTAAGAAGTTAATGGAAAAACTTAGACCAGTAGAGGAAATAGAATCGAGACTCATGACCTAAGAAAGAGACTTTAATGCCTTTTGAAATATATCACAAGACTAGAGCAGTTAATCTCAAAGCTAACAATAGAAGCAGAAAGAACTGATTAGCAAATTAGAAAAAATAGAAGAAAACAGCAAAAATTGCTGCCTTTTTTAAATGAACTTGCAAGAATAAGGAAATGATCCAATGATAATCGAAGGAGAAAAGAACTCAAGATTTAAACCTAAAAGGGAATCAAAAAGTTGCTATTATTGAAGCTCTCTAATACATCTATGGAAAAGATGTTAGAATTAAAAATTGTAAATAAGAATACTGAAACTACTAGAATAAGTTGGAGAATAGAATGAAGATACAACAACTAAAACTATCAAGAGAAAGATTAAATTGTAACAAATTTGGAAAAATATAGAAGACCAAAGATTCCAATCCTTATTTAGTCGAATGGATATCTCCATAAAAATGAGAATAGTTGTAGCGAAATTTTAATTTTAATATTTAGCCTCTAGAGTAATCTAGAGGGTGGTGGGAAAGAGGTTGAAATACCTCCAAGAACGCCAAACATTTAATTTTGTATTTGTATTCAATTAATATTATTAAGATTAATAAAAATAGAACTTGCAACTTCTTTAAATTGTTATAGTATTATTGTTCTAAAATGAAATTGGTACTGATTCTTCAGTTATTTTTTTATTTAAGCAGCCTTTTTTTTTAAAGTACTAATATTTTCTTATAAATTTTTATTTAATCATTCCTTGCAAATGCAAAAATGAATTTCTTAAACATTATGAAAATTTTATATAAGCTTAATAATAAAAAAATAGTAAAGATGAGTCAGATATCCATTTGCTTCTTTAATTTGTTTATCATTCTTTTTTGCTTCTTATAAGTATTCTGGTAGCATCTTAGACACATTCCTTTAGCATACATCATATTATCTTTATGCTCGCATTAAGTAGCTTTTACCTGTCTCGCCTTAGAATGGTAACAGACATTGCACATTTATTTAGCATAGTGTTTTCTATCTAGATGAGGACACTTTAGCACTTTCTTACTTTTCTTTATGCGAATTCTTTTCTACTTGATTTGTATATGCTTCTCCAACTCAGGCACTTTTAGTAATGGAATATTCTTCAACCATTCTTCACTATTGTAACTTCTTTTTACCTAACTTTCAAAAGGTGGCAAGTTTTTTACAATCGGCCAATGTGTAGAAAACCTCTCTTCCTAGCATAATAAACTAGGCATACCTATAAAAACGTTAGGGGTAGGATTCTTCATATTATAATAAAATGAGTATTAAATTCTTAAATATAACTAACTTAATAAATTTAAATAAAAATTAATATTATAGCAGGCTAAATATCTATATAATGTCAATTGCTTTAAATTATCTATAGACAAAGTACAATTTATAATAACTTACAGCTGACTATATGATAATTGCCATTTAATAGGCTAAAGAAATATTTATTTACAAAGTATTGCTATTAAAATTCTTTTAGTCAGAAATTAATAACACAACAATATGGTATATTTCTTTATAAAGCCTTTTGAATTTTTTACTTTTGCAAGAAAATAAATTTTGTCAGACTAAACAAATAATAAAAAGAAACCTAGCTGTACTAAAACTCTCATATATTATTTTTGTTTAATAGTCAGACAATTATTGCTCACTAATTAAATAATTTTAAACTATTTTTATTTTTGTGAAATAAAAAGCTAAATGAATATAAGATTTTGATAAAATATTGAAAAATAATTTAAAACTACAAAGAAAAATAAGATTTAACAACTAAAGAATTAGAATCCTCTTTTAAATGATTCACATCTAATAATAAATAAAAAAATAGAAATAAATTTTAGAGATAATGTCAATGATATTTTTAATCATCGTGTTAACAAGCTTTGCAAGCATAAAAAAGATAAAAATTATTTGCTCTAATTTATAAATCAAGGTAGATTTAAATATTTTTTTCTATTTTAATTTGTTGTATTTATAGAAAAATGACAGTAAATTATACTATTTAATGTAAATAAGTCAATAGCTCTTTTTAATTTTTTAGATAGTGATATATCTATCAGATAATTTCAAGTTAAATTATTTTTTAATTGAATCTTCATAATAATTTTTATTATTTTAAATCAATTGCATGTTGTTCTTATTATTCTATTCAATCAACATTAAATTTCTTATAATTTTATCATGAATTTACTAGAACAATATATAAAGCAAAGCAATGATTTATTAATAAATAGCAGAAATTTTTTTTTATTACAAATAAGTATGTAAATTCTAATTGATTAACAAAATGAAACCAAATTTTCAGCAAATTAAAGTTGATAAGCTGAACTAATAATCTAGCATTTTTATATTTTTGCATGTGTTAACACTGAAAATATACCTCAAACTTAATTTATCTTCTCCTACTATTAAATCTTTATCTGTTGGTTATGGTTTATTTAAGAAAACATTTAATACTATAAACTCACATTCTCTTTAAAGATCATAAATATTCAAGATAGTAACCTTAACTTCCTTCAAATTTATTAATTAATAAATCTTATATTTAATATTAATTGTTTTAAGTTTTTAAATTTATAAACATTATATAAATTCTACCTTTATTATTTATTTAATACCATTTTAATTATCTTTTAAAAATAAAATGTATAAATATTACTCTTTTTCTTTCAACTTTTTCTATTCATTTTTATTTATATTTCTTTAAGCTTTTTATTCTATTTATAAATTCTAATCTTTATAAGTTATTAGCTTAGCCTCACAATTTTTCACATTTATTTTCTTACTTCTTTCAAGTATTCTCTTTTCCTTCTTATAAGTCTTCTAGTAACACCTGAGACATTTTCCTTTCGCATACATCATGCTTTCTTTATGCTCGCATTGTGTCACTTTTGCTTTTCTTGCTTTCGCATGATAACACGCATTACACATCAACTAAGCATAATGTTTCCTATCTTCATGAGGACATCTTGATACTTTTCTACTCTTCTTAATTCTTTATCTTTTCTTCTATTTTTCTACAGAAGTGATATGAATTCCTTCTTCAGGAATGCTTTTCAACCACTCATCACTCTATGATTGTTTGAAGTTAAGAGGAGGTAGTAATTTTACAATTGGCCATTGTTCCGAAAAAGTCTTTTACATGGTTAAATTGCTGGGCATTCCTGAGAAAATAGTTTAAGAAGCTAAGTCCATTTATTTAAGGAAATTTCTTTTGCAAATTAATAAAGATGGAACTTTAAATTCTTAAAAGTTGGTTCCTTTAGTGAAGATAAACATGTTAATAGAACGAAACTATAAAAGGGATAATCTATTTTATTTTAAGTTATTTAATTATTTTGCTTTAAAAGTTTAATATTTTAAATAGTTTTAATCATTTTCATTAGTTAGAATGAACAAATTTTAAATTTTAAAAAGTTTAGGGGATTTTCAGATGAAAGTTAAAATATATGAAATGATGTTTTAAGGTTTATAGAAAATATAGGAATTAAAGATTCTACAGACTACAGTAAAGTCTACAATACTATTAATTTTTAAATTTATTTGATAGATTTATTAATTTTATCTTTTATTATTATTTATCGAGATAGCTTAATGTTTATGAATCCTTTAGAATAAACTTTAATAATGATATAGAAAGTGAATAAACTTAAAGCTTGAAATAGTTAGTATTATGATTTTATAATGTTAATGGTATAAATTATAACTATATTAATATTTAACTATTTTTTATTCTATTATTTTTAAAATTTGTACCTTTACTACTAATATATCTTTCTTACTATTATTATTTAAGAATTTTCTATGAATTACTTTAAATTAACATCATTTTCATTATAAGAGTGAAAAGATTTGAGAGATCTAAATTTAAAATTATTATAAATAATTAAAATTTTAAATATCCTAAAAAGTTAAATAAATTAAATTAAATTAATTTTCTATTTTATTATGATTCTTGCGAAGTTAAAGAAAGAAATTTTTGTAATGATAGATCAAATATGATTTATTTTTAAAGCATTAATAGTTATCTCATAAATATTTTTAACAGTCTGGGTATTTTTTCAATGTGAAGACACGATTTAGAAATAATAAAATATTTGCTTTATTTCTGATATTAATTAATGAATATTTCATTAATAAAAAATAAAAGATTTTTAAAAAGTCATAAGATCTTCATAATAAAAATAAAAATTGAAAAATTGTTAATGAAATCTTAGAAAAAAATTGAAAGAAAATATCTTAAAAAAGTTTAACTTTTATGAATAATTGATTTTTCAATTTAAAAATAAAATTTTATGAAAAAATTAAAGCAAATTAAAGAATCATAAAAATTAATTAGATTTTAATTTCTTTATAATTTTTTCTCTATATGTTTATATTTAAATAATTATGTTTGATAAAAATATTTTAAGTTATTAAAGCAAAGTAATTTTAACTTACAATAACACGAATAACTTAATATTTTTCTCTAGATAAATTAGGAATATTCAAATTTATTAAAAATTGAATAAGGTATAAATCTAAATATGATATTAAAATAATAAAATTACTTTTATGTATTATGGACTTAAAATTTATATTTTCTAATTTTGCCTAGAAATTTTTTTTACAATTTTATATTTAATTTTTAACTTTTATTATAAAATTTTTAGCAATAAATATTAAATTATCATGATTTATTATGATTTTTATTTTTCGTTTTAATTAAAAAAATTTGAAACAAAATTTATTTTAAAAAGATAAATATAATTTAGAAAATTTAGCTTACTATATTAATAAAAGATAAAAGATTGCTCCTCCAAATGTTTATCTTAAAAGGTAAAATAGATATGTAAAACATTATATAGCTAGTTTATCTTTATTTGCTTATATTTGAACAAATCTTAAATTATTACCTTTAAGCATTAAAAGTTTTTTAATTCATACATTAATAAATAGTTAAATTTTATAAAATAATAGTTGTAAAAATTTATTAAAGCTAAATATCTCTTTGAAGATGACATTAATATTTATAAACTTGTCTTTAACCTTAAAATTTTAAATAGTATTATTAAGTTATTTTAGTTATATCCAAATTAAGCAAGATTTTTATAAATAATTATATAAAATTTTAATGGTAAATATATAGATATAAATTAATAAAAATTAAATAAAACTCTACATTTTTTGAAATAAAATTAACTAGTTTTTGGTAAAATCTTAAGAATTCTGAAATATAATTGACTTAGATATTGATAATTATGCTAATTTTTGTAGGAGATTCATAATTAAAGAAATTAGCACCTAAAATTATAAAAATAAAAATATCCTATGATAATAAAATTAAAGCAAACCAATTTATTAGACAAAATAGAAATAATCCTCTTTATTCCAACTTTTTTCATTTAAATTAAAGTTAGATTTCAGATATCCTTAATCTCTTAATATAAGAAAATAAAAAAATTTAAATCTTTCAAAAACTAAATCAATATAACCTGCTTTACACAATTTCAAAAATCATTAAATTTTGGATTTTCTATTTGATAGCATCTATCATAATAAATTATTATGATATTTGAAATAAATTCTAGCAATCCGAAGAAATTAATATAATTTTATAAATTTAGATTAAAACAAGAAAATAAACAAACAGTACATTTTATTTATACTTTTCATTAATACTTTGACTAATAAATCTCATTTTTATTAATAAAATTAACTATTTTAAGATCTAAATCCATATAAAAGTTCATTTCAGATAAATTATATTAAATCTTCTAAACTACGTTTAAAGTAAAGCTTTAAGTTACTTGAAACAAAAATATTAAATTTCTATCTAAATCCTAAATAAATATAAAAATATTTTAGCTAATACTTTAAAAATTTAAAAAATATTTAAAGAGAAAATAGTAGAGCTTTTGATATGAAAAGAAGGTTAATCAAAATTTATTGATGTTGGGTTATTAAATTATGAATTTGATCAATAAAACATATTATAATATGATTATTCTCAAAAACATAATTAAAAAATCATTATATATTTTGTTTAAATTTGAAAGGCATTATGCTTTAAAAATAATTGATTTTGTAGTTGTTCAATAGATTTATACAATATTATTTTTTTCAACTATTAAACAAAAACAAAAAGAAATAATCTGAAGAAAGACTCATAATACAAATAATTTAGGCAATATGCATATTTATCTAAATGATTAAATAAATGTTATTTAATTGTCTTTTTAGTATAAACATTTAGTGAATTTAAAATTACAAAGCGTAAAGCTAAAAATAAGTAGCATTATTAAATTGTAAATAGTAGAAGCTAGCTATATCTTTAACCATATAATTTAGCTTGAAAATATTATGCTTAATATTTTAGTAATAAATGAAAAATAATTATACAAGAATGGGGCTTGGTATTTAGTAAAAATAACAAATAATAAACTATTTTTATATTTAAATATTGCAAATACATGACAAATCTAGGTAAAACTGTAGAAAAATAAGAGATTTTAGAAATACTAATAAAATTTATAAAATATATAGATATGAAATGAAATTCTTAAACTAGACAAATGGTATAATTAAGCTAAATCATCTTATCGATAAAATATAAAATTTTTCTCTGATTGGCCTGATAAATTAAAAAATTTTAAGCTTCATGAGTAATTTTTAATCTAACCAAGTTAAAAACATCAATGCTTTTTAAATTATAAAATTAAAATAAAGAATTTCTGAAGCTAATAAATTAAGCAAAATAAAATTTTTACTCATTTTACAAATAGTAATAATAACAAAAGCCTTTTATTAGCAAAATTATAAAATTTTTCAATAAAATCTAAGTTCCAAATAGAAAATCAATTTTCTCATATTAAATTCTAACTCTCCTTAAAAATTTAAGGATTCAGTCTTATAAACTTATTTTTGTATAAGATTTTTTATTTATTTATTTTGCTTTTATTTTTTATAATCTTTTATAACTTCTTTTTTATTTAATTTTATCTTACTTGAAAAGATCGTCTTATTCACAATGAGATAATGAAGAAAACTAATCTTTTATAATGATTAAATAAAATAGCTATCTATCATTATCATTAAAAAGCTTTATGATAATTTTTTTTTTTAATTTAGATAAATTATATATACAAATATAATTCCTTTCCTCTTATATACCCTTCTCATAGCTTAAAGCAAACAATTATGTTTATTCTAATATATATTTTCCTAAAGATTAATTTAAAAAAATAAACTAAATTTATATTTTAGAATATTCATTCAAATAAAATTTTTATAATTTTATAATTTTCACTCTTATAATGAAAATGATGTTAATTTAAAGTAATTCATAGAAAATTCTTAAATAATAATAGTAAGAAAGATATATTAGTAGTAAAGGTACAAATTTTAAAAATAATAGAATAAAAAATAGTTAAATATTAATATAGTTATAATTTATACCATTAACATTATAAAATCATAATACTAACTATTTCAAGCTTTAAGTTTATTCACTTTCTATATCATTATTAAAGTTTATTCTAAAGGATTCATAAACATTAAGCTATCTCGATAAATAATAATAAAAGATAAAATTAATAAATCTATCAAATAAATTTAAAAATTAATAGTATTGTAGACTTTACTGTAGTCTGTAGAATCTTTAATTCCTATATTTTCTATAAACCTTAAAACATCATTTCATATATTTTAACTTTCATCTGAAAATCCCCTAAACTTTTTAAAATTTAAAATTTGTTCATTCTAACTAATGAAAATGATTAAAACTATTTAAAATATTAAACTTTTAAAGCAAAATAATTAAATAACTTAAAATAAAATAGATTATCCCTTTTATAGTTTCGTTCTATTAACATGTTTATCTTCACTAAAGGAACCAACTTTTAAGAATTTAAAGTTCCATCTTTATTAATTTGCAAAAGAAATTTCCTTAAATAAATGGACTTAGCTTCTTAAACTATTTTCTCAGGAATGCCCAGCAATTTAACCATGTAAAAGACTTTTTCGGAACAATGGCCAATTGTAAAATTACTACCTCCTCTTAACTTCAAACAATCATAGAGTGATGAGTGGTTGAAAAGCATTCCTGAAGAAGGAATTCATATCACTTCTGTAGAAAAATAGAAGAAAAGATAAAGAATTAAGAAGAGTAGAAAAGTATCAAGATGTCCTCATGAAGATAGGAAACATTATGCTTAGTTGATGTGTAATGCGTGTTATCATGCGAAAGCAAGAAAAGCAAAAGTGACACAATGCGAGCATAAAGAAAGCATGATGTATGCGAAAGGAAAATGTCTCAGGTGTTACTAGAAGACTTATAAGAAGGAAAAGAGAATACTTGAAAGAAGTAAGAAAATAAATGTGAAAAATTGTGAGGCTAAGCTAATAACTTATAAAGATTAGAATTTATAAATAGAATAAAAAGCTTAAAGAAATATAAATAAAAATGAATAGAAAAAGTTGAAAGAAAAAGAGTAATATTTATACATTTTATTTTTAAAAGATAATTAAAATGGTATTAAATAAATAATAAAGGTAGAATTTATATAATGTTTATAAATTTAAAAACTTAAAACAATTAATATTAAATATAAGATTTATTAATTAATAAATTTGAAGGAAGTTAAGGTTACTATCTTGAATATTTATGATCTTTAAAGAGAATGTGAGTTTATAGTATTAAATGTTTTCTTAAATAAACCATAACCAACAGATAAAGATTTAATAGTAGGAGAAGATAAATTAAGTTTGAGGTATATTTTCAGTGTTAACACATGCAAAAATATAAAAATGCTAGATTATTAGTTCAGCTTATCAACTTTAATTTGCTTAGACTTTTATTTTCATAAATTAAAGTATTTTACAAAAAAGAAGATAATAAATAAAATATAATAAGTGGAGTTAAGAACTGATTATATGAATTTTAATATGATCTAATTACTAGGCTAAATTCTTAATTTTTATTTATGATTTTTTTATTTTCGTTTTTTTTATACAGAAAAAGTTAAAAAGGTTACTACTGTGAGTTTGATAGAACAAAAAATTTAAAATGATTTATGAAATATAAACAAATTTATTCCTTTAAGCAAAAACAGAGATAATCTAATGATAGATTTAAAAAATTTTTATTTAAAACTAGCAATAAAAGTATAAAAATATAAACTTAATCATGATAAATTTTAAACAGCTATTTTTAACTCTTAGCTAAATAATAGTTCTTTTATATAATCAATGTAATCAGGATTATTTATTTAGTTAAATTTTAATTAATAATTTTGGCTAAGAAATTTTACTAGTTATAATTACTCTGATTCTTTATTTTTGCTACTATTTATTTTCAAATTTAACTTTTAAGAATAATCATATAGTATTATTTAAAATTAATACCTTAAGCATTAGCTTTATAACTAATTTAATAATAGCTCAATTTTTTATCTTATAAATTGAATATTTTATTCGCTTATTGTTTTTATTTGATAAAAATTATTGATTTATTACCTAGATAATTTATTAAAAAATATCTTATTGACATAATTCACTAAAATAAAAATTAATATAAAATAGATGCTACATCTTTTCTATGAAATGTTTATAATAATTTTAGATTTAAAATTAACTTTAATTATCTTTCTTTTAGTGAGCTTTGTACTTTATATTTATTTTTATTATTCTTTTCATTATTCAAGAAATAGATTTTAAAAAGATACAATTGAAGAATGTTTCATTAAAAAAGAACATAATTTATTATTTATTTAGTCAAACAAGAAAATTTCAAATTTAATAATGGTTGATTGTATATGTTTTAGTACCACTCAATCTTTTTCTCCTATTTTCTATTAAATTTAAAAGATCAGTTACAATAATCAAGCTGCAAGTATTCAATCAATAGCCTGATTATATTATCTGCATTATTGAATTGCTATTATAGAAGTAAATCGATATTTAATTAAGACTTTTAATTATTTATATATAGCTTTTAAAAATTTTAAACTTAAATTTCTTACCAAATTTAATTTTTCCCACTAAAAAGCTGTGATGAAGACCATTTTATTAATCTGCATTTATATTTTTACGAAAAGAACAATTGAAATCTGGTATCTTTTTGCACTTTCATTAAAATTTGTTCTCAAGATTTAAATTATTATATATCGTGATTTCATTTTATTTAATTTAATTTTATAAGCAAGGAAACAAGTTTGAAGAAAATAAAAAGCAATTTAAAAATAATTAACTTAATAAATTCTATCTATCTTTATTTTTCTATTTTACATTTCGCAGTTATTATGATCTATTTTGAGATAAATAAATATTTTTGATTATCTAGCTTTTATAATGTTTTTTTGCTAAAATACAAATTCTAACTATAAAAATTTAATTTAAATTGTTTTTATTTCATTTTTGAATTAAGACTTTAATATTTTTAAAATATAATTAAAGAGATATACTATTTAAATCATAGGGCTGTCAGGAGTTATATAAAGAGTATTCTTTTAATAAATAAAAAATTAGCATAAGAAGCTTTTCGAAATCGTTTTAAGCCATCATTTTTTTAAGATAATAGAAATTAAAAGAGTTGAAATTTGTAAAAGTCTACTAAGTTTTTAGAAAGAGATTCTTTTTAAAACCCTAAAATATCTAAAGAAGATCTTAAAGAGTCAAATAAAAAATAAATGGGGATTGTGGTTTTGTATATTTAATTTACAAGAACGAAATACAACTTACATATATATAAACAAGGAGAAATTAAGAAAAAAATTGTTAAAATTATAATAATAACGATTTTAGAGTATTTTAATGAAGAGAGGTAAAGTAATGACTAATTAGGTGAAAATTTTGAAATATTTTTTAAATTTTATACAATTTATACAGTTAAGCTAGCTATTTTAATTTAAATTTTTATATTTATGTTTATTTATTTAACTTTCAGATTGAGGCTATAAAAAGTTTAATTATATCCAAAATAAATTTCCTTTAATTTATTTAAAAATAAACAATTTATTCAGTCTAAAGTTGATAGAGATTAAGTAAATCAAATTTATTTATTTAAGCTTTTATAGTGATAGAACTTAGCATTTTCCAAGCCAAGTTTCCAATAATTTGCTTAACTTAATTCTCATAAATAAATATTAATAAAGCAAGCTAAGAAATTTAGGTAAATTTATTAATTTAAAGGATTCTATTTTAATTATTACTTTCTTATTTTCATTAAAAATTATTTTTCTCTTCTTTCTTTTATTTTTTATTCTTCATAAATTTAATTAAAACTAAAATCAAGTCTTATCAATCCCAAATTCTTATTTAAAATTTATGCAAAAATACTTCTTAAAAATAAGATATATTAATAAAATTTAAGCTATTTTCTAAAATGATTGAATGCAAAGTAGCTAGTATTTAATAGCAATGCTTTAATAAATTTATATCTATAATGTAGAATTTAAATTATTTAAATTTTAAGTTGAAAATAATTAAGAGAAAAACACTGGAAAGATTGCATAATTTATTGTTTAAAATTTAATTAATCAATAAGCTTTTATCTTTTCTAGAAACTAAAAAGGAATCATTTAAATAATTATTAAGAATAAGTTACATGAACAATAGTTCTAAAACTAGATAAATTTTCTTCAGCAATTTTAAGCATTGATTTGAGTAATTAAGTCCTACGACAAGTTCTATCTTTAAATAATTATACTTTTTAATAGATATATCTATTAATTTTTCCTTTTCAACTTATTTAGAAAATAGGACATTTACTATTCTTAAGCTTCTCTTATTTCTCAAATCTGTATTAAAGTTAAATTTCTAAGTAATTTAATTTGTGCTAATGAATAATTTTTATCTTTATTATTTTCCTTAACAACTACTAAAAGCTACCTTATTTTATCTTTAAAGTTTATCACTTATATATTATATTTTATAGAATGATTTCATCAAAATAAACAAAACTAACTTAAACTATTAAAATTTATATAAATTAGATCATTGATATTATTATATCATCTATCTCTCAGAGAATTTACAATCAGAGCAAATCCTCCATTGAGGCTTGTCTATGTTTTTATTAAATAATCCTAAGCAAGGAATTGAACCCTTCTTAAACTAAACTTACTTACTAATAATCTGTAATTCAACCACTATCAAAATTTAATCAACAAATAATTAGTTTTGGATTTAATTTAAACTCATTATTATTACCTTTTCTCCCTCTTTTTTACAAGATAATTATTATTATATTGTCATAATATTAAGGAAATACTTGATACCTCTTTGCTTAGTTAATTATATCAAATATAGTTACATATTTCTTAGGTATAATTTATTTTAACTTTATAATTATATCTAAATGATAGATATGATAAGTTCTAGCTTTAAATTTTTCTAAATGCTCTCAATTTCCAAATTATACTTTAGACTTATGAAATTATAATCTTCATCATTTTATTTTTCTCTTATTGTTTCAATTTATTTATTTTTAGACTTGAATTTAGACATCATTTCTATAAAATATTTGCCGATAGAAATTTTAATTCATTTTATAGCTTGCGGTTTGACAAAAATTTTATTATTCACAAATTTAAAATTACTAAAAGATATTTCTGCGATGGATTTAATCTTTTCCATCCAAAGAATTTTGGCCAAAAGTAAATATTATAAGGAAAAAAGTTTCAGAAATAAATTCGTTAATTCTAAAATTATATTAGTTCGTTATTTGCAACCAGTTTATAAAAAGTAAAATATAATAGCTAAGCGAATAAAGATTATGAGATTGGTTATGATTTAACTTATAAAAATATAATAATTATCTTACTTAAATAGCTGATGTAAATCTTTAAAATTAAAATTTTAAATTATACATAACTTAATCAGAATACTAAAATTCCTTATTATTATGATCCTTTCTTTAAGATAATTTAATATTTTACTTTTTACTATTTACTTGATCAAATTATATATATATTTGCGTGAAAAATTATAAAATGAATAAGATTATTATTATGCAATTGAGATGTAAAATTTAGCATTAAAATTAGCTTTATCTGAAAAACATTTTATCAATTTTTTCTAATAGATTTATCACTATTTCTCTATTCTAGTTGCTAATATCTATGTGATATTTGATGCATATTTAGCTAATTTTCACTTTAAAGTTAAAAAAAATTAGAAGACAATATTTTTAAATCTGACTTGCTATTTGGTAATTAATTAGAGCAGATTATATTAGCTTTATGATGAATTTGTAAAATTTTGAAAAATGATGCTTAAACTATCATTGCTATTTATAAGGAAAATTATGTTCATGTTGTAGCTTTATAAGCTTTATAATTCTCTATATAGCTAGAATAGTGAAATTATTATATTTCTCCTTAATTAATAACTATTCATTGAAAATGGATGTATTCATTCATTTTTATTTCTAGTATCCTCCTTTGAATACTTTATAACAAGCTTTCAACATTTTAATTATTTCTATCTTAATACTTTAACTATATTATATCTCAAATGTGTAAGAAAATATTAGTTTAACTGAATATTAAACAATTAAATCAAAAAAACAATTTTGGTATAATAGAGTTTTCTCTATTCTTTATTAATCAATAAATTATTTTTATTATACAAGTTAAAATTTCTAAAAGGCTATAAAACAGTCTACTAAATCAGTGTGCTATTTATGTATTATTATAATCCTTCTTTAGCCAGGTTAATAACAATTATCATATAGTCAGCAATAATATATAATAAATTTTACTTTGCAGTTAAAATTATAAATACTTAGCCTTATATGAATTATTTAGAAGCCTGCTATATTATTATTGTTTATTTAAATTTATAGTGTGTTATATTTAAGGGTTTAATGCTCATTTTATTATAATATGAAGAATCCTACCCCTAATGTTTTTATAGGTATGCCTAGTTTGCTAAATAATGAAGAGAGGTTTTCTGCACAATGGCCAATTGTAAAATACTTACCCCCTTTGGAAATTTAGGTAAAAAGAGATTGCAAAACTGAAGAATGGTTGAAGAATATTCCATTACTAAAAGCGCCTGAGTCGGAGGTAAAAGTCAAGTAGAAAAGAATTCGCATAAAGAAAAGTAAGAAAGTGCTAAAGTGTCCTCATCTAGATAGAAAACACTATGCTAAATAAATGTGCAATGTCTGTTACCATTCTAAGGCGAGACAGGTAAAAGCTACTTAATGCGAGCATAAAGATAATATGATGTATGCTAAAGGGATGTGTCTAAGATGCTACCAGAAAACTTATAAGAAGCAAAAAAGAATGATAAACAAATTAAAGAAGCAAATGGATATCTGACTCATCTTTACTATTTTTTTATTATTAAGCTTATACAAAATTTTCATAATGTTTAAGAATTTCATTTTTGCACTTTCAAGGAATTATTAAATAAAAATTTAAAAGAAAGGCTGCTTGAGTAAATAAGTAACTGTAGAACCTAGTACTAATTTAATTTTAGAGCAATAATACTACAGCAATATAAATTAGTTACAAGCTATAAGGCTATTATTCTTAATAATATAAATTGCATAAATTGGATTAGAAAGGGCTATTATAGTCTTTTATTTATCATGCTATTTTATAGAAAGTGAAGATATAATAAATATTATTATTTATAACAATATTCTAAGAAATCATTTTAAAAGCATCTAAATAGTAATAGAGACATTTAAATGAGAAGCAAATGTATTCAGTTAACTACTATTTAGATATTAAATAAACTTAAAAATCATTAAGTAGGTTAAATTCTTGATTAAATAGCTTCATAAAAGTTTGAGTAAAGTATTAAGTAGGAAATATTCTAGAAGTTAAGAGAAATTAGAGTTATCTAATTTCTTATCTAAATAAAAAATTAGCATTCATAAATTATCTATCTTCTTAAAGAAGTAGGTATTAATAAATTTTAAATAAAGGAAAGTAAAGCCTCAAGTCAGAAAAAATTTTAACTTAAATATTTATTTTTATTTAATTTCTGCAATAATTTCAGAAATTTTCTTTTAAAATTTAGAAAAATATGAAAATATTTTAAATCATTATAACTAAAATCTACTAAATCTTTGCAATTACCTAGGAAGAAATATCTAATTATCTAAGATTATGATTAGCTTATATATAATAAGATTGAAGCTTTAGCATCATATAGACTATTAATAGTGTCATTAAGCTACTATATATATTTAAAATTCTTAGAATTAAAGCATTATCCAGTTTTATAATTCCATTTTTAAATCACTTTGAATATATTAATTTAATAAAGGAAAAGGACTAATGTAAGCTGTATAGTTATATCTAATTAAGGATTATACTAAGATTAAAAAAATTTAATATATCTTATATGATATAAAGATAACTACGATCTATAATTAGAGTAGGCTATATAATACTGGGTATAGTAAAATCAGATATTCAATTGTAAATCTAAATAATTAAATAAAAGCTTGGCTCATTATATAAGTTAATTAATTAAAAATACTAAAATATAGTAAATTAATTCTATTTCTAGTTCACTCTCATAAATATTATGTAGATATTTGTTAGGGTAAAATTTAGAGAAAATTAAAAAGAATATGAAAAATAAATAATAATAAGCTTTAAATTTAAGTTGGTAAAGTTAAAAAGTATTGTAAGATTTAAAATAGTTTGAATAATAAAAATGTACCTATTAAATTACAGTATATTAGGTAGAATATAATATAATAAAATATAGCTATATAAGCAAAGCAATAAATGATAATAAAAATTTGAACTTAAAATAAATGAGAGAAAAGAAAAAATAGCAAAATTAAGCTAAATATCTATTTTTTTAAGATAAATTGTTGTATTTTTTATTTAGCATTATAAATTAAAATATGATGTTTAAGCATTTTTAATCATATCAAAAGCAACTTATTTAAATAAAAGTAGATTCAAGTATTGCTAGTTTAGTTAAAAAATAAAAGAAATATTACATTTAGATTACTTTATAGATATTTGCCAATAATTAATTATTTAATTTAAATATAATTGGAATATCTATAACAGAGAAATTATATAATCAGCTTAATTTATTCTTATCCTATAATTGTCATTAGATTTTATAATAAAAGATCCAAATTAGTTATAAAGTACATACTTTATTTAGTTAATTTAAAATAAGAATATTCATTATAAAATATCTTTAGCTTTAAGTTTGAAGGTATTCTAAGAAGCTTATATTATTTTATTAGTGTATATAATTTAAGTTTTAGACTCCCTTTATATTAATTTATCTATATTCTTTTGATATGATTAAGAAAAAATTATTACCATTCATTTATAAAATTCTGGAGATTTTTTATTTATTTTAATGGGTTTTATCACATGGTTGATAAATTGAGATAGTGTAGTTATAGATACTGAAATTAAGATATTCTTAAAAATATTTATTTGCTCTCATGGTAATATCTTTCACAAGTTTTGGGTACACAATCTTAGATTAATGCATAGGCTAGATAGGAGCATTAAGGAATAAAAGCTTAATATCAATTATATAATTTATCTCATCTCCAAATAGCAATTTTTATATTATCTTATAGAATAAAAATAAAAAATAGCTTAAATGTTTTGTATCTCTTCTTCTACTAAAGCTAAAGAAAATAAAAATTTAGTTCATTGGGTAATTAAATAAAAATTATATTAGACAATTAATAATAAAAAGGTTAATAATAGAATTTTTAATTTGCTAGCATGGAACTTAAAAATCAAACTTTAATACAATTTTTTTAATTTTTCTTTGAAAAATTAGATTTTGGGAGTATTTAGTTAACTATAAAAAGATCTCCCATCAATGAAAATCTAAAAAATTTAGGTTTTAATAGAAAAGCTTTAATTTTTCTCTATTTTTACCTAATTAGAATATAGATGAGGCTATATTATATATAAGCTAGAATTTTAGTCTAAGTGTAATATGCATAATCTTTATACTTTAATTAGTTTTAAAGAATGAAAATCTATTCTTAATTTTTAAGCAAATAAAATAAAATCCGTTTATAGCTCTGCTATATAAAAAAATTTAACTAACCTGCTAAGAGAATAAAAAGTAAGTTATTTAAAAAATTATAAAAGGTTGTTTTGTATTTGCCCTGCTCACACTCTAAATTCTAGATCTAGTAATAGGAGAGATTTAAATTCTAAAGTATTATTAGCTCTATTATTCTCTATGAACTATTCTATTTTTTACATTTAGCATTTCTTCAAAAAAGCTAACTAAATTAAATTAAAGTATAAGTATCTTTAAATCTAAAATTTTGGATTTTATTTTATTTTAAATTTATTAACATCAAACTTTCATTAAAATTTGGTTAAAATCTTCTAATTTAAAATAAAATTAGAGGCTTACTGTAAATTTTAAAAATAAAAGTTAAAATATCCTAATTTTAATAGTTATGATTTAAAGTTAAATTAGAATAAAAATAGTTTCAAATAATCATAATTAAGCAAATTATTTTTTAAGAGTATTTTTAATTTTAGGTTTCTAAATATTAAATTAATTTAAAGCTTAGTTAATTATTTACCCTTATTTTTCAAAATGATATCTAAAAAAGCTATCCTAGTTATTAGTGTTTTCTGGCTTGTTAGCTTTCTATTTATATATACTAACTAGTTTTAGTAAGTCTCGAAAGAAGATCTTTATTATAGAATTGAGCAAAGTTCGGCTAATAATAAATTAAATTTGTAACTATAGAATGAAGTTCAGGTTAAAGGAAGATTATTTTGGGAAGAAAATGAATAAACTCGAACAGATTCTAAGATTGAGAAAAAAGAAATAATAAAGCATAGTCAAATTTCCAAAAATAGGCTATTAAGTAAAGATTAAGAAAGTTCAGCTAGAAATGATTTAAAATCTATAAGAGATTCTAATAATAAAATCGCTAAAACTTAGTATTAATAAACCGAAGTTTAATAAAACTAAAATCTTTTGAATTATGCAGACATTCAGCAAGGTAAAACAGAGTTTGACAAAATTTAAAAAGGTAAACTACAATTAAATGAAACCAAAGAGAAAATCTAAATTTCAATAAAGGAATCGTTTAAAAAAAAGAACAAAAAAGAAAGCAGTAATATTTAAGATTGAAATTAATAGCTTTAGTTGGAAGGTTTCGATAACTCCGAAAGTGAATCTTAAAATTAAATAAAAGGAAGAAATATAAAATTTCTTTCAAATGAAAATAATTTAACTTCTAGTCATTAAATTACATAAGCAAACAAACAAATTATTAAAAAAAACCAGCTACGAAAATAAAGTTAGTTTGGAAAATCATAAAAAGAAAAGAATTACCTAACCAACATTAAAAAAAAATATGAGAAGAAAAAAGGATTGAAGCTTAATCTAACTACTGAAGAAATATTAAAAAAATACGGATATACTTATTTAAAAGAAGTTATTTATTTCTAATGAAAAGAAGGAGATTAAGAAATTGAAAAGCCAAGCTAAATACTAGAAATGTATGATCAAATTAAGCATTGCAAGTAAATAAACTCTACTTATCTCTGGGAAAATTCTAAAATACCTAAAAAAAGATATTATACAATATCAGCGACTCCTTCTATTTATACTTTCTTCTTACCTTTAGCAGGAATTAATTTCAAAATATGTGGTTACGAACCTGTGTATTTTTTATAAGGAAAACCAGAAGACTGATAAAAACCTAATAATAAGGAACATATAGAATGACTCAAAAATTAGGGGTTTAAAATAAATTTTCTAGATATAATCCCTTCTTCTTTATTTAAGTCGAACTCGACTGAATTGAAAAGCTGAAGTTAGATTTTAAGACTTTTCATTCCTTTATTTTTCAAGCCCCAAGATTTTCTATTACAAGGTGATGCAGATGCAGTTCAATTTAATTGTATGGACTTTCATAGACACAACTTAACAAAATTCAAATTTTTTCATACTTGAAGAAACTTTTATCAATCTAGTAAAAGATAATACAAGTTCAATGAAAAGAAAATATATCAAAGACTTTTATTTTATTATATGTCATATTATGCTGAAGATTTCGTTAAATTATTTTTTGATCGAGTTGATGCTTTTGATTGATCAGTTGAAGATAAAATTTTTTTTATTAAGACAAAAATGTAAGAAATCTTCAAAACTTAAAACTTATGAGTTGGATATGACGAACTTTTTATATCGAATAAAACTTAAGACTGATACGAAATGTAGGACTCTGCGGATTGACTCAGATCCGCTTACGAATCTTATAGACTTTAACCATCTAAATAAAAAATTTTTGGTGGAATAGATAAGAAAAATTCTTATATTAGTGAAAAATGTTACAATATGAAACATAATTGGCATCACTAAAGATGCTTCTCAAATATTGAAATAAGAAATTGAACTGGACTAGGCTAAACCTATAAGTGATGTGAGTTTTACCATTTCGATTGAAGAAATAAAGAAATTTTCAAGCATTTGCCATGAATTTTGACAGTGTAATTTGGTTGCAATTTCAGAAACGAGCTTCTTGAAATATCTAAACTCTGGGTTCAAAATGAGTTCGATTTTAGTTCCTTCCAAAAAAAATATGACAAAGCTTATTATTGAGATGACATTTATAATTATTTATCGAAGAGAAAAATTTAAGACATAGATAATTATAAATAAGACAAAAGTTTTCCAAAGTCTTAGCAATGAAGATTATTTTTTAAAGATTAACTAATAATAATAAATTTTAACTTGGTTTTTTATATCTTTTTTAAAATGAAGCATGATAATTATTTCTAAAGAAATAAACCAACAATCAAAGCCCCAAAATTATTTTAAATCAATAAATTTAAAAATAGATCTACAAGCATATTTTAGCAATATGATAAACTTATCTAGAATAAAATTTTACTAAAGTCATTTATTTTATAATTTGCTATGCTTTTTATTAAATAGATCTAATTTAGAAATTTAAGATTCGTAGCTTTAATAAAAACATTTATTAGATATTTTAATATATAAGAAAATCAATTTAATTTATAAAAATACCAGTGAACAAATTAAGATAATTTTTAGATTAAGTTGAAGCAAAAATAAAAAGATAATTCTAAACTTTTTTATAAAGGTTAGTCTGTTTTAAAAGCTTAATTATTTAAATTTAAAATCCTATTTAAAATTATTTATTTAGCGATTTATAAAAATTATCATTTCATTAGATTAAAATAATCTTTGAAAATTATCAGATTTTATTTATCTATAAATAGAAATTAAGAATATTTTATAGCTTAAACAGGGATAAACATCTTAATTGGATCTATATTTTATGAATTTTTGCTTAGAGCGTTTAAAAAGCTGAGGATTTATAATTGTATTTCAAATTAAAAGTATCTTTAGAAATATTTTAAAACATGCTAAATCTAAAGCTTTATAAGCAAAGAAGAAATTGAAATATGATATTATATTTATTTTATTGACTAAAGATTTGCAACATCTAATCAAAAAACTTCATTTACTCTTTATTCATCTGTAACCAATCTTACTTAGAAAAAAATTAAGTGGAAATCGTTTATAACAATTGGATTTCTTAATTTTAGCAAATTTGAGATTTAGATTTCTCTCATTAAGATAAATTAAAAAAAAAAATTTTTTGTTAATTACATTGCATAAAAAATAAATACTAAAACCTATTTCAAAATATGTATCAATTACACTAAGAGATTTATCCTAAATCTAATTATAAGATATTTTAAATTTAGTATACAAACCTCAAAGATAAAATAAAGAGTTTTATATTTTGTCTTAAGCTATTCAATAAAATGAATCTTAGGATCTAAACTGTGTTAATCTAATCAAACTGTAAGGCAAGTTCTATTAGTTAAACTTTTACAATTTAACAAATAATAAAATAATAAGTTATTCTAAAGTCTATAGTACTTGAAGCAATTTATTAAATGTATTAGCTATATAAATTAATTTTAAGGCAAAAATGCTAAACTTAAAGATAATTTGAGACTAGATGATTGCTATAAAAATTAAAAAAAAGCTTAGAAAATAAATAATTTATTTAATACAAGTTTACTATTTTTAAATTTTGTTTAGAAGTATTTATTTTATTAACTCTGATTAATGAGACTATCTTTCTTCAATGTTTAGTATATCATATCAAACAGCTTTTTAAACTTTAAGCTAGTACATATTATTTGTATTTAACCTCTATTTAGAAATTATATAAAGAATAATTTCAAAGCCTCACTCACTTCTTTTGAAAATAAAAAATTAGAAAATAAAGACTAAACATTGGTGTATTTAGTTATTTTTAGTGCAAGTATTGAAGTATAAGTATTGAAGTAAAAGTATAAATAGAACTTTATATTTATATTTAAATTAAAATATAAGCATAGTTAAAGAATAGATAGAAAATTTATTATAAACTATTCAAAGAATAGCTTGCTACTATATAAGCTGCTACGTAAATAAAGTGTTAATTATGTCTACCTTTTATATAAAATAAAATTGATATATAATTTATATAAAAGTATATATAGCTATCTATTTCAAAACTCAACCAAAAAATTAGGCTATCATTTTATTCTTTAAACTTAGTATATGAGGAACGTTTGATATTCGAATGGGTTTAATAGTATGAATTATTTCTTTAATGTATAGCTTCAATTATTTATATTTAAAACTATTTTATAGAACAATAAGAGTCAGCATCACTTAGTCCTTTTAATTTTCTAAAATATTTTGCTTAGGACTTAATATTTTTGATGCTAAGGATTAAGATAGTGTAATTCCTAGAATAAAATAGATAAATTATATCTAGAGAATAAAATGCCACTATTAAGAGTAGAAATGTAATAATAGAATGTATCATCTATTGAAATTTTCTTTAAGATGCAATTTAAGCAAATATAAAAAACCAGATAATTAAGGACTATCATTAGTGTATTAAAACTATAAAGGTAAATGATATTAATAAAATAATTGCTTGAAATTTTTAATCAGAGTAAGGATATAAAAAGTTAAATGGTTAAAATCCTTAATTTTTTAATATAAGAGAAAAATTCAATTATGAGAATATTAAGAACTATTTAGAAGTAAATTTATTATTTCTTTTATTGAACACTAACCTCTTAAATTAATTTGCTCTTATTTATGATCTAAAAGAATCATATCAAAGCATCATACTATCAACCGATATTTGAACTTAAAGGTTAAAAATAGTTAATTATTCTAACCCTTTACCGTCGAAGTTTTAGTTTTCTTTTTCAAAATAAAAGGTTTTCTAGTTAAAAATATATTAAGCAAAATGCTATTTAACTATCTCATGAAATTAGCTTTAAAAGTGTTAAATATCTACAAATTCTAAGGCTTCAAAAGAGAAAAATCGCATATTTATTTGATTATAGCTAAGAGCCAGATTTTTACTAAGAGGCAATTCTATTTTCTTGATGAAGGCTACTATTTAAATTTTTAGCAGTTCAAATATTTTTAAGGAATAAATGCATTTAAATCAAGGAAAGATAGATTGAAATTTTATAAGCTTTTGCTTAATGAAAATAAACTAAAATTTAAAGTTTGAGCTAATACAATAGAGTTAACTTAAGAAATAATCGTATAATCAAAAATTTTTTAAGAGCGTGTAATATACGAAAGTTATGTAATGATAATTAAATCGGAATAATAATATTTAATATAGTCTTTAGAATTAATAAACTGAAAGAGAAACATTTATAATAAGGTCTTTTAAACTTAATTTTCAGCTAAGTTTAAAAATAATTGATTTTCTTCATTTTATACATTTCTAAATTCTAGCTTTCATATACTCTTTAATGCTAAATTTTTAAAGCTTTATAAAAGGCAAATCATTGTAATTTTTATAATTTTTAAGAAAAGAAGTTTTTTAAGGATCCTAATGCATTTGATATAAAAGAGAATCTAGATAAATTTAATAATATATAATGAGAATATGTAAGAAGTAATTAAAATAGCTAAGATACAAGATATTTTTATAAGGAAAAGTGCTCTTAAAAGCATATGAAGTAGTTGAATGATATAAAGAGCTATAAAAATAAATTGCATAGTTTAATATCAATATCTATAACCTAATATAATATTATTTAAACTGTGCTAACGAAATGTTTAATATAAGCATATGTGGTATTTTAGCAATCATATCAAATGTACAGGTATTAAATAAGCTACTTTTGTCTTTTTTATGTCTCATTAAACTTTCTAAGAGAAAAATAAATTTTTCACTTATTTCATCACAAAATTTTAAAGCAAGAGTCTTATTCATTTAAGTTAATTTAAATGCATATAAAGTATATTATTTTAATTGGACTAGAGATTAAGATAATAGAAGATTTAATGATAGCAAGGATATTTTAATTTGTTGATAGGGTGGAAAATTCGGATTTGAGGTAATTGAATTATGTGTTGGATAATTTGAGTTTTCATTAAAACAGAGAATAATAAATATTCATGGTAATTCTTTTTTTTCATAAAGTAAAACAAATAAATGGCTATTCGCAATTTACTCATTATGATAATTATAACCTAAGCTTTAAGTTAGGCTACTATGATTATTATTTATACTTCAAAGACCCTAGAAACTACGTTGTATTTATAAGATTAGATAAATAATAACTTTTTAAATGTGAAAGACTATCCTATAGAGCAAGTGAAGACTAAGAAAATAAACAATATAAGAGACCTAGTTAGCTTAACTTTGAGTAATTTAAAAATAATAGTTGATATCTCAGAAAGTAGGTAAATTACTAGCATCTTAAAAGGAATAAGTTATTAGAATAAGTTGCTTCATATTATCTGTTATAGAGATTTCCAAAATTCCTTTAGTTTAAATAGTATTAGCATTCTTCCAAGCTATGAAGATGAGGGATAAGCAATGCAAACTTATTTAAATACTTATTCACTTTAGAATATTTTCTTAATACACTAGGTAAAATCGTAATATTCTTAGTCATTAGAGTTTTTAAACTTACAAGGAATAAAGAACTCATTTACTTTCAGAGATGTTAATAGCATTCCTTCAAACTTAATGTCTATTTTAAAAAATTCTGGATCCTCAGTTTTCATTATGAACGCAGATTAACAATCAACATTAAAAATCCTTTAAACTGCTGACGCTGCGAAACTTGCAACAGAAGGTTATGGTTGAATCCTGCCTGTTTAGTCAAGTTGAATTTTAGAAAAAACGATTGAAAACTTATAAATCTCTAAATCAGGGCTAATTGGATTCAATTCGTTCAACAAATACTCTAAGGACTATAACTCTTGAGCTTGGAACTATTTAGAATATTTCCTTGACTTAGTTTATGGAAAGTTAAAAAGCTGATAGTTATACTAAGCTGGCTAATATTTTAAATAGTAGAAGCTTGAAATTAGTATGTATAATATTTCAGCTTACAACAAGAAGCAGGATCAATTATAGAAAACTCATATTATTTAATAAGATCATATCTCAAAAATAAAAGAGGTTACTTGACCAGGAAATATAGAAATTACCCCTCCTAACAAGATAAACTTGACTTTTAGTTATACCTTAAACGAATGAAATTTTGACGGTTCTTACACTTGATTCGATGCTTAGCTTTAGTAAACAGTTTGATGTGGAGCTTATGATGTAAATTATAATTATAAAAAGGTATTACAAAATTATAATTTCTAGGCAGTAAAATTCAACTATAGCCAGTCTCTTTTTGAAAGATAGAATTACATCGATTTACTAGTAAACAAAGCTGATTAAATAAGTGCTGTTCATGCGGTTAAGAATTCTGAAACTATTTAACCTACAATGCAGATTCTAGAAGAATTTTAGAAGCCAGTTCCTTCCTTTCTTACAGTTACGAATGATGATGTAGCTTTGAAATCTGGGTTTGAAAGAATTACTTATAACTATGTGACTTCAGCAGATTTTGGGACTAAGTTACTTAAATTTGCCTAAAAGAATCATTGATACGAGATAGGTATTTATGTAGAGTAAATTTCAGAGTATACTGTTATTTCAGACTTTATTCTGGAGCACGCGAGCGATTTTGGTATTAAAATAGTTAGTAGTCCAGCTTTATAAATTTTCGAATGATGGATTATAAGTGGTGAAGAAGGACTTGAAGATAGGATTAAAGAATGATACTCGCTTATTGCAGATGAAATAATGAAAAAGCAAATAAGAATTATAATTTGCTTGGCATGACTTGAGTCATAAGTAGAAATAGGATATTAACTTTACCTTAAAGGAATCAAAAAGAGTGATCTAATTTGGATAGGACATAATATGGGAAATTATGTCATTTATAGTAAATAAACATTAGAATGAGGAGATAGCTGGAGTTTGGATGTATTTGCAGGAAATTAAATACTGATACATCCTATAGCTTGGAGAAATGAAATAGGACAAATTTAATGAGAATTTGCTTCCTAATGTGCAATAATGCTTCTTCCTGAATTCTAGTGCTATTTCTTTGAAGAACCTTATATTATCGCATATGCATATGAAAGCATAATAAATTAGGGTAAAGACTATAACGATCCTGAAATAATGTAAAACGCTATTAATAATGTAGATTTTGTAGGTTGTAGTGGAAGAGTAAAGTTTAAAGATCATTTTAGAACAGATGTTAACTTCTTGTTCAAAAGCTTGCAATAAGATTCTTAAGGAAATTGAGACTTCATTTATAATGGAAAATATTGTCCTGCATGTGCAATTGTCTGAGACTTTGAAATTGATATTCTTTATTTTAGTCAAACTACAATACCACCAAAAGATCATTTTACTTAATATGAAGATTGTAATTTTACAGTTAGACATCTTTATGATTATAGCAGGGGAAAATTGACTATAGACTTTATAATGATAGGAATGTCAGTGATAAGCTTTTTACTCTTAGTAATAGGATACAAAATCTGAAAGGCAAGAGTCTATGAAAAAATTACCCAATACTACGAGAAAACTATGGAAGATGATTTCTTCTTTTTCATTCTTCTAATTCATAGTGGGCAGTATGTAGCTCTTGGACCAAATTTAAGATCATTAAACGAATTATTGAATTAAATAATAGATTTTTTATCTCTCAATATAAAGGAAAGAGAAATATATAATATTGTATTTTGAACTTGCTTAGGAATATCAATATTGTTCTTTCTGCTACTTCTTAGCTTTTTCGGAAAACTAGAAATTAAATATGAAAACAGATTTACAAGAATAGTAGGGTTTCTATCTTTTTTACTTCTACCTTTATTGGGTGAGTTATTATACATGCCTATTCTATTTGTTCTGACTGACATGTTTATATGCATGCAAGGAGTTGACTGGGATCTAGATTAAAATATAAGTTATAATGAATCTTTTCTAGAGAAGGATTGCTTTCTTTGGTGTGGCTCAGATGAACACAAGCTTAAATTAATTTTATCCTCCTTGGCTTTATTGCTTTTCTTTCCTCTTGCCTTTTTATCTAGACTACATTGATAAGATATGAAAGATAATTCCTTGCATATAAAGGAGAAGCCTTTTAGCATTTTATTAAAAGCAGAGATATAATTATTATTAGTTACTATTAATAGAATTTTAAAGATAGACCATATATAAATCCATGGATTTCTGTTTACATTTATAATATCTATTTATGCTATTATCCTATATAAAATGAAGCCTTATACATATGATCGTGCTAATGTATTCTAGGTAGCCATTTTGATAATAGTAGCTGTTATAGGACTTTTTGCAACTATTGCTTAATTTTGCAGTTCAAGCTTGAATAATGTTTTTATTGCTATCATACTCATCATTTCAGCATTCGTAGCAGGCTCTTCAATGCTAATAATGAAAAAATACTTCCCTTAGTATTTAAAACATGATTCCATAGATACCACTTTGCTATTTAGATTTGCTTATAGGTGTGATGCTAAGGTTAGCATGCTAAAAAATCACGTTGAAGTATAGAAGACAAGAATAAACAAATTACAATTCCAAGGCACGCCAACATAGTATAACCACTCTTCTGAAAACTAAAATAGCTCTAAAATTGATATAATTCCACCTAATCCACAAAATTCTCAGAACTTACACTGTGAAAAGGCAGATAAAAAGAATCTAGACTAACTCTAATTTAATGATAACCTCAATAACTAAGACAGTTCTCAAATTTTTTCTATAATTAATTAAGATTAACAAATTAGAAAAATAAAGGCCAAAAATTTAAATTCAGATAAGAACTATAAAAAGAGGATCGAAGATAGTCAAGATTAGGATTAGCAAAATGAAGATTCATCTGATAATTTGGTAATTGAGACCATTGAAGATTAGATTTGATTTCAAATTTTTAATTTAATCTTTTCCATCTTTAAGACAATTAATCTCTTATACTACTATCTCTTTAAGAAAGTCTACATCAATTTAAATTTATTTCTATATACGTTGCTAAAATAGAGGGGTTTGGGGAGTATTTTGATTAAGTATATTTATATTAGATAAAAATGAATGAAAAATGAAAAATTTGAATTAAGGTAAAAAGATATAAAGTCTAGCTTTATAGTAAACCTTTTGAAAGGATACAAATAAACATTTAACATATTAATAAGCATTAATTAACTATAAATGCATATAATCACCAGCATTCTTTATTTAATTTATAAAATTTCAATTAAATTTAAAGTTTGAAGTAAGTCTTTCTTAATACACGAAAGCTTTATTTTAGAATAGTTAGATTTATTCTTGTAAGAAAGGCTTCACTAAATTTATTAAGCTGTAAATTATAAAAAATTTAAATAGCTAAGCATAAGAATATTCAAGGGAGGAATCTAACTGATTAAGCAAGAGTTAAATAAAATTTATTTTAGCTTTTAATATAAAAGAGCAATCCTAAGATAGGCTAAGGAAACAATATTACATTAACATTATCGAAATTAAATTCATACAACTAATTAGCTAAAAATTTCATGAAGGAAATATTTTTTATTTATTAAATAATAATATCATATTACGAAAGAATTAGTGAGTAAGTTTGAATCATCGAATATATCCAAGTTTCTATTTTTAATTCCCTTTAAATTTTAAGGACTTTTAAGTTTCTAAATAAATACTTTTTATACTCTTACTAAAATAATTTTTAAATTAATAATAAATATATACTCAAGTATCATAATCATCATCTAAGAGTTATATAAATCTATTAATAAATTAACTGGATATTTGAAGATAAAATAACTTAAAGATCTTCTTTATTATACTTATTTTAACCCTTCTACTAAAAAAGCATGATATATGAAAATAAAAATTTATAATTACTACTATTAATATTCTTGCTGTTAATTTTTAAACCTCTTTGCTTTCAATCTATCAAAACTGAGCGTATATTTATTTTGGCACTTGGGTTTTTAGCCAAATTCAATTCTAAAAATATTAAACTTTTATAATAATTAATTAATTTCCTATTTTTGTTTTAAGGCTAGCACTTTTATTTCTTTCTAGTTTTTTAAAAGTTTTTGCATTTTTATATCTATTTTTTTCTATTTTATATCTAATTCATATTTTCTAATATTTTATTTTCAGATTCTACTTTCTTAGTTGCCTTACTCTTACAATATTCAAATATTAATTGCGAATTTTCTTTTTTTTTCGTTTATTGATTGCAATACATTTAGAAGAATTTTTCTATTTTATATATCTTTAAATTTATTTCTATCTTCAATAAATTTTTGAGATTTCTTCTTTTAATTTTTCTATTCTTTAGCAAAATTAAACCTATTCTTAGTTTACTTATACTAGCTTGCCTTTCGCTTAGATTGATTTCAAGAAGTCTTATTAAACTGAACCTTCTTGAAATTTATGAGAATAGATATTCTTTCTTATGTTTGCTACTTTCTATTTTTTCTGGTTTTGCTTAATTTACCTTCCAATTTTATTTGGGAGAAACTAGACTTATCTTCTAATTATCTATTTAGAAGTTAATAAAATTGGTATAATTACCTTATTTTCTATTTATTATTCCTTAAATCAATTTTTGTTAGTTGTTTGTCTGTTCATATATATTAATTCTAATTACTCTAATTTTATTATTACAAAGATAAACTTTCTCTAAATAGCAAAATCTAAAAGACTATTTCTTTAAGTAAAGGTATAATTCATAGCAAATAGAAGCATTTTTATATAGGTATTTGATAATAATTTAATTTTAGCAAGAGCAAATAAAATCTCCTAAATTTAAGCTTTAATACTCCTAAATAAGAGCTAAGTTAACAGCATAATGATATTTATTCCAGTGCAAATTGTATGTGTGACTAAGACTTTTACTAATTTGAACTCATTTTAAATTATCTTTACTAAAGATATTTGTTTTAGGAATTATCTAACCATCAGTTACTTTTGGGAAAATATTAGAAGAAACTATTTATATGATTAGATATATATCAATTAGAATTTCTCAAGATTTTAGCTTACTAAAGAAGATAAATTATTAAAAGTCTTTCAAAAGGAATTATTTTAAGAGAATATTATAAATGTTCAAGTTGAAAAACGAAAGATCAATAAATTACTCAAATGAAAAATCAGAAATTTAAGAAAAGCATATTCAAGTAAATTTGCGAGATAAATTTGAACAAGAAGCTTGATTGAGGTTTAATGAAAATAAAAACTTGATTTAAACATAATTTACACATCACATTCAGCATAGCTACGCAATTAAGTTCCAATATTCAAATATTTAAACTTTTATACTTGTTGCTACTACTAAATACTCCTAAGCTATGATTACACTTTAATAGACTGGCTTTCCTATAATAGTTAAATCATTTTTATCTTAAAACACAAATTTATGAGAAATTACAAAGAAAATAATCTCTTTTCATCAGTAAATCTGTTTATAGTAGAATAATAAATAAAAAGCATTAAATATATGAATAATTTAATTTGATTTACTAGTATTAAAAACCCTTTTATTAGCAATAAATTAATATACTTTTAGATTAAGTTTATTATTGATCCAATTATATAAAATACTTTAAGAAAGAAGGATACATTATTAAAAATTTATTGGGTTTCTTTAAAGTAAATTATCATAAAAACTAAGCCAAAGAAATCCTTAATTATCTAAGTTATTAAATTAATAATAGAAGATTTGCTTTTTTCTGCCATATAAAATTTATTTTTTTGTTTGTTATTTAGGAAATGCATAAAGAACAATGGAACTCATTATGATTATGAGAGAAGAGTAAATTTTTTCTCTTGTAGATATAGAAATAATAAGAATTAAGATAATCAGGCTAAAATTCTACAATTTGTTTCATTTTGGTAAAATGCTTAAGATTATTTTATGAAATAATAGATAAAACATTTGTATATTAAATATAAGGTATAATTGAATAAAAAATATTAAAAGAACTAGATAAATACTAAATGCTAAGATAGTTTTTGAAATAGAAAGCTTTCGGCATGCTTTTATTACTAAAATTATATTTAATTTATATCTAAATATCTTAAAATGATGAAATGTAAATCAAAAGGAAGCTAATTTTTTTTTAATTTTTAATATGAATGATGCTTAGGAAAATTTATTTTGGTATTAATAACTTATCATATGATAATACACGGATTTTCTTTAAATTTTCTATTTAATTTTAGTATAGTAGGAAAATTAGTGACGGAGATATAACTAAAACTTCAATTTTTACTTTTGAAAAGCTCGTTCTAAATTCATATGGATTTTAAATCTTTAAAAATGTTTGATTTATTACAAAATAGATAGAGCAATTAAAGAACTAAGTATTATATTTGTTATCTCTATAGAATTTCTAAATAAAATAAAATATTTTGCTTATTATTTTCCTAGCTTCAAATTCATTCTCAACTACAAATCAATATCAGTCACTAAATTTACTTCTAATCATTGCATAATTTCTATAAGCTAGTAAGAATATAAAGCTGATATATCAAAGTATTTTTTTCTTACTATTTATTTAATTAAACCTAAGAAACCATAATAAAAATAAATCTTCTTTAGAATTAAAAATCCTTAGACCTATGAAAAATAGAATATAATTAAAAACCTTAATTGAGTATTAACAGGAACTTAGTGTTTTAAAAAGCTAAGGAATTTATATTTTCAAACTAAGACAAAAAATTACGAAAGTAAAGCTTAGTATGTTATTTAGATAATTAGATTTATAATTTGATTTAAAGTTAAATAATTGTTTTGATATCCTGGATATGAAATAATCAATGATGATTTGATTAAGATATAAGGATAATTTAATTTTATTAAGCTACTAAACCTTTAATAGGATATATTTGCAGATTTCTTAGAAACTTAACTTTTTCCTTTAGAATTCAAAATATAAATTAAACATTCTTCTAAATTTAGTTAACTAAATTAAGTTTAACTTTAATAATTGATTGAAAATTTACTATCAATTAAATTAAAAATTGTCAAACCTTATTTTAAAGTAAACTGTATTGCTTTTAAAATAGCATCTATATTTCTATTTTAAGTAGCCTAATCATATATTTTTAAAAGTCATATAATAGAATAAATTCAGCCTATTAAATCTATAAAGCATAAGATAAATAAATTGCTTTTCCTGATAAATGCAGAGTAAGTTTTAATAATAATTTTAAATATCCACAGCCAAAGAAATCTATCATTTCTTTATCAATTTAATTAAAGTCCCTTTAAATTTAATCGAGATATTATTAAAATCATACAATAAATCTGAAATAGTTTATGCTATTATTAATCCCTTTTATCTTAAGATTTAAAGAAATTGATAAAGATATAAATTTAAATTTATAAAGAGTATTAGTATTATTTAGGGAATTCAAGCTATAAAAGAAAAAATATCTTAACATTTATTTGAATCTAATTTTCTGATCTGTAAAAGCTGAATTTATTTCAGAATAATTTGTATTCAATCAATTTTAACTCTAAACTAAATCTAATGGAGTTAATAGATTAAATAAAGAATAAATAAGCTTCGTTATTGCTATAATATTTTATTGTCTTTAGTTTTTAAACTTATAAAGAGAATTAATTTAGATGAAAACATTAAAATATTTGAAGACAGAAAATCTTTAGATGACTTAAATAATACCGAATAATTTAATGTTTTATTATGCATGAACTTATGAAAAATTCAATGCAAAAATGAAAAGAAATATTAATAAATTAAAAAAGTCTATTTTTTTTAAATAAAATGAGATAAAGTAAGCGTTTTATAGATAAAATTTAATTTAGATATAAATTACTCATCTAAAATCTAAAAGCTACTCAGTCATATTATTAATTTTTAATTAACAAACTAAAAAGTTATTACTTTCTTAATTTTAATGATTTATTCATCATCGCTTGTATGTATCTTAAGCATATATTATTATCTTAAATCTCTAAAATGACTCAATTATATAAAACAATCAGCTATTTAAAATAGGAAGATTAAATACTTAGCTTAAAATGTTTTTTCTTGTATTTATTAATTTTTTTTTTTTCAATAACATGAATAATCTTATATTCTATTATTTAAAATTAGAAAATCTAAGACAAGTTTTTAATGAAGTTTCATATTGATAAATGCTATTATAAAAGAAAGAAAATTTCTTTCGATGCTATAAAAAGAGAAAAGCTATGCTATAGTTAAATAAAAATGCTTATTACCTCTTTTAGCTTTAAAAGGATTCAACTATCATTAATTTTTCTAAACTAGATAGTAATTATTAATATTTAGCTTGGATTGCCACTTATTATTTTTCAATTTACTCTTCATTTAAAATTTAAACTTTTCATAATTATAATACATTTTAATTATAAAATAGGAAGCTTATTGAGTAGTATAAATAATTAAATATAAATTTTATTTAAAAACTAAAGCTATACATATAGAATAAATAAGAGATAAACTATTAATATCTAGGAACTATAAAAATATATAACTAATTACTATTTTCTAAATTTAATAAACCTTCTAAATTATAATATGAAATACACTAAAAGCTTTGATTTTATTGTAAATCAATAAGTCTAATTCTGCAACATTGTATTTTGTATCAAATTTTAAAATTCTAAAGAGCAGGATTGAAAATAAACTAAAAAATAACTTTTTTAGATGAAAATAAATTATAATTATATGAAAACTATTCATAGTTATAACTGTCAAAGGAAAATAATTAAATATGAAAATAACTAAGTAATGATAGAAATTAGTAATGTATCTATAATTATAGCTTTATTAACTAAAATTATAAATAATTGATATATTCATTGAAATAGAAATATAATTAAAATCTAAAATTAAAATTAGTTTCGTTATGATTTAAGCGTTTTGCTCGAATGTCTAAATATAAGTCTATTTATATCTTGAGCCGTTATACTATAAAAATATTTTTATAGTATAAAAGTTTGATAATAACAATTTTTATTGTATAGGCTTAAAATTCTTAAAATAATCTAAAGGTTAAAATTAAGTTTAATTATAATTATTCCTTTATGAATTTAATTTAGGTAGCATTACGTAATTTATAGAAGTGTTTACAATATTAAGAAGTTATTGCTTTAATTATAAATTTCTATAGTTCTTCATATTAGATTATTTTAGATTTTTATAACATGAAAATTACAATAATTCAGCTAAATATTTAGACGTTTTGTACTTTATAATTAAAAAAATTATCGATAATAACAATAAATTTAATGAGTTGAAATTTAAATAGCAAGCTTGTTTATTAAAAATAAAAGATTATTAAATCTATAAATACATTCTAAAATAAGGGTTTAAAATGTCTTTTAAAATTAACAGCTTTAATAGATATATTTATAAGTAATAGATGTGAATATTTCTCTATTTAGTAAAAGAAAGTTAGACTTTCTTAAATAATCTTTATTATAAATAATAATCCAAAACCTATAATCATTAAAAAGAATAATGCATGATGAAATAGAATGATCATCCTGAATTAATTTAAGTAAGACATTGATCTCTTAAATAATAGATATTTTAAGATTTGGTAATAAATTAAGAGATAAATAACTTTTACTTTTATTTTTTTATGCTACCTGAATATTAGAATCGAAAAAGAAATTATTTTCAGAGCTAGCATTCTATTTTATTTTTACATTTTCATAATAATGTACTTTGTTTTCAGAGAGTCTCTCATTACACTTTTAATTAAGATTTATATATTATATACAGAACTTTAACCAAAATTAATTATCTCTTATATTGATAAATTTGTGATTAAATAAAATCGCAAATCCAAACTAGCAAGCCTAAAGAAATTTCATACCTTGAATAAAAATCTTAAAATAAAATTCATTCTGCAAGCTAAACTAAAATACTAAATAATTAAAAGTTCTATAAATAAATTAAATTCTTTTTAATATCTTAAAGAATAATTGTATAATAGTGAGATTATAATAAATAATCAAAGGATTTAAGCAATAATATTTTAATATTCATAAATTGAAAAAAAATATAGAGAAAAAAATAAAGAG
>CAMPDV010000756.1:0-170271 GCA_946699065.1 Loxodes magnus | reverse complement strand
ATTTAATATCTCATAAAGATAATAAAAGCCAAAGTAAATTGATTACATCTAATTAAATTCTATTAGAATGTTTTTAAGGAAATTGTTTAGCTATAAATATTTAGTTTCTTCATCATTTTATTTATTTAAGTTGGCTTTATACATTTTAAGATTTTATCCTTAATTACCTGTATTTATTGAAACTAGCTTTTACTTTTTCCTTTAATGTAGAGTACTTTATAAAGTTAGGAAAAATTAATAAACCTGCATTAATTTTAGTATTAACATTTTTCATAGCAAGAGATTTATAGGAACTAAAAATAACAATAGGATAGAAGTTTAAGAATTCTCAATTAAATTTGGTCAAACAGTCATAAAGATACAGTTCAATGATTTTATATTAAACTATAAATCTAAAGCTTTATTAAATATACATAACTAACAAATAGAAAGTGTGAAAGGGATAATTTGATATATCTAAAACTCTTATGAAGAAGTAGAGCTTTATAAAATACAGAATCGACCTACAAGTGTAATATATTTTTATCTTTAGTGTTTATAATAAATTCTTTCAGCTTAATTTAGCTATCTAGATAATCTTTTATCCTTATTTAAACGAAGCTTTCTTCATTTTGCATATAAACTCAACATTAAAATCCCAAATTATCTATTTATCTCAATAGCTAGCTTTAACTTTTGCTTTAGTGAATTAAATATATTTTTAACTTAATTAAGTCTAGCTACTCATAATACTTTTAGAATAATAAAATTCTATATCTAATATCTAAAGAAATTAACGTTAAGCTTTATCTTTTATTTAATTTAACTTTGATATAATTTACAATTATTAATTTTAGCCAATTGTTAGACTTAAATTTTGGATTATTAGAAAGTTAGTTTCATATAAAATTTCCTTTGATTAAGCTATTACTATATTTAACTTAAGCATTTTTAACTTTTCCTTTTATTTAAATTTTAAACTACCAATTTAATATAACTTAGATTGAAGGTTATATTCCATTTCAAAAGCATCTTCTATTTATTTTTCAGCCAGATTTTAACTTAAAACAAGTTGTATATAAATAAAGACACCTTGATTTACAACTCTCTTAATTTATACTAAACAGCTTTTTAAGACTCAACAATAATTAAGTTTTTCTCTATAAAAAATAGGAAATAGCGAAACTAAAATATCTAATTATTGAAATAGCTAGACAAAAGAACCTAGCTAATTTAACTTAAAACTAGTTGATAAACCAAAAAATGAATAAATAATAAAATCATAAACTAAAAAAGTTTTATTATTTAATAATAATATCCTTTAAGGCTTAAATATATAGAGCTAATATACTTTATCTATCCTGCTTAGAATTACAAGATAATCATCATAGCTTTATTAACTAAAACATTATAAAATTTCCTTAATTTTTGTATTAGATACAAACGATATTATTTCGTTAAGTTGACTCATATTTATTTCTTATTTTATCTTAAAGAAAAGTCTTTATCATTTTATATATGGCAATAGTCTCTTTAAAATACTGCTAGATGTAATAAATAAAGGTAGATTATAGAGAAACTCTTTATTTATTGCTTATTTAGTTAATAAATCTTAAATAGTAGCTTTAAAAATAAATCTCTTATCAATTATTAATATTTTTGTTCCTAACTAAATTCATTTTACCATAATTTTAAATTCCTTCAATATGATAAAGTATGAATCGACAAGTTTAAAAAAGCTTGCATATTTAATTGAAAAGTAAAATTAATAAAATATCTACTAAAAGATAAAACTAATGATATTAGAAAATAAATTAGATTGTAGAATGTTTATAGTTGAGCCTATTATAATAAGGATAAAAACTTTATAAATACTAAGTATTAGTTACTCTTTATCTATTATTATTTCTAAATCAAAAATTATAGCAAGAGATGTATTTTAAAAATTAATTTATTGCTAATCTTATTAGTTAATTCATGCTAAGCCCATTTATTAGAATATTATGTTTATACATTATCAATTTTATTATTTTTCTAGTCTAAGATATTTAAATAAATCACTAATTCAACTGAATTAAAAATTATTTACCTTTAGAAAATAATATAAGGTTTTGAAATTAGATTTAGATCTATTTTATAATAAAACTGATTTAAAATTAGAAAATATATAGTCATAATATCTAGTTTATTAAGGATTGTTATAAAGAATGTGAATGTTTAATTGATATATTTAGGTTTTTCTTTCTATATGATTTTAGTTTAATTCATTTTCTAGGAGTTATTATTATACTAAATATATGAGGTGACTAAGTGGATTTTCTATTCCATTTTGGTATTTTTTAAGTAGACTTATTAAATAGCTTCTAAGTAATCCTAAAATCAATTAATTTTTACTTTTTTAGTTATACATTTAGTTAGTTATTTAAAATATTCCTATAGAACTATAGAACTATAGCATTAGATTCCTTTACTTTATTTCATTTCCAGATAATAATAACTAACAGCATCACATATCTTACTAGCTTGATTCAGTTGAAATACCAATAATTTGATATAGAATTATTTAACTTAAGGAATTGTAGTTTGATGCTTTAATAAAATAGATAGAGCTAAGTGTTTACTTTTATTATTTTAGTTATTGTTTTATTGATAATTTGCGTAAAATTTATAAGATGCTTTAGTTATTATTATCTATATTATACCATTATTGATCCTTATTTGTTTATCTTTTTCTTAGTAGCTTTAGCTGAATTAGAAATATCTTTTTGATTCATTCTAAGTATTAAGCAAAGTCTCTTATATCTATTAAATAGAGTAGATGCTAATAACCAGCTATCTAATTGGTTTCTTCTCTTAATTCCTTTATTTAGTTTCAGCATACTTTGATCTTAATAACTGACAGTTATTAGATATCTTCTCATTAAGATTCTAGACTAATAAGCTTATCTCTAGATTGTTTTCTTAATATAAGATTAGCTATAAACTTATGTTCTAAGGGTGCTTATAATAAGTATATTATTATATGTTTATTGGAAACTAAGGAAACTCATTTAGGTATAATAAAGTAATAAAAGGAATGCTAATTTTAAAGATCTATTAGTAGATCAGAAGTATATATAACTACTAGAGTATCAGCATATTTAACTTTAGTCTACCTAACACTCTAAACATTTATACTTTCTACAATTGTTTCATTAATAATAAAGCTTTAGCTATTAATTAATTATAATGATTCTCAGTATAGTTAGATTCTTTTAAAGATAGAAATCCTTAAATTAACAAAACTGTGAAATCAAAATCTTTAGTTAAGTAAGAATAGTTAAGTGAAGCTTCTGCTTCGATAAAGTAAAGGGAGAAGAGTTAGATCTTTATGATTTTATCTTAAAAAAGATCAAGTGCTATTTATTCTTTTGAGTATACCAGGGTTTTTAGAAGACTCAATAACAAATATAGCCGCTGATCAAGTTATAAAATAGACTTCTCCCAACTCTTAAACAAACTTTATTTTATCATTTTTTAGCTATTTCCTAAATTTTATTAACCTTATCATGATAATTCAAGAAATTAAATAAAATCTTAGCTTCAAATATAAAAGCTATCATATACCTAGATTTCTCTTTATAGAAATCCTTATATTTTAAAAATTGGACTTTGGATAAATAAAACCTAGAAAAATTCTTTATTTCTAGCAATGTTTCTTTAGTAATGTTACTCTCTTCATTTTTCTCATTGGATTAATTAACTCCCTTTTCATTTTAAATTTTATTTATCGAAGTTAAATTTTTCCACCTTTCCAATCATTAAAGCTTCTATTGCTAATTTATAAAGCCTTTTTCTCAAAACGGAATCATATTGTATGAGGTACAAATTTAGTTAAAAAATGTAATCTGGTTAATAAAGACTCAAATGCATTATATTCATGAAGTGTATTTAAATCAAATGGTTATTGATATATGATATTGTTGTTGCTACCATTTTAGTAATATTTAATTTAGGTGTTATATTCATAGTACGACTTGATAAAAGCATAATAAGCATCATTTGGACAATTTTTAAGCATCATTTTAAAATAAAATATATTAATTTGCATAAGCATCCATCACTTGAACATCTTAGGCAATATTCTAATTTATGATTGCCCTTTACACATTTTTCATTTAAATGAAATAAGTATAGATAATACAATTTTTATGCAACTTGATCTTGCAAAAAAAGAGGTTTTTCACATAGAAAGCGTATTTACCTTCTACACTACAACTTAAGCAGGTTTTAAAAATATAATTGTATTTTAGCATATGCCATTCTAAACATAATAGCCTCACTTAGTTACGCATTTGCTTTCAACATGCAAGAGAATCCCTGATTTTCAGAATAAATTTATTTTAAATTGTAGCAACAGTTTTGGATATTATTTGCACTTATAGCATGTTTAGTTTATAATTATAGTAAGTTCCATTAGGGGATAGCTTTCAACGCATAAATCTTGAAACATATTATAAGGTTCTTCACATTTAAAGGCAACTTCTAAAAGCCCTCGTTTTCCATTGATAACTTAAATTAGCAAGAGTTATCTTTGAAGTTCATTCTTTATATTCTTATTCTATGTCTCGAAACATATGTAACATAAATTTCCATAAAGAGATTCAACTAATTAGAAGTTCTTAGTAAGAGGAATCTAAGATAGAATAAAATTGATCTTAAGTAAGAAATTACCTTCGATAAATCTTAAGAGTAAATATAGCCAACAAAATCCATTTAGCTTGACACACTTCTCTAAACTGTTAAATAGGATTATAAAAATATAAATCAACTTAAAGAAAAATTCTGATAAGTTTTGAATTTATAATCCATTTAAGAAAAGATAGCAGACATACTGAAATTACCTTTACTATTTATAGAAAAACCTATAAGCTCCCAATTATCTTGGAATTAATCTATGATAAAGCAGATTAGATATAGGCTGTAATAAAGACTTAGCATTAAAATAAGTTAGTTCTTTTGAAGCGTTATTTACTAGTTAAACCATAAAATTATCCGCTATTTCCCTAGATTTTAAACCAAACATAGCCTTTCTAGTTAGAATCAATTGTTTATATGAATCCAAACTTAAAAATTTATTTGTAGAAGTATATCCTAAATTTTAAAACTGAGCCTTTATAGATTAGCTACTTTAAAGTAAAATTGAACTGCTCAAAAAATAAATAAAAATTAAGCTAAGGTTTGATTTATAAAGCCAGCAACATAAAGCCATTATTAAATTTTTCATTATATAGTAAATAAAGAAAGCAAAAGCTATTTTAAGAAAAATAGCTCCGGGGAAGTAAAATAACGCCTAAAATTATAGTAAAAAAGATAAATCCGCTGAATAAGAAGAGTACATAACCCATATTATAGAAGAAAGAAATGCAATAATGGTTTGATTATCATTAGCCAGTAGGTAATTTAAAATTAATGAAGCTGATGTTGAATATTAAATTGAGAAAACGGCAAAAGCAGCAAAAGATATTTTTCTTAGAAACAAGTACCTTGCGGAGAAAGTGGAAAATGCTTTAAAAATTATAGCAACTCTCCTTTAAAAAACTAGATTAATCTACTTCTGAGATGTAAAATTAATTGGAATAGAATATTCGTTAGATATAATATAAATGCAGGTATTGTCATTTTTATTTTAACAGAATCAATCAGTATTAATAGAAAATAGAGAGTAAGTTATAATTAGATCAAATATGAAATGGTAATTAAATATAAACTTAAAGCAATAGTTTATTCTAAGCTAAATAGTTGGAATAAATAATTGAGAAGAAGGATATAATTATATTTGCTATTAGTCATACAATTGAAAATTATGTAATCAATTTAATCGAGATATATAAAAGATTAGAGAGGTATTTATAAAAATCTGTTTAGATTATATCCAACATATAGTGGCAAAATATACAAAAAATCATATAGTTCAGCTTACAATATTTAACATAAAAAACCCTGGGAATACTCTAAACAAGTAAATAACTAGTCAATTTTTTAGAGGATGTTAACTAAATATAATTCTTTATTATGGAATAAATAAAAATATTTGCTTATTATACATTTTAATGAGTTGATTACCTAAAATAAGTGATTTATAAGGAATTTAAATGATGAAGACTAAATTAAAAGTTTAAAAAGGTTCATCGTGTTGGGGATTTAAAACTCTGAGTTGAAGGGCCGATTCTTTCTAGTGGCTGGAATCATTCTCTTCCCATCTTCTCACCTGGTATATTTTATCATTATAGTTTATAAATTTGTCCTCTTTCATTTGGATAGAATTTATTACAGTTTATTTCCTCACTTGCCTGGCTCACTTTAATTCCTAATTTTTTCCTTAGTTGAGTCTTGTTAAGATCTATTGCATTAGTTCCTCTAGTTCCATCATAGTTTGTTATTTCCCTACATAGTGTTATGCTTGCTATTATTCCAATATCTATCTTCTTTACTAAGTCTACCTTCATTCGGAATCTTCAAAATTTATTCAATATTTATGATATTTTAGTTGGTGGCTCTAATTTCACGAAATAATCCTTCAAGATCCCTGTCATGTATTGTTTGAAAGTTCTCCTTTCAATCCTTTAGCTCAATTAATTCAGTTCTAAGGTTTCTATTCTCCAATTTGAGCTTTTTGAGATCTTCTTTGAGCTCCGCGAGAGCCACAAGCATTAAGCTTCTCTTCCTGATATTGTGGTGTTACGAATTGTCTCACAACTGCAGCCTCCTCCTTTTATGTGCCTTTCCTTCACTACTCTTCCTAAATGGGAGTGCTAGAACCCTTTCTAGCATTTTATTCCCATTTTATGTGACTCTGGTAGCCTCCAACTTAAGCTGACTTAAACTCTGGTACCAGGAAGTACCCCATAGGTGAAGAACCAGCCAAGAGAAGAGAAAACAATATCGAAGAAGCATCAAGTAGCATTAATGATGAAAGATGCCAGATAATAGGTCTCATAGGGTAGCATTTCAATCGGAGCCCTATAGAAGACAAAATTCACAAGGGAATGCAAGTACTGTAGAAGAATTCAACAAGGAATTGTTTAACTTTTAAAATCTTTAAAGAACTGCGTACCATTGAGGTGCTACGCGCACTATAATCTCATTTATTTATTTATTTTTTCTTAGATTTTTCAGCGGTCGGAGGGGTATCTAAGTTAAATATAAGGGTGAATAAAGGAAGGCTTGAAGATTGCTTGTTAGTAGTGTTAGGTCGAAACTTGCTCAGCTCCTTCAATTTTCATCTATACCTTAAGTTGGTGAATGCCTTCTTTTAGCCTTCCATTTTTTTATTAAATTTAGTAAATGAAAATTTTTTTTGACTTTGCAGCAAATTTATTTAAATTTTTATAAGAACATCAGATAAATCTTTATACAATTATATGAAATATTACTCTTTATCTTTAATAATTTCTAAAGTTTCAAATTTCTATTTAGATAATTTATCTTTAATGCTATAATTAATTAATTGTTAAAGTAAAGCCTTAAAAAGTATTTATTTGATGTCTGATATTTTTATATTTTATAAAATTAAATTATTAAATTATTATTAGCTAAGTTTCTCAAAGTTTTCATTTATAGTAGAATCTTTAAACATATTAGTTAAGGTAAAATTTAAATAAAACTTATTTAGATAAAATTTAATTTTTCATGTTGAGAGTACTTTTAAAATTCTACCTTAAAGCAAAATATTTATTATTATGAGACATATAAAGAAAAATTTAGAACTAAAATAATTTTTTTAAAAGCTTTTTTATTTTTAGAATAGAGGCTCTACTCAAAAAGTTTTCATATAGAGATAATCTAGATATTATTTAGTTAATATCTTTTATTCTAATAATTTAAATTTCTTTTAATTTAATAAAAATCTTTAAACATTTAGAAGTTTAGGAAAAGATAAATATTAGTTAGATAAGCAAATAGCTTTACCTGTTTCACTAGAACCAAAACTATATTTAGGATTAAATTTTAAATTTAAAGAAAAAGCAAAAGAATAATAAACACTTGAATAGAAGTAAAAAACGTTAAAAATTAATAGAAAAACCAAATTATTGACGAATATCTTTATTGAAAGATTTATTTGATGAAACAAATCTTTAATTATTTTAAGTGAAGATTTTAAAATTAATTTATTTGATTAAGTATAATTCATAAACCTAAATTTTTATAAAGTATTATATTTCATAACTATTAAAATTAAAAAATCGTGCTTTCATTGTTAATCTCTATTTTTTATTTAAGAAATTTTTATAGAGTAGATTGCAGAGATGCCATAAATATATGGTTATAAGGCAATCTTGAAGGCAGGAACAAAACTCAACAAAGGAGTGGCTTTTTACTTAAAAGAAGAAATTAAGAAAAGAATTAAGGAATGAGAGGTAGATAGATTTAAGTAAGCAGATGCGCTTTAAGGAGGTAGAATAATATGTATAGGATTAGACAATAAATTAGCCTTAATAAACGTATACGCACCCACAACAGTTGAGCACAAGAAGTTTATTCCTTTCTATGAGGGACTTCAATAATTTATACACAGGGTGAGGAATGATGGATTAAAAGTATTAGTATTTAGTGATCTTAAAGTGCACATTCCATAATTCCTATCCAACGAATTAAATCTAGCTGGTCAATATTTATTAGGGCATAATGAGAGATTTTAAGCTATAATACTAAGATCCCAAGGATAACCCAACTTTTATCACAAATACAGGTAAAAAAAGCTTCAAAATTGACTATTTTTTGACAGATTAAGATATTGACCTAATATAATTAGCACAAAATTCTATCAAAAAAGAATTATAGGAGATCACTAGCAAAAATAACAATAAATTATGCAATAAAGGAAAGAAAATCTACAAAATAAAAAGACTATTTTATCAGAAACTATAAAGAAAATAGATATAAAATTAATTCAAGAAATGAGCAGACTAAATTGAATAAATGGGTTTTGAAAACATAAAAAATGAAGACTATTATAAAACATGAAAGAAAAAGTACAGGAAGGAGTGGAGAGCATATGTGGATACACAAATCAACAATAAAGAAAATACAATTACTCGGAGGAAATAAAAAAACTAAGAAGAGAATTAAAAAAATAAGCAAAAAAAGTGAAAAATCTTATAAGATAAGAAAATAGGAGCATTTCACTCAATATAAAAATGAGATAATAAGCCAGAAGTAGGTTTAGAAAACAAGAAAGAAAAGATAAAAGAAACTACTGAATGAACTAAAGGAAAACAAAGCTGAGATTACAATAAAGACTGAAACAGAACAGGGAACAGAAGCAAGATATGTAGGTACCCTAGCATATGCTGATGATTTTGTAGCATTAGTTCATCCAGATTAACTAGAAGATATGATTGATATACTATAATAATAATCATAACACTATAATTTATAAATTGTGGACAAAACAAAATGAATGGTATGAAATGGTAATGCATGATAAAATTAAGAGATAATAACAATAAATGGAATAGTAATAGAGAAAGTGAAGGAATTTAAGTATTTGGGTCATTGGATATAAGAAAACATTTAATATTAAAAACCTGGAAATAAGACTCTAAGAATGCCAGAAAGCCCAAGCATGAATCTTAAGCAAATTAACAATTTAAAAAGGAATCACTCCATATATTGCATCTATAATAATAAAATCCTTTATAAATCAAATATTTGGTTATGGAAATGAAATTATTCCATTCATAGAAGAAGCTATAGGAAACAACTCTTTAAATAAATTGGAAAAAATGCAGTGTAGATCATTAAGAGCTGTGATAGATGGACCTTTTTGCATATAAAACGAAATCCTGGAGAATAAACTGCAATTCCTGAAACTACAATACTATATGTGATAACGTAAGTTAATGTTCATAAGAAAATTGCTCCTCTACTAAGAATCAACATTGGATGGATGATCATGTCAATTAGCAAAGAGAAATAACTATATATTTGAAACATACTCAAGGAAGGTAATGGAGACACTTCAACTCAATGACGAAATAATAATATGAGATAACTGAAAAGGAATAGATGGAAAAACATTGATAAAAAAAGCGATAAAGTTTCATAATGATGTAAATTCCATTAAACGAATGTAGAATATGATAACCTGCTAAAAATATAGAAGTGAAAGAATGTAAAAGTCATACAAGGAACACCAAACTATCAAAGATTCAACAAACACAGAAAACAGGAAATATGCTACTTATTTAGACTACGAACCAAATGTAATGGATCAGCATAAACAATGAAAGAATGAAATTTAATAGAGAGTGAAGCATGCTAATTCTGCAATTATAGAGAAGAAGATGAGATTCATATAATAGAAGGTTGCAAATAATACAAAGAAGAAAGAAAACAGTTAATAAAAAATCTCGCGAAAGTAAATATCAGTAATAACTAATAAAAATAAGCCTTCCTGGACCTCAGACTTGAAGAAATAGTGTGAGAAAATTACAAATCCGAAAATTACAAGTTCGAAAAATTGACACGAACCCTACAAGTGAGCAAAAGGAAAGAAACAGATTATCACATTAAAATTTTTCTGAAAGATATATTAGAGAAATGAAAAAGTGGGTTATATTTAAAAATCTCTTCCAAATTAGAAAAAAATTGGTAAAGACTACAGAGCAGGATCCAACGAGCATATTGAATTTATAATCAATTATCAAGAGGACAAAAATAAAAACTTGATTAAACAACTTTATAACAATTCTAAGAAAATGTGAAAAGAAAACTTGCGATGCTCTAAGAAAAGTCTAACAGATAGCTTAACTATCTAAAGACAAATGAAAGAGTTAGAAAAGTAATAGAAAGAGAATAGAATTCTAGTTTTTAAAAAGACTAACGGTGGAAATTGACTCTAATTATTCAGATCAGAATATAATGAATCTATTGGAAGAAGAATTAGGATAAATGGAAGAAAGTGAGAAGATTCTGGTCAAAAAAGATAATTTCCAAGAATACTCTTACTTTTTGATTATCTCTTAATTATGGTCAACCTATCAATGGTGAAGTCATAAATAAATAAATTAATATTAAAAATTATAATAAATAAATTAATTAATTTTTTAAAAGAGATTAGTTTTTTAAAGTATAAATATTATGCTAATTTTTTATTAATTAATATATATAAAAATAAAAAATTTATAATTAAAGTTAAAATTATGTTTAAACAATAAGCTTAAACAATTAGAATTAAATATTATAAAAATGATATTAGGAATTACTCTTCTAAATATAAGAATTTAGGTAAAAATAATAAAAATATACATATCTAATCAATAAAAAATAAAAAAATAAAATATATATAATTTTATTTAAAAGCTGAGCATTTTTTATATTAATTCTTTTTTCTATAATTTATTTATTTCGATTTAGATTATCTATATTTTAATTAAAAAGTTAATGTTATTCTTGATATAAATGTTTCTTTTATCTATATTAAATAAAGATAAGTTAGTAAGTTATATTTAATATTATTAAATTAGTATTCCTTTTTCTAAATTAATTTTGCTTATAATAATTTAATTTGATATTTATGATATTTTCATTAAAAAAAACTAAGATTATAGAGCGCGTAGCACTACGATAGCGCGCAGCTCTTTAATTAAAGTTCTTTAAAGTTTAAAAATGTATTACATTACATTCTTCCCTGTGCTAGCATCCCTTGGAAATTCTTGTCTTCTATAGGGCCAGTGTCGGAGTTCTTCCCTAAAGAGACCTTAATCTCAGGCATAACATATCGTTACTTAATGCCTCGGTCTTAACATCCTTGGCACCTGCCAAGATTCTTGTTCAGGTCTTCACACGGGGTACTTTCTGGTTCCAGATTTTCTGTCAATCACAGTGGAAGGATTTCTCCTCCCTATTTAAAACAAATAATAATATAATAATAGTAATTATTTAATTATTTATAACTTAGTAACTATAAATAATTCTAATTAATATTTCTACATTATAATATTATTTATTTTCTTCAATCTTAAATTTACATTTTAATATTTTAATGCTATTTAACACTTTTCCATTTGCTTTATTATTTTTCAAGAAATGTAAAAAGTAATAATATTTATATGATACAATTAATTAAATTTTTATTAATATAATTACTTACATTTATTTCTATTTTCTTTTTTAGTAATAATAAAAAATTTAATGTATATTACTATAATTTATCATTTAACTATAAAATTTTAGATTTTTTACTTTGCTTTATTTTATTTTTTTATATTAATTTAAATAAAATAATTATCTTCATTTTCATATTTTTTGTTCAAGTTTTTGCTTTTTTAGCTTTGAAAAGTACTAAAATTAAGAAATAAATTCTTCCCTAAATTTTATTCTCTTATATTTTTGGAATTAAAATTAATTTTTTATTTTTTTTTAATATTGTTTAACAGCAGAATCATATCCACCGTTCAAATAATGGATCTAAAAGTTTAGTCCTTCTCTACCAATGGTTTTGAGTTTCTCTTCCTTACTATTCCTGCCCCATAGCTGATTACATTACAATAATTCTACGCTTGAAAATTCTCCCTTCTTGATCACATCATAGCCTCTGAGCTCTTTGTATCTCTTTAAGTCAGTATTATCTTTTAAATTATTGAAATTATCTACATTTTTTTGCAGATGATAACTACTTTTACAAAAGTAGCATCGTTTTTTAGGTTTTCAGTTCTATTATTATGTTACTATCGTTCTTTAGTAAATCTTTTCATTTTCATTTTCAAATTCCATTCTATTATGCTAGGGAATCAACTGACTTTATTGGCTTTATTGACTCTATATTATGTTTTCAAGGAATTAATTTTAGTCCTAAATCTTCTTTACTTAGGAGTTCGTCTGACTAAGTTGATCTTTTTAATAATTTCAGAGAGCAGTGAGTTCTCTTTCCTAATTTGCCATTCTAAGGTCTAGAGTATCCTAAAGCCCGTGTTAAATCTGTTCAGTCAACTTTTCATTTTCCTTTCGTAATTTTTTAACCTCTTCCTGGAGGTTTAATACAACCCTGACGAGCTAATCAATGCTCATCTGACCAGTAGGGTTAAATTCGGAGACCTCCTGATAAAGTATAGACTTGAACTACTTCCTCGGTTTCTCTTCCGAGGCAGGAGTTGTCGCAGTATTGATTTTTGAAGGTTTATTTGTTTCCTAACATTATTGTTAGGCGCCAGCCTCCTAGTTCTTTGGAGCTGGAAAGAATCCTTTTCGGAGGTTCGACATTTTTTTAATCAATTTTTTATTATTTATCTTAAATTTAAGTGCTTTCTAGCCTTATACAACTAGAATTATTTAGTTACAAATTAATCTACGACTCATCAAAAACTTAAGTTCCTGATATTTATTATTAACCTTAAGATTATTATATAGCAATTGCTTAGTTACTATGATAACTTTATTCTTCACTTTTTACTTTTTACTTAAGTTTATAGTGATTAATAATATTTCTTATATTTAGGAAAATCATCCCTAAGGTTAAAATAAAAATAAAGATACTCTAAAAGTACATCACAAAATCTCCTAACTACTCTATACTTTTCTCATTTCTATGTTCTATTTTATTCTTATTCATTTCTATATCAAAGTAGATATTAGATAAATAAATTACCATCAGAAATACTTCAAATATGCACTCTAAATAATTCTGTTTTATTGTCTCGTATGGCTTATAAAATAGTAAAAACAAAATTTATAGCAAGCAAGTTAAGCTTATTAGCATTACTTATGCTTAATAGTAATCAACTAGAACTATTAATATGCATCCTAAAAAGAAACGTCTAACTAGAAATAAAGGATAGTAAGCAGGATATTTAGTAGTATAAAAGCCTTAGAAGAAAATATTAAATTTACTTTTCTCTTTCTTAAGCTATTCCTCCTCTTCTTAAGTATTTACTCTATTTTGCCAATTGTAAAGGGTTAATAACTTTTTACAGCAAGCAAAAATGATGATGATCTAGAATATCTGAGTATAAGAACTTACTTTAAATATTAAAGATAATATCATATTAAAAGTGTCTTAGTCTATATAAATATCTATTACTAACTCATACTAGCGAAAACTTCTAAGTCTCTCTAAAAGTTTAATTCTTTATTTTTTAGCTTAAATACATATTTGAAAAATTTAATACCGAAACTATTAAATTGTTAGAAAGGAGATAAAAAAGTTAGCTATGAAAGCTGAGAATCTTGATTAAGTAATTTTATTGATATTTCATTTAATTTCTTAAAAATTTTAATTAAGACTAAAAGGAAATATCTAATTTAAGTTTTAGTAGTAATAGTTGTTAAGTTTGAAAGGCTTTAAAGTATTTATATAAGCATGATAATCTATTTTATAAATGTTACAAACCAGATATTTTAAAAGATTCTTGTGTATTATGAAGAATCAAAAATTACAAATGCACCTAATAGGAATTTGAAGCACTAAGATAAAATATACATAATTTAAGAGAAAGCAGAAACATTTTAATCAACTTTAGATGCCAAACTTAAAGATAAATTTTCTTGTTAATTATTTGCATTATTTTAATCTTATGGGTATAAGCATTAATTATTAAAATGTAAAAAGTTTTAATAACACTTTAAACTTTGAATGGTATATTTATTTAGTATCTAGGATAAATAGCAAATACTTGCTTCTTAGCATGTTCTATAAGTTTTATTTGTACAACAAATAGAAATGAAAGCATTAATATAAATTAGTTAAAAATATTTTTATATCCTTAGCAATATCTCTCTCTATATCGGTATAATAGTAATTTATATTAGAACTTTAGTGGTAAGAATTATATTAAAAGTTTAGTGTTGCCTAGTGAGATATATGTTTCCTTAAATAAATAACTCTTTAAATAGTATTTATAATTTATTTAAATTTTTATATTTCGCTTTAAACTTAAAATAAAAGGATAAACATTAGATACTTAAATAAAAAACTTTAGTAAAATAACTTTCAAAAAGCTTTATTAAATGAACTAAAAAGCATAAATTTATACTGATTGTTTAATTAATTTTGCTTATCTTTTTTAATTATTTTTAAATTTATTTTCTAGCATTAATTATATAACTAAACATTTAGCAAGATTAAATTACTAAAAGACTAGGCAAGTACTTAGAATTAATTATAAAGCTTTTTATAATTACTCTAAAGAAATATATTTAAAGCTACTATTTAAAGATTTATTAATTAAATAGACTATTTTTTAAAGAATATTTCTTAATCTATCTTTAATTTTTATATCTACCAGTTTTTAAAGAGACATTGCTATTTATAAAACGATAACACTTTTTCTTCAAATTGGAATAGAACTCGATATGTGCACCTTAAAGTTATATATTGTAAATCTACGACAAATAAAGCGAATCTGATAATATTTTCAATAATAAAATAACTTAGATTGTCTTGGAATTATTAGTTCTTTATTTTAAAAAGGAAAGATAAAAGAGATTATCTCTGTATATTACAGCTATAAATACTCATAGTTCTATAAAGCTAAAATTCTTAATTATAATAAGTTCTTAAAATATTTTGGTTCAAAATGTAAAAAATTCTTAAAATCCTTTAAGAGCAAAAAGATGCACTAAAAGAATCAAACCACTTAAATAAAATAAAAGCAAATCATAAAATTTAAAAATCAATAAAGTTTGGGTTATCTAAAGAAAAAGTCATTGATAGAAAGCATCGGAGCTTTTAATTAAATATTATATTTAAAGCCTTAGACTATAAGTATTACTAGAAGAGTGTCATTCTACTAAATGGCAAAATTTTTGATTTTATGATTTATTAATTTTTGGTTTGTCAGCTAGCTTCAAATTATTTTATAATATCTTTTTGCGTAGCTTTTTATAAAATTAGGAATTTGATTTTAACTATTTAAATTTATTATAGAGACAAAGATAAATTATTTTAGCCTTAAAAGCTATTAAGTATAAAAGATTTGAAGCTAGAAAGCTAAATTTATAACTATATTAGCTTATTTATCTAGTTGAAAAATAAATAAGAAATGCTTATAAATAGAATATAACCTTCAATCTAAAGTTATATTAACTAGGTAATTTTAAATTTTAATCAAAGGAAAAGTTAAAATGCTAAAGTTAAATTTATTAATAGTTTAATCAAAGGAAATTGATATGAAACTAAGTTTTCTAAAAATTTAAAATTTTAAGTCTTAAAATAACAATTTTAAATTATATCGAAGTTAAATAAATAAAAGCTAAAGTTTAATAATTAATTTCTTTATATATTAGACATAAAAATTAAATTATGAAAAAGTATATCAAATAACAAGAAATAAATTAATAATTAAAGTTGGGGATAAAGCTTATAAACTAAGAAGCTAATTTAGAATTTTAGTATTGAGCTTTTCGTCAAAATGAAGAAATTTTCGTTTAAATAAGGTAAAAAAGATATCTAGATATCTAAATTTAATTGAAAAATTTATTTAAAAAACAAATAAAAAAGTAGCTACATTTGTGATTAGAACATGTATTTTATAAAGCTCTATTTCTTCATTAAAGTTTTAGATGTATTAAATAAAGTATTTTCATACTTTCTATTTATTAGTTAAATACATTTAATAAAATTTTAGATTTAGAGTTTTTATTTAAAAATATTTACTTTAAAGCCAAGTTTCAATAAAAAATCATTAACTTCTATCTTATTCTTATTTTTAGTTCCTATAAATCTATTTTTCTATGAAAAATGCTAGAATTAAAATTAATTTTAGTTTAAGAGTTTCCCCAAACTCTATTAAGTACTTGAACAAATATAGAAAATAATTTTTGATAAAAACAGTTCATTAAGGTTAATAACTTAAAACGTAGAAAATAATCTAAATGAATAAAATGATGAAGAAATGAAATGTTTATAGCTATACAATTTCAATTAAATAATTCTAATAGAATTTAAATAAAGATAAATAATTACATAAGCTTTTATTATAACTATGAGATATTAAAAAAGCATAAAGTAGAAATAAGTATATCATACTTTTATTTTGTTTCATAAGATTATAAATGTATACTCTGAATGTGGAATAATTAAGAGCATGCTTTTACTATACAATTTAAAAAAGGTAGAAACTATGAAATTAAATGATTTATATGAATATAAATAAAAGATGTAAGATTATGCTTTAAAATAAATTTAATAATTGTTTTTATTTATTTTAGTTATAAAATGAAAATATTCATAATGGTTCTATGCTGCTTGGCCTTATAAATTCAATCTTAGTTTAGTTTTTTTGATATACTGGTTCCGAATACTCCCACTTAAATAACAAAAAGCTCATCTAAAATAAACAAATTTTTTAAATTTAATTACGATCCTTAAAATTAAACTTAATTTAGTGTGACTGCATGACTACTGCCTGATTCCAAAAATTTAGATTATGTTTGATTTCAACTCTTCAAAGATGAACAAAATCTTTTTGAGTTAATTAGTAGTTATTAGATTTAAGATAGATTAATATCCTTTAATGTAAAGCAAATATATAATGAAAATGAATAAGAATTTCCTTTTAGTATAGACTTAGTTCAAGATAATTGAGTATTTGTAGGTTTTTCTATGAATACCAAAGGTAATTTCAGTTTATCTGCTACCTGTTCTTAAATAGACTATAAATTCAAAACTTATTAGAATTATTCTTTAAACTGAATTACATTTTTAAATTCAGATTCAATATATTAAGGAAGTTACTTAAATTAATACAATTTTGTAGGTTATATTTACTCTTTAAGATATTATGGAAACTAATTTCTTACTTAAGATCAATTGCAATCTATCTTAGATCACTCTTACTAAGGATTCCTTCTTAGTTAAACCGAACTTATCTGCGGAAGTTTATGTTACAAATGCTACTAAATATAGAATAATAATTGCTTATAGTGCTATAAAGGATGAACCTTCGGAAGTAATTCTTGTTCTTGCTAATTAAAAATATCAATGGAAAATGAGTGCGTTTAGTAGTGTCCTTGAACTTAGTAGGATAGTAATAATGATAAGAAGTGCGAATTTTGCAATAAAACTATATAAAATTGTCTATTTTGCAAGCAAGAAGGAGATATTTGCTTAAAGTGTGAAGAACCTTTTAATCTGTTCCAAGACTAATGCGTTGAAAGCTGTCCTAATGAGACTTACTATATTTATAACTATACTTGCTTAAAGTGTAAAGATAGTATCCAGAACTGTTCAAGTTGTAGTATAGAAGGAGAAATATGTACTAAATGCCAAGATTCATATTTTTTATTAGAAAACGAGTGTGTAATAAAATGTCCAAGTGAAGGATATTTTGTTTAAAATGGAATATGTATAAAATGCAATTATAAATTAAGAAACTGCTCAAGTTGTAGTGATAATGGAGAAATTTGTAGTTAGTGTGAAGTTCCTTACCTTTCTTTCGAAAATTAATGTATAGAAAGTTGTCAAAACTAAGCTTACTTTATTAAAGATAAAATCTGTTTAAAATGTATCGATAAAATAGAAGGCTGCTAGAATTGCAGCTAAGATGGTACTAAATGTATTTACTGTGAGGAACCTTATATATTAATAGAGAATGTCTGTATTTTAAATAACTCAAGTTAAGAATAGTAAATTAACTAAACCAACGAGGAAAATGAAGAAAGTAACAAAACTACTGAAGCAACTGAAGAAACATTGCTAGAAATCAAGAATTTTTCTAAATTTAATTTATCCAATTCCGAAGAGAATTTAATCGAGTCCACTCATTATTTAGCAAATGCCCTTACTTATAGTATTTTAGTATGTAGCTTAGTTTCTACAAGTGTTAATTACCAATCTAAATCCTAATCATCATCAGGAAATGTTTTGCAAGGAATTTTAACTACTTAGTTAGTTTTCATGAATGCATATATTGACGTTAGAAGAACTGACATTCTAGATGCTTATTACTACGAGAATTACAAAAAGGATGGATTTAATGATAGCAAGTTTAAAAGCCTCGATTCTGAAAAACTGTAAGTAGATAGAGAAATTTATGTCCTTCTAAGTTTTTGAAGTTACACTCTACTTTCTAATATCATAAATCCTCTTTTACTATTGTCAATTCTTTTTTCTATCGATGGAATTCTGAAAGCACTTGGATATTTCAAATTTAAATAGCAAATAGAAAAGCTGAGAACTAAGCTTACAAATAGAAACTACATAACTATGATTTATAGCATTAAAGCCTTGTAAATAAATAATGCAATTATGATGTAACTTGCTCACTTTAGTTTAAGTGACTTTTATGCAGCTTTTAATTCCTTTCTTGCAGTTATTGTCTTAGTAAGCTTTATTTAATTTTAGAACATCTAGATTTATTGTATTTTCAGCAGTTATTGGATCTCAAAAAAATATTTCTATTCTAAATAAAAATTTGAAGAGCTCAAGGAAGAAAAGTATGAAAAGTAGATGCAGGAAATCAAGGATAAATATATCGTTTATTTCGACTAAAAGTTTTAGAATACTTTACCCTAAACTTTGTTCTAGACTCTTTTTCTAACAAGAAGACTCTTTGTTTCTTTTGCAGCTATAATCCTCGTAGATTCATATATCCCTCAAATAATCATATATATAACCAATTGCTTTTTATGGTTGCTTTATATACAAATATTTAAACCATATACAAGCAAAATAATATTTGCTTTAGAAGCTATTGGAGAGTTACTGCTAGTACCAATTTACTCCCTAAATTTTTATTTTAAAAATACTGAAAAAAAAGCTTTGGACGAAAGCTAATATAAATAGAAAGAAATACTGGGATGAGTTATTGTAATAGTATGCATTTCTTATGCTACTTTAAGTTTATTGGTTAACTTAATTTTAGTAATAGTTAATCTAGTCAGAGAGTACTAAAAAATCGTAAAACTAAAGTTTAAGTTGAAGACAGAAATAAAGGGTTACCATAATTAGGAATAACTGGTTTCAACGATTCATAGATAATAAGCAAAACTATTACCAGTTTTATAACCCAACGAGATATAAAATTATTGGAGAGCGAAGAAAGAGGAAAGCAGTAACAAACAGATAGGATCTTTTGATTGAAAAAGACGTCAAGAGAAAATGAAAATATCAATCCTAGGGAAAAAAATTAACAAGGCGAAATTTGAGATTAGAAGTTTGAAAGATAAACAAAATACTTTTTCATTTAATATCCAAATTTAAGAAAATTTGATTTATGCTTTGTTTGATTTAAATTATACAAAGTCCTTTTATATTTCTTTATCTACTTTATGTAATTTAAAATTTATAAAATTAAATTAAAAATTAGAGATTAAGCCTACATTTAATACTTTAAGCCAATACTAGAAGTGTATAATGAGATAAAACTGAGATACTAAATAATTATAATATGGCTATTAAATTTAGAAATAAGCGCTTAATCTTAAATAATAAAATAAATTTAATTTAATAGTTTTAATAATTTTATTTCTTATCTATATAAATAATAATCAGCTTATTTAGTTCTTTAGTCTTATAAAAGCACTATTATACTCAAAGGAGTAAATAAGACTTATTTATGCTTTATTAGATAAAGTAATAGATAAATAGTTCTTATCACTATAATTTGCTATTAGTGGTAATTAAATCTAAGTAATTATAAAGTTCTTAGAATACATCATAGAGATAAACTTATTAATCTAGAATCTTAATAAGAAATATCTAATAACTATCATATTATTAAGATTAAAGTAACTAGATGGCTATTTTAAGAAGATTTATCTTATTTAATTAATTCAAAAGGCTTTACCATAAATTAGATACTTAATTAAATGATTTTATTAATAAACAATTGCTTAGTAGGATTCATCAATTTATCAATAAAGCAACTATCTTAAATAAAATAAAGATATTAAAATTAAAGTTATCTAAACATATTTCAAATAATTAACGAAGCAAATTAAATTAATAAATCTATTTAGTTGATTGATTCAAAGCTATTTAGAAGCTATTTAATCAACAGTACTTATAAATACCAAAATTAAATAGAAAAAACAAAATGCAAACTCATACATTGTATTATATTAATATCCTCTCTAAAGGAAATTTCTATATACATCTTTAGTAAAAATGCTTAAAGCGTGAAGTAAAATAGTATGAAAGTTTAAAAATGATAATTATTTAAATATATAGCATAATAACTAATTAATAAACTAGATAGAACATTTCTAAAATGCTTATTGCTTTAATTACATTTTAAATAAGTTATTTTTGCATTTTATTTTAATATTTTAGACTATCAATCAATCGATAATATTGGTAGAATATAAAACTGATATTCCAATAGAGAATTTGAAGAAACTTAAATTTATTATTAATTGAGTGAGTGACTAATTTTATAATGCATAATGGTTTGCAAATTTTAGGATATAGATCCTAATAGAAAAGTTGTATGCAATGCTAAATATATAAGACAATCTAATATTTAATAAAGTATAATCGAATATAAAAAGTTTAAATACCTAAATTATTTTCTACCCTTGTTCATGGATATTTAATATTTAAATAGCTATTTCATAAATTTTATTAGTTAATAGCAATAGGAATATACTCACTATTATTTACTAATATTTACATCCTCTAAATGAAGTATTACTAAATCTATTAAAAAATAACTTCAATCTAAAGTTAAGAGTTTAAACTCAAACTATTTATAAAGTTTTTCTATTATATCCTCTAAAAATACCTAGATAAAAATATAAGAGTATTAATAAAATTTTTGCTTCAATTTAACTTAAAATAAAAGAATGATAATGAGATAATAATCTAAAAGGGTTAGTAATATTAATTTAGAAAGACTTAAATACCGAAATTTCATAAATTTACGCTAATTGAGGAATTTATAGTCTTTAGATTTAAAAAATTTTCTAATGTTTTAACTAAAATTTCTTTTTTTCTTAGTTAAAGATAAAAAAATTAGACAATAAAATAAGATAGAATTAATGTTCACAATAACTAAATGTTTTCTTTTAAAGAACTTTTGATGATTTTTATAAATAGAAATGTGAAAATTAGATAAGTTTATTGGAAGTAGGTTTAGACTCAAATATTCAAGGATTATTTATAAGAATAAATGCATAAAAGAAAAAATAAGTTTAGTAAAATAAATTAATTTGAAGAATGTAAATTTTAAAGCTTTTAATGAATATCTTAGAACTCTTTTTTATAACCAAAATTTTAAAACTTATTCTTTTCATATTTTTCCCTTTTAAATCTAATTCATAAATTTATTCTAAGATATTCTTTAATCTTTAATCTTTAATCGCCAATAAAAGTTTAAAAACTATTAAAATCTGGAACTTATAAATTAGAGGATAAATGAATTCATCAAGATTTAAATGACTAATAGCTTAGAATTATTTCTAATACAAAGATCACAAAATGTATATTTTTTTTATCTTTCAAGTAAATTTGAAAAGGATGATAAGTCCCTTTTCTTTTCATATGGTATATTTTTATTAGCTGCTTTTGGAGAATCTATTAATGAATTTAAAGTTTTGATTGGCAATATTTTTCCTTATAAATAAATATGATTATAGAGCGTGTAGCTTCTCGTTGGTGCAACTCTTTCAATATTATATTTAATATTAAAAAAAAGTGTTCTCAAATTTTTTGTTGTTATTCTGGTCGTCCAATGAGTCATGTCAGCTTCTCCAAATGAAGAATTTACTTATTAAAAATTATTCTTGAAATTTGAACCAAAAGCTTCAGTCTTCTTGAATAAGATTCTAATAAGAATTGTAATTAAGTCATTAGTAGGCCGTCAGTCAAACTTTCATACTGTTAGCAAGAGTCCTTAGGCAAGTTAGGTTTGTCTATTCCGAGCCTGTACAACCTTTTCCGTGGTGGTATCTATGCAAAATTACTCGCAATTCAGTATAAATTTACATCAGATTACCTATTAGACCGCGGACGACACCCATATTTTTTATAATAAATAAATTGGATTATAGAGCAAGTAGCACTATCGTTGGTGCGCAGTTCTTTAAGTTAATTTTTTTAATGTCGAAAAATAAAATTTAATGAGTCTCTCTATCCTTGTTTTCTCTTCCTGCAATGCGAACATGCAATTTAACCTTCCAAAGCATAATATCCAATATGCGATTACAGGAACTTCTTTTCCCCTACCTATGATGAAGAAGGTTTTCTCCTGTCCTTCAAAGTTTTTCAGCTTGTCAAATCTTCCTTCTAGGAATTTCTGTTACTGGTTTCTCTTTCTACTATTCGTCCTCCGTCCGCGCTCATTTTTAGTTGCCTTACTGGGCCTCCAAGCAGCATCCAAAGGAAAAGGCTTTCACCCTATTTAAATATATATAATAATAATTATTATTATTATGAACTGAAGGGATCACCTTCATTAAGTTAGACACTGCTTTAAAGTTTATTAGTTGGTAAAAATATTAAATTTCCAATCCCCTTCTGGAGCATCTTCTTTGAATACATAAATGCTCGTACTGTATTAATCCTTTTTAAATGCAGGCATCTTACTTCAATCAAGTTCGATTTAAATTATACTTAGGTTTCATCTTTATTGAATAAATGCAGTCATCAAGATTTAATTTCCTTTTTACATCTTTTTTCTGCATAATAGACCTTCTGGAGGGAAATGTAGATTATTTATCGATTCCTATATCTTATAGCTTTCTAGTTCTTATTTTTGATGGAATATTCAACATAATCTTAAAATATGTCGTATTTCCTGCAATATTAGCAATACTTTCTTCTGTTAGTAGAGGAATTTTACTGGTTGAGTATCTGGTGACTTATCTATAGAATCGTTTGACGATATATTTAAAAAATAAACTTATAGTCAGCTCAACTAGTTGATTAAATTTTATTTCAATTTGTTCAATTCTGAACTTATCTAATCATGGATTTACGTTCTTTAATTTTAAAGTGCTTAAAATAAGTTAAAAGAGTTTTCCTTAAAGCTCTTGTATTTGGAGTTAAAGCTTATTATTTTCATTTTACACATTTTTAGTTTTTAGCTATTTATCGTTGCTTAAAAAAAAGTTGTCCTTTTTCAAGAAATTTTTAGCAAGAAGTTTTCTATTTTTATTAATAAATTTAAGACTTTTCTTTCAATTAAAATTACAAAGTAAAGAGCAATTTTATTTATATCGAAGGGTAATCTCAGCAACCTTTACTGTTTTATATCTAATTTGAAACTAAGAAAGTTAAAATGTAAAAATAAATCTACTTTGTAGTTAGATGATTTAACTAAATAGAGACATTAGTTTTAGTATATTATTTATATAATATTCTTAGATTATACTATTTAAACTAAAAACGCCCAACGTGGAGCTAGAACCCACGACTACCAGATTAAGAGTCTGGCGCTCTACCGACTGAGCTAACCGGGCTCAATTTAATTAAATCAGTTTTTCTTAAATAATAACTATCTTGAATGAAATGTAGTTAACTCTTAGCTCCTTAGTTAATATCCTTTATTATTTTAATCTTTCTTCACTTCCTAATATTTAGTTATTATTTTTCTACCTAAGAGTAAGAACTTAATTCTTATATTCAGTAAATTAAAAATACTATCTAGCTAAGATATTCACAGCTTCATTATATTCTGCTATATCAATTACTAGTAATACTAAGAATCCTAATAATAGACATTTAGATTATAGAGGTATTAACTAGTTAGATAGGATATAGTTATATGTATTATACCAAAGCTTTAAATCATATAGTTAGTAAAATATATTCAGTCACTGTTAAAGTAAACAGTATAAAAGGTTTATAAGTGTAAAATAAATTATATCAGTTATATTATTGTAAATAAATAAGGTAATTAAGAAATATTTATTTATAATATAGAATTAAGTTTTGCTAAGGCTTTGGAAATGGAATTTGTAATAGCAAAATAGAATCTAATTATAAGATAAAAAATTAAAATTTTATTTAAATTAATAAGGGAAACAAATAAAGCAAATAGTGAATTAGATTTTTAGATTAAAAAGCTAAAAATAAAAAATATACTCTTTTAGATTTAACTAAGAAGATAAATAAGAAAATTTTATATCTCTAGCCTAACTAGATAGGCATAATTAAAATCAAGTTAAATATTTTTTAATTAAGAGGTAAAAAAATAATTTTTTCTAAAGAAGAAACATATTTAAGATAAAATAAAGTGATAGGACAGATATCCTAATTTTAATTAATTAAAAGATAAGAAAGTTTTAGAAAATGTATTAGTTACTAAATAAATTAATAAAGCAGGTAAAATTCATTTCAATTTCATTAGAATAAGAATGAGAAATAAAGAAGCGAAATTGTCATAAGTCAATATCATGTTGTCCTAAAATATATGACAAGTTTATTAAGCACTTACGCTAACTAGACAAAGTTGATATCAGTGAAAAAATACTCAATCAAGAAAAATAAAAATCTAGGACTTTTGCGAAAAAGCTTCAAAAATAGGTTTTCTTCCTAGGTTTAGAAGTTAAAATACAAATCATCTCATAATTTATTTAGGTAGAACTTATTAGCAGAAAGCATTAATCATATTTTATTTATATTTTAATTCTATCTATTAACTTTAAACTTTTAAACTTCATATGATTTAGAAACACTTTTAAAATTAAAGTTTATTATATAATAACTTATTAAAATATAACTAATATATTTACACTGCAAATTACAAAATTGCATAGTAATAACAAAACAGCCTTGTATACAATAAAAGCATAAAGTCTCTAATTGAAAAAGTTATTACGAGAGAGGAATTTATTCTGAAGAAATAATTTTATTATTAAGCATTTTTAATGATATTTAGATATAGATTTAATAATTTTCTCATTCCATAATACATCCTTTATATTCTAATTAAACTTTCTCTTAATTATAGGTATTTTTTAAATATCTATAGTATAATAAGGATATATTTATACATAGAGTTAGGCTTCTACTTTAAGTTTTTATTTCCTTTATTAAATAACTTAATATCATAAAATAAACTAAATTTTTCCAAAGTTTATTTCATAGCAATTATTTATTATATTAAGTTACAATTTAAACGAAGTAATACCCTTCACTGAAGATCTTAAACTTTTTTAATGAAATCAAGCATTTAGAACTAAAAACTATAATAGCAGACTTTAATCTAAACATTTTAGAGTTGTAAATGTAGATTTTTTCTTAATGTCCTTTGTTTATCTTTCAGTCTTTATTTTAAAGGTATTACATACTTTCTAAACATACTATTTTATTTTTAATTTAGTGTTTAGTTAAATTATATGGGTATATAAATGCAAAAAGATAGAATTTTAAAGATATTACTTATATGGGTTTCTGCTTTCTTTTTATAGATTACTCTTAAGCTTACTAGTCACCCCTAAGGTTTTTTATACATTTAAATTGCTTAAAAATAATGATATTTATAATTTATTCTTTACACCTTTCTACTTCTATTTTAGTTATAAGAAATTTATATTAATTAAAAAATAACTTAAAACGAGAAATAGACAATTAAGATAATTATGAGATAGATAAAAAATATTGGTAGAAAGCTTTTGTTAGACATCTCTTAATATCCTAAAGTAAAATTAAGCATAATAAATAGAAAGCAACAATTTTAATAATATAGTATTAGATATTTCATCTAATACTCCAAAATTATATTAAGATACATATTTCTTTTATTAAATCATACTTTATACTTATCTTAGTACCAAAGCTTTTAGAGTTTATAGTTATTATTATCTTAAACATGGAAAATTAAAAAATTGTTAAATAACTTTTTTCAAACATTAAAAATTTAAATTTTTATTATTTTTAGTTTTTTAGTTATGAAATAAGAAATAGATAAATATAAAAAACTAGATCATATGAAAGTAGAATTATAGCATTTAGAACTTAAATTAAAAATAGTTAAAAATGTAGCTTTTATTCAGATTCTATTTTTCTTAGGTAATATCACTAATATAATCATATGCTAGTACCTTTAAATAATTTAAAATATAAACATTTGAAGCATGAATGTATGATACTATAGCAATTATCTACTCATATCAATAAATACTCTATATTTGTTACTTTCCAAATATATTAACTCTGAAAAAAATATTCTTAACTATTATTAATATCAAAGACATGTAAAATAGTAAGTATTGATAAATGAAAAAAATCTTTCATTTAAGATAAAATTATAGAAAAATATAAAACAACTATTACATTTTTAATTAGTTCTACTTTGATAATAATTTTTATCAATTTATTTGGAAAAAATACCATTAGCTTCTGACTTCTGGTATTATTTTTAGAAAGAATCCAAGCTAATTGACTGAAAAATTAAAAGACTTTTACTCATTAGGTTATTTATTTTATAATTATAAAAAACTAAATAGTATATAGAAAATCAACTACAGATGTAGTAAGGTAGGGGACTAATTTAAGATATTTTTAAATAAATTTAAAATTATGAAAATTAATAATTATTCTATTTCAATTTCTTCTATGCTCTTATCAATACTGATTAAATAATAACTGTCTTTGTTTTAGTTAGTTACCTCAACTATTTATTTTGTTTTATTTTAGCTTTGAATATTCTCCTGGTTATCCTAGGCTTTTTGGGCTTTCTAATTATTTTGAAGATCATTTAAATCTTCCTTTTTATATTTTTATATCTATATGCTTGGAATTTTTTTCTCTTCTTATCCCTAAAAGATATCAGGGTCTAGAAATTAGTTTTGGGTTGTCTTCTATTTATCAGTATATTAGGGGACCTATTATCTCTTATCTGATGTTTTTTTAACTGCATAATTGACAGTTAATAAATTTTAGTTTTAACTAGAAGATTTTTCTAAATTTTATATATCTGGCTAAACAGAAGAATTCGGAGTTTAATTTGCAAATACTTTTTAAGGAAATTTCGTCTTTTAAATTACACTCTTCGATTGCTTATTTCTTTATAATCCAGATAGCAAATATTTACTAAAGTCTATCTTCTATTAATCATTAAAACTTTTATGCTATTAAATGTAAATTTAGCTTGCTCCCTCTTATCTTAAGATTATCTACTCTCTTAATAGTTAATTCTGGTATTTTATATTTTTTTCAAATTAAATATTATTTCCTTAAGTGTTTTGCATATTTTGCTATTATTTTCTTACTATAATTTCATCAAGCTATTTAAGCTTATTTAGATATTCCTTCTTTATGCTTATTTAATTCTTCAAATTCTTAAACTTTTCCTCTGTAAATAATGCTTTCAAATCTGGCAATATATTTTAGCCTGCCATTTTAGTGAATCTTTTCTTTATAGATTCTCTGTTAAATGTATAGTTGATTATTTGCTAGAACTGTGAGTTGTTTATCTCACTGATTTATTAAGTTGAGCTATTCTCATTAAGCTGCTAGACTGAATTTTAATAACTTACTTTGCTGATTGAAAAATCAGTTTCATCCTTCTGCGCTTGTAACAGGATTAGCTCTGTCATAATCCTAAACTAATGACTTACTTCAAAGAATTGAGTAGCTTTTTACTCATAGTAATGCTGCTCTGAATCCAATTTCTCGTCAAAATTTTTGACTTTATTTCCCTAGCACTTTTTTAATATTTAACTCTCAGGAAATATTAAATAGATAAAGCTAATAATTATCCCTAATATTAGGAAATAATGCACTTATTAGCCTAAGTGATAATAGAAGAACCAAGATGAAACCGAGTAAATCAGAAGATAGTAAGAAAGTAATTCTGTCATACTTTAGTTTAAATGAGGCCCAAGACTTAAAGAGCGGCTGCATCGTCTAATAAAAGTATACTTATCTATTCAGTATTTGATAAGGAATCCTATCAAAGTAATGACGTAGGCAAAAGGTAAAACAGATGAATAAGCTAAAGTAGTTATTAGAGTCTTATTTATATGAGAGTAGCTACTAATAACATTAAAAGGCTCATCTTCGTACAAACTATTTAACTAAGCTTAAGAATGATAAGTATTGTTAATTTTAAATCGCATATAAAGTCTTTTCACTTTTTTAATTATTTACTTAAAGTTAATCAGTAACTTAAATAAAGGAATGAGAGCAAATGCAACTAAGAGTTGGCAGATACCATTTACAAGATTGCAGTCTTCGAACCAGTCTTCTACTTCTTACTCTACCAATAAAATTATAAAAGCTGAGGCAAAACTTTATGCTAAGGTTATTTTTCTAGTAACACTTGTAGTAAAGTTAGTTCAAGTTTCATGCTTTTACAACACACTTATCATGGTAAGGATTGTATTCAAAAGCTAGTTAAGTATTAAAATTACTATAGCTTGCTAAATCTCATCAGTTCAATTACTTATAACGTTTTCTTTATTTTTATGTATCATAGTTGATTTAAAGTAATAAAGGAAATAAATTCCTCCTACCATTATGAAAATTGTTGAGAGTCATACCATAAAGGTATATTTTAGCTTTTATATGAAATTTATGCCTAAGTTCTCTCAATAGATATCGCTAGGATCTGGAGGTTCGATTGAAATAACGAATTCTCAGTTTGTTTCTGACTATTTACCTTTAAACCATCTTGTTAAAATCTGTTTAGCTCATTTAACTCATTATTTTAGGGGATTTTCTCTAAATTTTTAATGTACATAATAAGCATCAGATTGTGTTCTTAAAGTAACGAAAGCTTATCCTGTAGTTAAATTTTCAATTTAAATCTCCTTTTTTTCAGTTTCGTCTATTAAATTCTAAATTTCGTTCAATTTCTATTAATAAAACTCTGAATCTTATTCTTTTTCTTTGCATTGATCAAAGCAAAATCACTTTTTAGTATTTGAGTCTATTTTTTACGCCTACTCCAGCATTTTTCTTAAGCTCTACTTTCTTGTATTATTGGACTAGTTTCATATAATTCTATAGCTTAAATGGGAATATTATCTTAGAAACTTCGCATTTCTTACCATCTGCTCTTCCTTAATTTTCAATAAAATCTTTAAGCTCGCTTTTTTTTATTCCATTAGAAGATGCTTTAGTCAAGCTACGTAATCTTTTGGCTAAACTATTTTAATATCAATTTCGATTAATTTTTTCTAGCAGTATCTCTTGCAGATGATTACTACTGCCATCATTAAAAATAAGTTCAAAAGTTAAAAAATTTCAAAGTAAATTGGAATTTAACCTTCAGACTAGCTATTTAAGTAGTACTTTATACTGTTTTTAAGTTAAAGTACTGACTCATCGTCAATTTTCTAATGCTTATCTTCGCTTTGCAATATGCAAAGGATTCATTGAGCGAATCCAAAGGGAACAAAGGAAATAGCGAGTAGAATAATTATAAACTTGAAGTATATGAAATAAAGACTAAATCCTACTCCAAAATTTCCAAATTCGTCTACACTGCAATTTATTGAAAATTTTTGACCTTCAACTGGAAGACCGCATCATTCACAGAAAGTGTATTTCTCAATATTTTGAAAATCAATTTTTTTAATTCTTTTAGCTTTATTGTGAAGTTAAGCTAACTCAATAGATCCTTAGTTTACAGCTTCGAATCCTTTTCTGAATTCCTCATAGCCAATAGACTTTCTACTTTCGATGTTTTTTTGTAATTTTATTTTTTGTTGATTAAAAGTATTAGTTTCTTAAATACTGGATGTTCTCTTCTGATCACTAGCATCATTACTTTATTTTTAATCGGACTAAGCAAATTTAGACTAAGACTACTCTTTTTCATTATTTACTAATATTTACTCTACTTATGTTAGAACTTCAGCACCTAATTCTTAAATTCTGATTTTAAAAACATTACTACTATCAAAGTTTTCAGTGCTAGTTTTTCTATAATGATTATAACTATTTTATTTGATTTTATCATTTATACTTTTATTTTTCTCCTAATTAACTTTCATTTTCTAATGTTTTTAGTTAAACCCCTCTTCTTTTATAGAGGTATTTAAGTTATCAATTTCATCACTTAAATGTTCTTCTTACTGATTGAAAAAAGAAGGAATGTTAGTTGGATCTTCATCTTTTTCATCAATACTAAACATCTTTAATACTAATATATAATAAAGGTTTCTTAATACACTAAATCATGCTATTTAAATTAAATTATTTTAGTAATAAATAAACAAATAAATAAGCTTATTTACCTCTTTCTTCTTAGCTTATTTAAACTAGGATTATTTATTAGATGTAATAAGCTTAATATTATTATCATAGCTTTGGTACTTATTTTTTTATTTTAGCAATTAAGTTATCATTGCCTAATCATCTAATGGGTTAAGATATTATCTAACATCTTCTTGGTTCATATTTTTTAGCCCTTCTATTCAAGAGACTAATAGAAGGAAATTAGTTATGCAAATAAGATCTTACAAGTAATTATTAATAAGAACTATGATCTTTATTTATACCTAATATGCTATAAGGGTTTAATGGTATACTCATATAAGTATTTAGTGCATATTAAGAATAATATGCTTAGTGTTAGTAAATATGCTACTGTATATGTAACTAATATAACTATCAATGATGCTATTGCTTAAATAAGTAACTCTAGTTATATGTAATTTATGATGTATTCAATCAATGCTATACTTAAGATATATCAAATCTGCTAGCTTTATACAGTAAATTTTATACTGAATTTTATTAAAGGAAAATTGTCAAGAGTTATGATATCAAATCTGGGAAATTTATAATTAATCAAAATTAGAAATTAGTTGAAAGAAGTGGAAGTTAACTATTAAATGCAGCTAGTTACTAGTCTTTCAGTTTTAAGAGTATTTTATATCGAATTGCTGATATTTTAGAAGTTGTAATGAATAAACTTATATAATATCTAACTGCATCTAAAGAGTATATCTTGAAAGAAATATATTAATCATATAGAACAGAAATACAAGAAAATTATAATATATCTAAGAATTAGATTAATTCAAAAGAAAGGTAAGGGACTTATAGTATAGTAGCAGTATATGACTAAATAGCTATTTAAGTTATATTAATTGTTTTAATACCTTAAAATTTAATTTACTATTAAAGTTTTAGTTTCAAGTGCAAACTTAAAAACTTTTACAAAATAATTTTTATTTTAATATTTTTATATGCTAAGAGCCAGTTTTATTTCGAATTTGTCAATTAAAAGATCTTTTATTGAGAATGTTAGCTAGAATTCTTAAGGCTAAAGATTTTAAACTTATAATTTAGGAAGAAGAAAAGATAGAGTTATCATCTCAATTAAAACTTTGTTAAGGAATTTTTTATTTTTTCTAGTTTATTTTCTTTGCTAGTGTTTAAATTAGGGGTTATAAAAGATAGTAAATCAATGCAAAAATGAAAAGATAATTAGTTACATAGGAAAAATAATAAATGCTAGAAAACTTAAGTGTAAGAGTAGAAGGAGGGGAAAATAAGGTTAAAAGAAACATGATATTTATAAACTTTTATAGGATGAGGTATCTAATTTAGTAAGAAACTTCAAAGAGTACCATTTTCATTAAAGTGAATAAATACGATTATAGATCAATAACATCTCTTTGGAGCGCAGCTCTTACAATATTAATATTAAAAGAAATTTTTCATATTTCTTTTTATCATTCTAGCCATCCATTGAATAACAACAACTTCTCTAGCTGGAATCTACTTTTTTAAAAATTATTCTTAAATCTTGAGTCAAAAGCTCCTGTCATCTTGAATAAGATCCAAATAAGAATTGTAATAATTCATTATTAGGCCCGTCATTCAAACATTCATACTATTAACGAGAATCCTCGAAAAAATTATGCTTGTCTCTTTTGAGTTTATCCCCCTTCCTCGTGGTGGCATCTAATACTAGATTACTCGCAAAGAGTATACACTGAACCAAATTACCTACTAATTCTTCTGACTATTGCCTAAATCCATATTTTTTATATAATAATTAAATTATTAGTTAATTTTATACTTTTGATTAGCAAATAGTAGGAATAGCAAGTTTAAATTCTTAAATAATTATCTAAGCTACTAATAAGATTAAAAAAATAAGGATTTAGGCTTTAAATCCGATATTATTAAGTTTTATCATAATCCTTTAGTTTTAAATTAAGAGAAAATTTAGAAATAATTGATAAGAGATTTAATTTCGCGAATAAAGAAGCAGGCTAAATAATTTTATTTATAACTTCTATTAATTGATAGCTATATTTTAATCTGCTTATGCTAGTTAATTTAAGGTAAATTAGAAATACCTTCATTTGCTAAATTTAAAAAGCTTAACTTTTTTATTGACTTTCTGTTAATTAATCTCTCTAAGAAGACTCTTAAAATAATAAAATTACTGAGACTATGAAAAACTAGCATCAATGATTACATTAATTCATATTAACTAATTTTACAATATTGTGATATTATTGGACTAAAAAAGCAAAATTTTAAAGAATCAAAATAGCTTAGACAAAATTATCTGGCTAATAATAAGCTAAAACTCGATAAAAATGACTTGAAAAACAGAATTTAAATACAATGAAATTGTTAATAATAATAATAATGAACTTAAAGTTTAAAAGTCTTGCAATACCTGGAATCTCAACCAGTTTCTTGCTGCCATTTTTTTAACGTGGATGGATACCACGACCGAGTTTTTTACGTGGGAGGTAACCACTAAAAATCTTCCGAGTTTCCAGCAAATATTTTTCTTTTATAGACTCCGGCTTCAGTAATTCATAGCCTATTAAGAGTCTTTCACGTTCTTATTTGTTCTTTTATTTATATTTATTTTCAGCCACCACAATTTTTCAATAAATGTTATCTTGACTTGCAATACCAACATTGTTTGGTTTATCTTTTCAAAGGTTTTTTCTAAAATACTTTTTTTCAAGCTTATTTATTTGTTTTATTAAATCTTATTCAATATTTTCATCTTTCTGTTTTTCTGCAACATCTTTTTAAATTGATTCCTTTTCAATGATCATGTCTTGATTTTGTTTAAGGTTCGTTTGAGACTATTAGTATAATTATTATTTCGTTAATAAATTATTCTGGATTAACTGACGTCTATTTATTAGCAATTCATTATTTTGATTATCTATGAAGTTCATTAATTCTCTGATTTTTTCTCCTTGGTTGTAAATTATTTCTTGATACTCAGAAATTTTATTTTCATTTAGTCGAGCTATAAAAAAAGTTCTGAATTCTCTCCAATCTTACCTGGATTCTTCTGAGCTGTTCCTATCATAACTTTACCTTCTGATGAGGAACTCGATTTATCTTCTAGTTTTTGTTATTTAAGTAATTGTTTCGCCGCTTTCCTTTTTGCGTTTCTAGTTAAGTTTTTGGAAAGGCGTATAGATTGTTCCATTTTTTTTAATTCTACAATGAAATTGTTAAATAAAGTCAATTATAACTTGATAAAAATAAGAGTTAAATGGGAAGAGCTTTAACCAACAAAATATTAAAATAATTTATTCAGATAAATTAAGTCAAAAGATTACTTTAAAAATTTAGCTTAACACTAAGTCATCTTATTACTTACTAAGAAATTTGAAGAAAACTGATAGCTTAGTATGAAAATTAAATAAAATGCAGTTGATAGGTTGAAAATTATAGATAGATTAAGAAATAGACTACTATGATATCTCTTTAAATTTATTAATTTATAATAAAATAAAAATATTCATACTTTACAACTAATTTTAACGATCTTGAAGCTAAATTGATTTCTTCGACATATTATCTCCCAATTTTTCCACTTTAGGTTTATCACAAAAGTTTAAGTTTAGCAAATTTACCAATTTTAAATTTAATCCTTAATCTCAAACCCAATTTAGAGCAAACTTTTGACTGAAGGTTGAATTCGATTAAAAAGGTTATATTTTCCTCTATTTTATTGCCGTCAAAAAGTATTTTAGTAACTTTTATATGTCTTTAATACTTAAAATTAATTAATTATAATTAGGGCTAAATAGTTAAGCTAGAAATAAGGAAAATATGATTTAAAAATGTATTTAGTTAAAGATATATGAATATGAGTAGCATTTTCAATAGACAATTAAGGAATTTCACTATAGCATAAACTTATTTAAAATTGAATAATTTATATAAAACTTTAGAAAATTCATTTGGAGATTTAATTTCTTTTATAAAATATGATCTCATTTATTAAAGAAACTTCATTAGTGCTTATAAAAAGTTATATATTCTCTCTAAGATGTTATTAAATTAATTCCTCAGTTAAAAATATTAATTTCAATCTTAAGTCAAACTTAGCAAGAATTTTGTCCTTAGGTTATTGAAGTTGTATGTTATAAACATTGCTATAAATTCTTTTATTCAATGAATCATAAATGTATTCAGTGCAACGAAGGATTTGAATTTAAGGCAGATTCTTGTGCTTTTTGTTTAAAACTTCATATGAAGATGGGTATGCTTTATAATATTCTTAAACATAATAAGTTTATAATAATAGTCAGTTTTGTGTATTACATAAAGAAACCAATAGAGTTGTCTTGAATGTGAGTACTAAGAAGGAATTTGCTTAAAGTTTGAAGAACCTTTTATCCTTTTCCAAGAATAATGCGTTGCCAGCTGTCCTAATGAGACTTACTATGTTTATAACTATATATGGTAAAATATGAAAATAGTATCCAGAACTGCTTAAGTTGTAGTATAGAAGGAGAAATATATACTAGATGCCAAGATTCATATGTTTTATTAGAAAACGAACGGGTTTTTAAAATGTCAAAGAGAAGGATATTTAGCTTATAATGGAATATGTCTAAAATGCAAGGATAAATAAAGAAACTGTTCAAGTTTTAGTGATAATGGAGAAATTTGCAGTTAGTGTGAAAGACCTTATCTATTATTTGAAAATACTTGTGTATTAAAACTGTTCTATCGACGTATTTTACAGTTATAAAGTTATATGTTTAAACTTACTCAATTTCAGATTCGATTTAAGTCAATAAAACATGATAAGTCAAGGCTTGAATATAAAAAAATTAATTCTTTACTTAGTAATTTTAATTTAAAAAGCCTTATAAATTAGTTAAATATCAAATATAAAAATATTAGCACTATTTAATACAAAAATAATAATAAAAAATAAAAAAAAAATAAGAATAATAGATATTATTAAAAATAATAAATACATATAAATTTATTTAATTTATTTTAAAAGTCTAATTCTATAACATAAAACGATGCTGTTTCTTAGATTCAAATTATAATTAAATAATTTTAATATAAATATAAATTTGAATACATTTAGTGGATTTAATATATCCTTAATATTATTAAAATTATTCATATATTTATATTTAATTTTCTTTAAATTTTTTAAATTTATTTATTTATTTTCTTTAATAGTAATAAGTTGTTTTTTACAGTCTTAAAAGTAGTTTACTTTTTAATTAGCATTATTTCTTTAAAATATTTGCATAATATCTAAAATATATCTATATATTTAATTTCTTCTAACTACAAAAGAATATAAAGTTGATATGCTATTTAATATTATAATTTTTAATAAAATATAAATAAGCTTTATTAATAAAGTTGCTATAAACAATAAATTTTAGTTTTATTATTTTTTCTCATAAAAGAAATTAATAAATTAATATATTTAACTTAGCAAATATTTTAAACTATTTAAATCTCTATTATATAATAAGCTCTTTATTACTAAATATTTTTAAAATAAATCTTTTACCATTCTATAGAAAGATTAAAAATTAAAGAGTTGAAAGAAAAATAAAAATAATGATATTTATTAAATAATTTAAATTTATAAAATTAAATTTTAAGTATTTTAATAAAGTTAATTATTTAAATATTTTAATTAACAATAATTAAGAAGTTAATTTTGAAAAAGTTTAAATTATTGGAATTTTATATACAATACTATATCCGAAAATATAAATTATATAATTATATAATAATAGATAAATATAAAATATGCATATAGTATGTATCTTCTAATCTAATTTAAAAATTTATAATATAAATAAGCAAAATTACTATATATATATAAAATGGCTTCTAAGAAATAACAGAACTTTGAACAAAACATTTAAACAGGAAAATTCTAAAAAAATAAAAAAGCGAAATAATTACAATGAGTGAAAGTGAGAAATATGATTGATATGACGAACATTAACCACTTGGAAATCCAGAACTAAAAAAACTTCAGATTCAAACTCAAATAGAAATATTATCTAAGTCATTAAAAGAGTTTATGTTTAAAAATAGATACCTCACTGATAAAGTAGAAAAATTAGAAAAACTAATAACTTCTTTACTTGAGAAACAAGATTAATCATCATAAGAAATAGAAAACAAATTGGAACAAAGAATTCTTTAAATTTAATAATAAATTCAGGTTACGCCATTTTCGATTTGACAGAATTAATCAGATCCTATGGAAATAGAAAATGAAGCCTCAAATTAAAATAAACAGTAAACGTTTATTTAAAATAAGTAGTAAATTTAAATTAAATAAGTGTTACAGGAATAATAGTTTAAAAGAAGAATAAAATGCTACGTGTGCAATAAATAACACCAATGAAAATACTGCTACTAACTAAGCGAAATTTAAAGAAAGAATAAATAAGATATTTTTAGAAAACTATTTAGGATATATCCAACATAAAGCGGAAAAATTTATAGAAAAAAATTCTTTAATTCAAATCTTAATCCTTGGAGAAATAATTAGGAACGCTAAGTGCAAGATGAAAACTATTCAGAATATTAAAGGATGGTGCACTAATGAAGTGCTACACCGCCTAACTAAATCTAGTAGGAATTCAAGACAAACTAATAGAGACAAGCTGATAGAATAGTTCAGATGGTCGACTACTAAGGCTTTAACAAAGCTTTTTAACTTTTTTAACTTTAACTTTTATATGAAAATATTTAATTATTTAATTCATTTTTTGCAACTTTTATACAAAGATATATTTAAACATTTGCTTATATTCATTTTCTTTTTGGTAGTTTAAAGTTTTTATAATTAAAATATTTAATTATGAGAGTTTAAAAATACAATCATGAGTATAAAATGATATGAAGTTTTTGATTAAATTAGATACTTCATTTTATTTAAACTTATAAATATCATATTTCTTTTTAACTTTATTTTTTCCCTCCTTCTACTTTCATATTTTAGTTCGCTAATATTTTTTATTCCTTCTATGTAACAAATTATCTTTTTATTTCTCCACTGATTGACTACATTTTTATAACCACCAATTTAAATACTATCAAAGAAAATATTGTAAAAATAAATGAGAAGAAAATTTTCTAAATTCCTTAAAAAAAGTATTAGTTTTACAAACATTCAAACATACTTAGATTAAAAAATAAATAAAAACATTCTGATATAAATAATTTGCATTTCTTTCATTCAGATTTCTAATAATTTATTTTAAAGATAAATCATAAAATATAAACATAAATATAAGTAAAAATTCTTAGTTTAAATAAATTAGATAGTATTATATTTAATAAAATAAAATATTATCAAAATAAAATTTCGTTTAATCCATATTAGTTTAGTTTTATAGATTTTAATTATTTATAATTTCTTCTTAATAATTAAAATTCCTTTTTAATTATATATAAATTCTATATAATTGTTTAATTAATTAATTTTTTAAATTATCTTAAATTTTTAAGGTTATTGATATATTTTAAATAAGATTGAGTATATGAAATCTTATTAAATTTATAATAATCACTTAGATCTAAATTAAGTTAAGTTAAAATTTTTAAAATATTAATCTTAAAATCAGTTATTAATAATTTATTTAATCCTTAGTAATAAATAATTCTAACTATTAATTTACATTATTATTATATTTATCTTCTATTGATTCACTTTATATTTTAATTATTATATTTAGCTAACATTTTTTAAACTATTTATTTATAATTTTATATTTAATATTTTTAAATATATATTAAAACTTATATATAAATATTAAAATTTATTTATTTAATTTAAGCTAAAATATTTTTACTTGCTTTAAACATTTTTAATATGAAAATATAAAATAGTAAAAATCCTATTATACCCTATAATGTTGTTAAATTTAAAATTATTTTTATTTATCAATTTATTAAATAAATTTTAAGACTTTTATTTTTTAATTTTAAATTATTTTTTTTAATTTTAGTACATTAAATTTCATTTCTCTTCAGTTTAACTTGTTTTTCAGCTTTATTTTTTTCTTCTATTTCTGCTCTGGCATATCTTGATTTACTTCATTTGTTTTTGACTTATTTCGCTTTTTTTTACTTCTTTTTTAACTTTTAACTTTTCTCATTTTCTCAAGATCTTGCTTCTTTTTTTATTTCTGTAAAACGTCGAAATTAAGAAATAAATCATCACTAACTTTTTCTAAATTCTTTATTTAAAGTTAATTTTTTTATTGTTTCTCTTATCTCTAAGTGCTTTCTAGCCTTATACAACTAGAATTATTTAGTTACAAATTAATCTAAGTTTCATCAAAAACTTAAGTTCCTGATATTTATTATTAACCTTAAGATTATAAAACTTCAATTGCTTAGTTACTCTGATAACTTTATTCTTCACTTTTAACTTTTTACTTAAGTTTATAGTGATTAATAATATTTCTTATATTAAGGAAAATCATCCCTAAGGTTAAAATAAAAATAAAGATACTCTAAAAGTACATCACAAAATCTCCTAACTACTCTATACTTTTCTCATTTCTATGTTCTATTTTATCCTTATTCATTTCTATATCAAAGTAGATATTAGATAAATAAATTACCATCAGAAATACTTCAAATACACACTCTAAATAATTCTGTTTTATTGTCTCGTATGGCTTATAAAATAGTAAAAACAAAATTTATAACAAGCAAGTTAAGCTTATTAGCATTACTTATGCTTAATAGTAATCAACTAGAACTATTAGTATGCATCCTAAAAAGAAACGCCTAACTAGAAATAAAGGATAGTAAGCAGGATATTTAGTAGTCTAAAAGCCTTAGAAGAAAATATTAAATTTACTTTTCTCTTTCTTTAGCTATTCTTCCTCTTCTTAAGTATTTACTCTATTCTACCACTTATAAAGGGTTAATAACTTTTTACAGCAAGCAAAGATGATGATGATCTAGAATATTTGAGTATAAGAACTTACCATAAATATTAATGCTAGCAATATGTTTAAAGTGTCTAATACTTTTCTAAAGTTTAAGTAGTAAACCTATAGGAAAATAGCGAAATTTAAGTTTAAAAATTATCCTAAGCAAATACCTATTACTAGTTCATACTAGTATAAATTTCTAAGTTTCTATAAAAGCTTTGAATCTTTATTTTTGTAGCTTAAATACTAAATTAAGAAATTTAGTAATAAAACTATTAAAATTACTAGCAAGGAATTTAATGAGTTAGCTATAAAAGCATAGGAAACGTATTTTAGTTATTTTCAGAATGGCTAATCTATTTTCATGATATTTCACTTAATTCCTAAAAAGTCTAAATTTAGGCTAAAAGGAAGCTTCAAGTTGAAGTTTTATAAGTAATAATTGTTAAGATTAGCAGGCCTAAGAACATTTATATAAGCATTAAGCATTATCATTTATGTTATGAATGTAACAAACCATAAATTTAAAAAATTATTTATTTATTATGGAGACCCTAAAATTACACTGGTAATTGCTAAGGCAAAGTTTAAATACTAGGATAAATATTGCATAACTTAAGTGAAAGTAGTAATGATCTAGTCAGCTTTAGACCATGAGCTTTAAGAGAAATTTTCTTGTTAATTGACTGTACTATTTATATTTTGGGATTATAAGCATTTATTTTTTAAGAGCATGAAGTTTTAATAGCACTTTAAGCATTGAAAATTAGAGTTATCTAGTATCTAGCATAAATCACAATTTCTTATTTTATAGCATGTACTGCAAGTTTCATTTATTCCACAAATAGGTGTGCAAGTATTATTATCATTCAATTCAAAATTATCTTTGCATTTTTGACAATTATTCTCTCTATCTTCGCATAATAAGCAGTTTATATCAGAACATAATTGTTTATTATCATTTTAAGCAGTTTAATTTATAGAAGAGTTATTTAAAATACAAATGTTCTCTAGCAAAGTATATGGTTCTTCACATTAAAGACATTGGGTGCCATTTTCGCTGCAATATTAGCAGTCTTCTATTTTAGCACTGCATTTTAAACAGCTTTGATCTTTAATGAAGTAATTTTAGTTTGGACAACTTTCTAAACATTTATTTTCAAATAAAAGGTAAGGAATTTCACACTTACTACAAAATTCTCCACTTACACTACAACTTGAGCAGTTTCTCTATTTATCATTACATTTTAAACATATTCCATTTTAAGTAAAATATCCTTCATTTGGACATTTTAAAACACACTCGTTTTCTAATAAAAAATATGGATCTTGGCATTTAGTACATATTTCTCCTTCTATACTACAACTTGAGCAATTTTCTATTTTATTATTACATTTTATGCAATTTCCGCTTTAAATGAAATAAGTGCTATCTTTACAATTTTCTACACAAGTATTATCCTGTAAAAGAAGAGTATTTTCGCACTAACTGCATATTTCTCCATCATTACTACAACTTGAGCAGTTTCTCCATTTATCATTACATTTTATACATATTCCATTATAAGCAAAATATCCTTCATTTGGACATTTTAAAACACACTCGTTTTCTAATAAAAAATATGGATCTTGGCATTTAGTACATATTTCTCCTTCTATACTACAACTTGAGCAATTTTGGATACTATCTTCACACTTTAAGCAAGTATAGTTATAAATATAGTAAGTCTCATTAGGACAGCTTTCAAAACATTTATCTTGGAAAAGGTTAAAAGGTTCTTCACACTTTAAACAAATATTTCCTTCTTGCTTACAAATTAAACAATTTTATATAGTTTTATTGCAAAGTTCACACTACTTATCATTATTACTATCCTATTAATCTCAAGGACACTACTAAACGCACTCGTTTTCCATTGATAATTTTAATTAGCAAGAACAAGAGTTACTTCCAAAGGTTCATCCTTTATAGCATTATAAGCAACTATTATTCTATGTATCGAAGCATTTGTAACATTAACTTCCGCAGATAAGTTCGCTTTAACTATGAAGGAATCCTTAGTAAGAGTGATCGAAGATAGACTGCAATTGATTTGAAGTAAGAAATTAGTCTCCATAATATCTTAAAGAGTAAATATAACCTACAAAATTTCATTAGCTTGTGTAACTTCCTTAATATATTAAATCTATCTATGAAAATGTAATTAAGTTTTCAAAATAATTTTATAAAATTTTGAATTTATAATCCATTTAAGAATAGGTAGCAGATAAACTGAAATTACCAAGGTTATTCATAGAAAAAGCAACAAATACTCAATTATCTTGAACCAAATCTATTCTTAAAGAAAATTAAGTGAATTTCTATGTATAGTATTGTTTTACACTAAAGAATGTTAATTTATCTTAAATCTATTAACTATTAAATAATTCCAAAAAATCATTTTAAGTATTGTCGAGTTGAAATCAAGTTCAACCTATTTAGTTAGAATCAATTTTTAGTCATGCAGTCACACTAAATTAAGTTTAAGTTTAAGGATTTATTCCATAATAAGAAAATGTGTTACTTTTAGATGAGCTCTGTGTTATTAATGTGGGAGTATTTGGATCCAGTATATCAAAAAAACGAAGCTAAGATTGAATTTATAAGGCCAAGCAGCATAGAATCATTATGAATATTTTCATTTTATAACGAAAATGAATAAAAATAATTATTAAATTTATTTTAAAGCAACCTAGCATCTTTAATTATAATCATATAAATCATTTAGTTTCATAGTTTCTATCTTTTTAAATTGTATAATCAAAGCATGCTTTTAATTATTCCACATTTAGATTATGCACTTATTATCTTATAAAGCATAATAAAAGTATTATTATTAATTTACAATTTATATTTAATTAGCATCTCAATTAATTGAGGCTTAATTTATAAATCATATCAAGTTATTAAGATAGATTTTTAAGTCATTTTTAACATTTTTAAGTAATTTAATAGCTTAAAATATTCCTTTAATATAAATTAATTTATTAATTTGGTGATAGATATAAAGCTTTATATAATTAATAATAATTTTGTCTTAAATAGATTTATAGGAATAAAATAATATTAAAAATAAAAGCTTATGAAAGTTATTTAAATTAGCTAAATAATATAATTTAAAAAAAAATGGAATAATCTATTCGCCTTTCCAAAAGCCAAATTAAGAACGCAAAAAGGAAAGCTGCGAAACAAATGCAGAGACAACAACAAGAAGAAGATAAATCAAGTTCCTCCTCTGAAGGAAAAATCATAATCGGAACAATAGAATCGAATCCAGTAAAGGTATATAAATAATCAGAAATATAAATATAGCTTGACCAAATGAAAACAATAATACAAAATTATTAGGAAACAATTTACAACCAAGGGGAAAAAATAAGAGAACTAATGAATACTATCGAAGATTAAAATAACGAGCTTCTAATAATTAGACGATAATTGATTTAGAATAATCTAGTCACGGAATAGTAACTATATGAATAATCTCAATCGAATTTTAAGCAAGAACAAAATATGATTATCGAAAATGTTTCTACATAAGCAAACGTTTAAGAAAAATAGAATGACTAAAAGATTAATATAGATTTAATCAAAAGAATCGATTAACTTGAAAAAAAAGTATTTCTGAAGAGATTCAAGAAAAAACAAGGCAAGCAATGCTATTATTGCAAATCAAAGTGACACTTATTACAAAATTGCGATTAGTGAAGATAAATTTAGATAAAAGAACAATAAAGAACGTTAAGCATACTCAGCAGACTCTGAATAACCTAAACAGGGATTTACAAGAGAAAACTATTCACATAAAAGACAGAAGATCCTCTGTGGTTCCATCCACATAAAAAAATGGCGTGGTATCCATCCACGCTAAAAAAATGGTAGCAAAAATCTGGTTGAAAATCCAGGGAATGCTAAACTTTAATTACTTTTAGTTTACTATTATTATTATTATTATTAGTTAAATAATCATAAACAAGCAGTTAAATATTTAGTATTCCATCTAAAAATCTCTAAATTTATCCATTTAAGGTCTTTTTTTAGTAGAAAGTGTAGAAGGATAAATTGATGAATTGAATTCCTGATAAATTAATAAAGTTTATTGGAAATAAAAGATAAAAGATGAATGAATACAAATGCAAGATATTTTCTTTATTTTTTAAATTGAAGCTTTAAATCTAATTTAGATATATAGATAATTTCTATTTATCTTTAGTTAGTAAAATGTTTTATTTTATTTTGGTGAGAAAGCTAAATAAAATTAAATTTTTAATTAATTATTCATATCATTAATAAGCTTTAATTTTATTTGATTTTTCATAGCTTTTGTTCTAATTTATTTAATTTTGTTTCTCATATGATGCTTTATAGCTTGTCTAGCTATTTTATAACTCATAATCAAATTAAAATTAATCTTCACTTTTATTTCTGATTTATATAATTCTGTGTTTGTTAATTTGAGCAAGATAATTGATATGCGCTTTTTAATTGAAAGCGAAATGATATTTCTAATTTTCTTGAATAAGCTCTAGCATTTTTATTTCTAGGATTTTAATTATTTTATTTAATATTTTCCTTTTTACAAGTTAAAAGACACCCTAATAAATTAAATTAAATTAATAATTAATGCATTCATTTCTTATACTATACAATTATTTAAGAAAATTAAATTTAAGTATTAATTATTAATTTAATTTAAAAATTCCATCCTATTTACCTAAATAACTATGTAAGACTCTTCAATAGCTACCTTTTATCTCTATCATAAAATAATTAATTAATATTCCTTTATTCTTTACTAACTATATAAAATAACTTAGTTAATTTAATAGTAATAAAGTTAATAAAAATAAATAAATAAATAGTAATTTTTATTAATTTTAAATTTAGAATTAATTTAATATTTTCTCTTTTACTATATCACTTTAGTGTATCTATCTATCTAATTTAATTTAATTCTTTTAATTTCTATCTAATTAGTTATATTAATGAAAATAGGTTTAAAGTACCTTCTTATTTATTTTATTATTTTAATCTTAAGCTTTAATTAAATAATAAACTTAGGCTTTACTATATAATATTAATATTTTTCTTTAAAATGCTATTCAATTATTTGTTTTTTAGTTAATATATTTAATTATTATATTCTTATATATATTCTAAATGACTAAGCTTTATCTAATTTTAATTAACTAATAAAATAGCTAGTTAATTAAAATAAAGCTAATATTTATTTAAATAGGTGATAACTATCAATCTTATTCTAGTTATATTCTAATTAATTTTTACTAAATTTCCTATATTTTTTATTAGTTTAAGCTTATATCTACTTATAAATAGATATCTATATTTATAATAAATACAAAAGCATAATTAATAAATAGTTTGATGTGATTTGTATTATTTAGAGACTTATTAGATATTTTAGATAGTAATTGTAATTATTTTATTTAGAAAGTATATAGATATTGCTTTTGTGCAAATTATATAAAACATTCTTAGAAAGGATTTTATATTTTATTAAGATAGTTCTATTTACTAGGTACAACTAATTAAGATATTTATTACAATAGAATTTTAATGCTTTCTTTTAAACTTACTTGCTATAACACTTTCCTTATGAGCTACTTTTATTTTTAATTATTAAATGCTAGCTCTAATTTTAACAACTAAATAGAATTTTATTTTATGATTATTACAATGAAAATAGACTATAACTGTATAAATTAAAGTTTATTAATTTAAAAGCTTATTTCTATAGTATAAATTATAGGAGGAATATACATTAAAACTTAGAAATAAAAAAATGTTTAAATGTAAAATAAATAAAGTATCCTCTTTAAGAGTTTTTTAAGCTAAATAGCCAATTCTAAATATTATATCTATTTATTTCGCTAATATAATTATAAATAACAATAACTTAATAAGCATTTATTTTTAAAACTTTATAATAATCTGAACCTTTTTAATTTGTCTAATATTATAAATATCTAATATGTTTTTTATTTAATATCTTATATTCTAAATAATTTATTTCAAGATATTTTAATATATTTCTATTTCTCAATCTTCTTAAGCCAGCCAAATAGTTATTAATAGCTTTATGATTTTATTATTAAATTATTTAAAGATAAAGTTTATTTATTTTTTTATAAATTTTCACTGCTAAAGTCTTTTAGATTGGTTGATTAATTAGTAATTTGATAAATTTTTTATTTTTTATTTTTTATTCTATTACTTTTATTAATATCTTCAACATTTATCTTTATCTTAAAGAATAAATTTAATTATTTATTCCTCCTAGTGTTATTTTTAAGATATTTCGTATATGCTAATTTCTATAAAAAGAATTAATATTCATAGCAATAGCTATATTTAAAGCTAAAGCCTCTATACTTATATATTTGTATTATTTATTTAAATATAAGTAAATTATGTTTCTATCATTTAATTACCTTTTATTAATTATGTTTTTCTTTTAATATATTAATTAATTATTGCTTAAATAATAAATAAATTAGTGTGATATCACTATTATAGGGTTCATCACGAAAAATAAATAAGCCAAAGTAAATAGTTAATAATAGGCTAGAAATGTTTCTAGCTTTATCTAGTCTCTTAAATTTACTTAAAAAAGTTTATTTGATAGTGCTGTTTAATATAATACATAATTTCTATTTTTAAGTTATAAATATTGCTAGTTTATTTGTTAGTCTAAAGTTATCTTTATATGGTTAATTTAGAAATGGTATTATATGATTTCTTTTAGTTTAGTTTATTTAAATTTGTAATTAGAATGTTAGATAAATATTTTTCTTAAGTTTAGAAATTATTGGTGTAAAATGGTTTTAGCTTCTTAAGTTTATTTATTATATAATTAATTATTCATTATTTAATTTATAACCTAACTTATTGAAGAATCTAAGCTTTTTAACTTTTATTTTATAAGCATAATTAAATATTAGGAAAGGATTAAAAGTATCTATACATTCAACTATAATTAATATATAAAGCACAAAATCCACTTTTAAAAATGTTTAAAATAAACGAGCTTAAATAAAAAATTTTTCTATAACAAATAGAAAAACTAAAAGGAAAATAATATGTTTAAGATGCGGTCCTTAAATTGGAAAGTATTGTATAAAATAAAGAGCTTTTAGATAAGTAGAAAAGATATATATTTTAAAATATAATCAGCTAAATAAAAAAAGAAATCAACAATAAGTCTCATAAATTCTGAAAAATTTAATTTTATGGATGATTATTATAAAGATAAGCTTATTAAATTTTAAAATTTAGTTATAATCAATTTAATAATTACTTTAGACAAATAGTACAATATATCAACTATATAACTCTATTCTTTTCATTATATTTAATATATTGCAATAAATAATAAAAGAATTTGTAATAAAATTATTTATAAAGAGGTAGAAAACTCCAAAGATTATAAATTTTAATTGATAAATAATTTAAGATTTTATGATCTTTTATTTTAGAACTGAAAAGAATAAATATTTGAATTAGATTGAGAAAATAATAATCTTTATATAAAATAATACAAATTTCATGCAGTTTATTATATTTTATATCACTAAACTTATTTATAAGCTAAATAAGAGAACAAAATCATTTGAATGCTAGAATTAAATATAATTTTTAGAGTTATTAGTAGCTATTATTAAATACCATTGTGAAGCTTAAAATAAATTGCTTATGAAAAATGTATTTAATATGTATTAAGATATTATAAGTAAACATAGAAGTGCTTTAATATTTAAATTTATTTGTTCAATAAGTATTTAACCTTTATTTTATAGCTATTTAATAAAATGAATACTCTAGTAGAATTAATATTTACTATATTTTAGAATTTAAATAATAGTTATTTAATTGTTATATGAATTTTGCTTATTATGCATCTAAAATATTAATTCCCCTTTTGTAAATTTGAAACTTTAAAGAAGAATTAGTTATTTAAATATTAATTTTAAAATTTATTTCAGTGGATATTCATTAATATTTTAAAATAAAGTCTATCATAATTCATTGATATTTTATAGCCAAAAAAATAATTAGATAGAATTTATAATTTAATAATTGTGATATTAAATATATAAAAATTTAAGCTAAAACAGTCAGGAAACCTCTAGAGAAAATTATTATTTTGTTTTTGCACAAAATTATTATCTAAATTTAAGCTTTTAATTTAGAATTTTAACCAAATATAAGTAAATCAACTTTAGATTTAACTAAAATCCTAAATTAAATTAAAAAAACTTCTTATTAAATCCTTTTTATTTAATTATTTTAAAATATATCTAAAAGCATTAAATAAATTTTATATAACAAAGAGAATCAAGCAGATTAAAAAGAATAAGTGTTCTCAAATATATCTATTTTAATAAAATAATTTTATCTTAATCTCTTTGATTTAATAATTAATGCTTAAACTAATTTAGTTACTAAACAATTATTTTATAATTAAAATAAAGCAGTCAAATGTAAAAATGTTTTAGTATAATAATAAAAAATATCCTCTCTATTCCTTCTCTTAAAACAATTATTAGTTTATATTTATTTTAACTAGAAAATTATATAAACTATTTATCAATAAAACTTTTATATATTCTCTCTTTAATCAAAAGAAATCATTTCTTTGCATAGTAGTTTTAGAAATAGATAGTAGTAATCATTTATTTTTTCTTTTAATTAATTTTAAAATTTTGTGGAATATATTTTCTTTATTCTAGTTAAGCTGTTTATAATTTGTAATTTTCTATAAAAAGTTTAAGACAAAAAGTTTTATTGGCAAATTGATTTAAATAAATTTTATCTAAAAGTAATAGCCTTTGAAGAATATAATAATTATGATATTTGCAAGGAATTTGGTTTTATATATAAAAATAAAAAAACATCAGCTTTTGATAAAACTTATATAAAGATATTAACTTTGCAAGTATAATTATAATAAAGCTAATTTGCTATAAAGTAGAAACAATTTACTAATGATAAATGCTTTTCTAAAAATAAATTGAATAAGTTATTTAGATTTTAATTATTTTTAGTTTTAGTTTTAAATTAGATTTAATTGGAAGCTCAAATTAGAATATATAAATAACAAGTTGCAAATTTTTAATAAACTAAAATAAAATGATAATCTAAAATAAAATAAAATGATAAAAGACAAAATGTTTAGAACTTATTATGAAAAAACTAAATTTAAAATAATTTATCTTCATTTTCATTATCTCTATTGTTTTATTTTGATAGATTATATAATCAAATAAATAAATTTTTTAATCTAAAATAATTTGAAAGAAAAATCATAAACATTATTATTCAGAAAGACTAAAAATTTATAGCAAAAAACGAGTGAACTACTGTAATTTAATTAAGTTTCTAATGAAATATAATTCATATATAAATACTTTTTTAATTAAATTTTTTAAGTTCAGCTGATCTATTAAAATTTATTTCTTAGTTGAATTGTCAAACTTCATTAAGAAATATTGAAAAAAATTAAAATTTTTATTGTTATATCTTAAATAAAAAAAAGAAAATTTATATATTAGTTATAAGATTATTCAAAGAAATAAAATCAATTTACAAAAGAAAAATTTTATTTATTTATTTAAGAGGAAATATCTTCTTTAATATGATATTTTAATTTTTAGAAAATAAAATTTAGATTTTTGATTTATTTTTGATTTAAATTTTAAAGATCAAATAGAATAATTTATTTAACTTAATTTAAAATTTATAATTGTGAAATAATTAAAATAATTTTTTTTATAAACTAAAATTTAATTTTAAATTAAATATTATTGAGATAAATAAATATTTCGCTTTTAATTATTTTAAGAAAAAACTAATAATATTAAAGTATTAAAATTAATTTTTTTTATATTTTTTTAGTAATTAATAAGCTTATTTTATTATTTTTCAACTATCTCGAAATTCTTTTTTGTTATTTTTAATCTTTTTAAAATAAATTTATTTTATCGATGCTTTTAAGTTTTAAAATCTATTTTAATATTACTCAAATTAAGGTTTATTAGTTTTATACAGAAAGCTAATTTATTTTTCTGACTTTTTAAGAGAGATAAAGTTAGAGTTGATCATTAAATTTTAACAATTTTTATTGTAAATAGCTCACTTCTTCCATTATAGCTATATTTGTTCTTTATTGTATTAAAATAAAGCTATTATTGTTAGAATCTTAATTTAATTTATTCAAATTTATTTATTTAACTTCAATACTTTTATAGCATATTAAATAATAATTGACACTGCCTGACTTAGTTAAAATAATTAAATTTCGCCTTAAATTTATAAAGAATTTTTATCATATTTGGTATATTAAATTTTTTCTTTTTATTCATTTAAATATAATAAATATATTAACCAAATACAGTCCTTTATAAATAATTTAAAGGAACTTTTTATTATGTTTATAACTAGATTAATAGTCTAAAATTTCTAAAGAAATTAAAGCTAAAAAAGAAAATATTTTGTAGCTTATTATATAAAATAATTTATTTTTTAGTTTTGTCACTTATTTCATTTCTTAAATTTAGAACTATATTTTATATTTTAGACTATTAATTTTAGTTTTATTCCTATATACTAAAATTTATCTAAATTTATTCAAAAAGTTTGCTTAGTTAAAAAAATAAAATTTAAATGCAAATTGAAATATAAAATCTAAATATTAAGACTTTGGAAATAACTTAGAAAGAAATTCTTAAAAATTAAAAGGTAAAATGTTTTGATTTAATTATCCTTAATTTAAAAAATTATGCTTTAACTAAATCAGCTAAATTTTAAAATGACTATTAATATAAGCGGAAATGATTTAAATTTGTAATAATAACAAATATTTAAATAAAAATTTAATCATTAATGTAAGCTGCTGATTTATAGAAAGGTTATTTAGCTATCTTTATAACTATTAATTAATAAATTGCTTATAAAGTTGACAAGTGCTGAGTTATGAAGTTATTATGATTTAGAAGTTTAAAATAATTAAAGCTTATTTAATCTCTGCTTATATTCTAACTATTAAATTTCTGAATAAAAATTTTAGATATCTAGATAAATGATTTTATATAATAAAGGATAAATAGTGGGTAGATTTTGTATTTTATAAAGTTCTTTTCTTTATTAAAGTTTTAGATATATTAAATAAAGCTTTTCACATTTTCTATTTATTAGTTAAGAACATTTAATAAGGATTTAGATTCTAAGTTTTAATTTTAAAATATTTATTTAATTTTTATGACTATATAGCCTAATTTCTATTAACTTTCATTAACTTCTTTATACTTATTGTACTTCCTATAAATCTATTTTTCAACAAAAATGCTAATACTAAAATTAATTTCAGTTTAGATGTTTTTTCAAACTCTATAAAATACTTGATATAAAAAGAAAGAATTAAAAGTTATTTTCAATAAATGCAGGTTAATAGGAAAAATTAAAGACATAGAGAATTATCTTAAATAAATAAAATGATGAAGAAATTAAATATTTATAGCTATACAATTTCCTTTAAAACATTATAATAGAATTTAATTAGATGCAATTATTAACTTAAGCTTTCATTATTTCTATGAGATGCTAAATATAAATAATTATATCATTCATTATGTATCATAAGATAATAAGTGCATACTCTGAATGTGGAATAGATAAAAGCATGCTTTGATTATACAATTTTATAAGGTAGAAGCTATTAAATTAAATTATTTATTTGAATATAAATGAAAGATATAAGATTAAGCTTTAAAATAAGTTTAATAATAATTTCTATTTATTTTAGTTAAAAAATGAAAATATTCATAATGGTTCTATGCTGCTTGGCCTTATAGATTCAATCTTAGCTTAGTTTTTTTGATATACTGGATCCGAATACTCCCACTTTAATAACACAGAGCTCATCTAAAAGTAGCACATTTTCTAATTATGGAATAAATCTTTAAACTTAAACTTAATTTAGTGTGACTGCATGACTAAAAATTGATTCTAACTAAATTGGCTATGTTTGATTTCAACTCGACAATGCTTAAAATGATTTTCTGGAATTATATAGTTTTTAATAGATTTAAGATAAATTAACATTCTTTAGTGTAAAACAATACTATACATGAAAATTCACTTAATTTTCTTTAAGTATAGATTTGGTTCAAGATAATTGAGTATTTGTTGCTTTTTCTATGAATAACCAAGGTAATTTCAGTTTATCTGCTACCTATTCTGAAATGGATTATAAATTCAAAATTTTATAGAGTTATTTTGAAAATTTAATTACATTTTCATAGACAGATTCAATATATTAAGGAAGTTACTCAAATAAATATAATTTTGTAGGTTATATTTACTCTTTAAGATATTATGGGAACTAATTTCTTACTTAAGATCAATTGCAGTCTATCTTAGATCACTCTTACTAAGGATTCCTTCATAGTTAAAGCGAACTTATCTGCGGAAGTTTATGTTACAAATGCTTCGATACATAGAATAATAATTGCTTATAGTGTTATAAAGGATGAACCTTCGGAAGTAACTCTTGTTCTTGCTAATTAAAATTATCAATGGAAAATGAATGCATTTAGTAGTGTCCTTGAACTTAGTAGGATAAGAATAATGATAAGTAGTGCGAACTTTGCAATAAAACTATATAAAATTGTCTGTTTTGCAAGCAAGAAGGAGATATTTGCTTAAAGTGTGAAGAACCTTTTATCCTTTTCCAAGACTAATGCTTATAAAGCTGTCCTAATGAGACTTACTATGTTTATAACAATACTTGCTTAAAGTGTGAAGATAGTATCAAGAACTGCTCAAGTTGTAGTATAGAAGGAGAAATATGTATTAAATGCCAAGATCCATATTTTTTATTAGGAAACGAGTGTGTTTTAAAATGTCCAAGTGAAGGATATTTTACTCATAATGGAATATGTCTAAAATGCAATGACAAATAAAGAAACTGCTCAAGTTGTAGTATAGAAGGAGAAATATGTATTAAATGCCAAGATCCATATTTTTTATTAGGAAACGAGTGTGTTTTAAAATGTCCAAGTGAAGGATATTTTACTCATAATGGAATATGTCTAAAATGCAATGACAAATAAAGAAACTGCTCAAGTTGTAGTGAAAATGGAGAAATATGCAGTTAGTGCGAAAATACTCTTCTTTTACAGGATAATACTTGTTTAGAAATTTGTACAGACAATACTTATTTCATTTAAAGCGGAAAATGCATAAAATGCAATAATAAAATAGAAAATTGCCTAAGATGTTCCAGTGATGGATAAGTATGTAGTTAGTGTAAAAATTAATATCTATAATTTGAAAATACTTGTGTATTAAACTGTCCTAGCAATGAATTTTACATCTAAAACCAAGAATGCAAATTATGCAATTAGAGTATTATTAATTGTTTCAGTTGTAGCATAAATGGATAGATTTGTACTTAATGCTAAATTCCTTACCTTTCTTTTGAAAATTAATGCTTAGAAAGTTGTCCAAACTAAACTTACTATATTAAAAATAAAGCCTGTTTAAAATGCAGTGCTAAAATAGAAGGCTGCTAGAACTGCAGCTAAGATGGTACTAAATGTATTTACTGTGAGGAACCATATATTTTAATAGAGAACATCTGTATTTTAAATAACTCAAGTTAAGAATAGTAAGATAACTAAACCAACGAGGGAAAGGTAGAACGTAACACAACTGAAGCAACTGAAGAAACTGATGACACATTGCTAGAAATTAAGAATTTTTCTAAGTTTAATTTATCCAATTCCGAAGAGTATTTAATCGAGTCCACTCATCATTTAGCAAATGTGCTTACCTATAGTATTTTAGTATGCAGCTTAGTTTCTACAAGTGTTAATTACCAATCTAAGTCCTAATCATCATCAGGAAATGTTTTGCAAGGAATTTTAACTACTTAGTTAATTTTTATGAATGCTTATATTGACGTTAGAAGAACTGACATTCTAGATGCTTATTACTACGAGAATTACAAAAAGGATGGATTTAATGATAGTAAGTTTAAAAGCCTTGATTCTGAAAAACTGTAAGTAGATAGAGAAATTTATGTCCTTCTAAGTTTTTGAAGTTACACTCTACTTTCTAATATCATAAATCCTCTTTTACTATTGTCAATTCTTTTTTCTATCGATGGAATTCTGAAAGCACTTGGACATTTCAAATTTAAATAGAAAATAGAAAAGCTGAGAACTAAGTTTACAAATAGAAACTACATAACTATGATTTATAGCATTAAAGCCTTGTAAATAAATAATGCAATTATGATGTAACTTGCTCACTTTAGTTTAAGTGACTTTTATGCAGCTTTTAATTCCTTTCTTGCAGTTATTGTCTTAGTAAGCTTTATTTAATTTTAGAACATCTAGATTTATTGTATTTTCAGCAGTTATTAGATCTCAAAAAAATATTTCTATTCTAAATAAAAATTTGAAGAGCTCAAGGAAGAAAAGTATGAAAAGTAGATGCAAGAAATTAAGGATAAATATATCGTTTATTTCGACTAAAAATTTTAGAATACTTTACCCTAAACTCTGTTCTAGACTCTTTTTCTAGCAAGAAGACTCTTTGTTTCTTTTGCAGCTATAATCCTCGTAGATTTATATATCCCTCAAATAATCATATAAATAGCCAGTTGCTTTTTATGGTTGCTTTATATACAAATATTTAAACCATATACAAGCAAAACAGTATTAATTTTAGAAGCTATTGGAGAGTTGGTGCTAATACCAATTTACTTCTTTAATTTCTATTTTAAAAATATTGAAAATAAAGTTTTGGACGAAAGCTAATAGAAATAAAAAGAAATACTGGGAAAAGTTATTGTAATAGTATGCATTTCTTATGCTACTTTAAGTTTATTGGTTAACTTAATTTTAGTAATAGTTAATCTAGTTAAAGAGTACTAAAAAAATCGTAAAACTAAAGTTTAATTTGAAGACAGAAATGAAGAGCCACCATAATTAGGAATAACTGGTTTCAACGATTCTTAGATAATAAGCAAAACTATTACCAGTTTTATAACCCAACGAGATATAAAATTATTGGAGAGCGAAGAAAGAGGAAAGCAGTAATAAGTAGATAAGATCTTCTGATTAAAAGAAACTTCAAGAGAAAATGAAAATAACAGTCCTAGGAAAAAAAAATTAAAAAAGAGAAATTTGAGATTAGAAGTTTGAATGATAAGCAAAATACTCTTTCATTTCACATTTAAATTTGATTTAAAATAAATTTAATTTATGCTTTATCTGATTTAAATTATACCTAGTATTTTTAACAACCCTTTATCCACTTTATAAAATTATCAAACTTATAAAATAAAATGAAAACTTAGAGATTAAATCCCACACTTAAAATTTTAAACTAATAATAAAAGTGTATAATGAGATACAAATTGGGTAGTTAAAAATGATATAAATAAGCTATTAAATACAACCTACAAATAGATAGAAAAATAAGCAACAATCAACAATATATTCTCATTGCTTTTAATTCTTCTGGTAGATTTATTTTCTAAGTGATTTAATATAAATGTTTAATAGTTGTATTATAAAAGTATAGATAATTTTATAACTTAAGATATATTTCTATAAACAAAGGGATATATAGATTATGAAGTTAAAACTAAGATTTTATTTAATTTCAGAAGGAATTATTATAATATGGATATAAAAATGTAGAAATTAGTCATAATCTTAAATAATAAAAGCAATTTAATTTAAGAATTTTAATAATTTCATTTTTATCTATATAACTTAATCATCAACTTATTTAGTTCTTTAGTCTTATAAAAGCACTATTATACTCAAAGGAGTAAATAATACCTATTTATGCTTTATTAGATAAAGTAATAGATAAATAGTTCTTATCACTATAATTTGATATTAGTTTAATTAAATATAATTAATTATAAATGCTCTTAGAATACATCATAGAGATAAGCTTATTCATCTAGAATCTTAATAAGAAATATCTAATAACTATCATATTATTAAGATGAAATATGCTTAGACTAAATAAAGAAATCAATAGTTTAAATTAACTGTATGGCTATTTTAAGAAGATTTATACTATTAAATTAATATAAAAGGCTTTACCATAAATAGATGCTTAGAATGAAATAAATATACCTCATAATTATTAATTAATAAGCTAGATAGAAGAATTTTAAAATACTTATTATTTAATTACAGTCGAAATAAGTTATACTTGTATTTTTATTTAATTTTTTAAATAGCAAGGAATTTATAATATTGGTATAATATAAAACAGATATACCAATAGAGAACTTGAAGAAGCTTAAATTAGTTATTAATTGCATGAGTTAATAATTTTATAATAATTCATATTGGCTTGAAACTTTTGAGAAATAAATCTTAATAGAAAAGTTGCATGTAGAGATAGAGTGAATTTTTATTTGAATATAATCAAATATAAAAAGTTCAAAAACCTAAAGGATTTTTTCTACCCCTTTTCTTTGAAACTTAATTTTTCGATAATTATTTCATAAATTTTATTTTTAATAAACAATAAAAATATACTAACAACTGATTACTAATACTTATATCCCCCAAATTAATGTCATTTAGCCTATTAAAAAAGATCTTTCAACCAAAAGTTGAGAGTTAAAATTAAAATTAAAAGATATAGTACTTCCATTCAAATCTCTTTAAAATATACCTTGCTAAAATTGTAAGAAGTATTGATAGAATGTTTTTTGTTAAATTTAAAATAGAAAAAAAAGGATAATAAGATATAAGCAAAAATAAGGGATAATTAAATTAAAAACCTTAGTAGAATTACTTAGAAATGCTTCAATTAAATAAACCAAAAGTTTAATTAATTTATACTGATTGATGAGATGATTTGCCTTCATTTTTAGATTAAATAAGCATTTGTTATTGTATTTACTAAAATTTCTTATTACTTTCTTGACTAAAATGTAAATGAATCAGACAATAATAAAAATTTTGGGCAAATATTCATAATAAAAAGAATGTTCTCTTTTAATAGATTTTTGATACTTTTATCAATAGAAATGTGAAAAATAGACAAGTTTATTCGAGCTAGCGCTTATTAATTTAGCATAATATGTCAATTTCTAGCACTAAATACTTAGAAAAAGGGATTTTTGGAATTAAATTCATTTTATGAAGATTTAAGTCTGAAATTTATTAATGGATATCTTAAATTCATTTATTGGAATCAAAGTTTTATAAAGCTAGTCTATTTCATTTAAAATCTAATTAAGATACAATTTTATGCATTCTTTTAAACTTGATTCATCAAAAATATTAAAAAAGAATTAGATCTGTAATTCAGAAAGAGGATGACTATATCCTTTTATTTTTAAACATCTAATAGCTTAGATATATTTCTAATGCAAAAGTCATAAAATTGATTTTTAATTTATTCTTCAAGCAATTCTGAAAGGGTAAATAAGTTAGTACTCTTTGATGTAATTTTATTATTCTTTCTTGCTGTTAGTTTGCAGAATCTATTAAAAAATTTAGGTTATCATCGCTAATATTTTTATATATGATATTTAACAAATTTATGAGATTTTTAAAATTAAATTACTAAATAAAGGATAAATTTTTTAATATTCAAGCTTAGACTTATCATGTTTTATTGTCTTAAACCGAATCTGAAATTAAAGAAGTTAAAATGTATAAATCACATTAACTCTGTAACTGTAAAATTCGTCGCTAGGACAGTTTAATACACATCTAGCAAGAGAAGAGTATTTTCACATTAACTGCATATTTCTCCATTTCCACTACAACTTGAGCAGTTCCTACATTTATCATTGCATTTTAGAGATATTCCATTATGAGCAAAATATCCTTTACTTGGATATTTTGTTTACTATTCGTTTTCTAATAAAACAAAATAATCTTGGCATTTAGTACAAATTTCTCCATCTATACTACAATTGAGCAGTTCTGGGTACTATATTCACACTTTAAACATGCTTAGTTATAAGCATAGTAAATTTCATTAGAACAGCTTTCTTCACATTTTTCTTGGAAAAGGTTAAAGGTTCTTCACACTTTAAGCAAATTTCTTCTTAATACTCACATATAAGACAATTCTAATGTTTCTTTATATAACCCACAAAACTGACTATTATTATAAACTTATTGCATTTAAGGATATTATAAAGCATACCCATCTTCATATGAAATTTTAAACAGAAAATCACAAGAATCTGCTTTAAATATCAATCCTTCGTTGTACTGAATACATTTATCACTCATTTAACAAAAGAATTTATAATAATGCTTATAACATACAACTTCAATAACCTAAGGACAAAATTCTTGCTAAGTATGACTTAAGATTGAAATTAATATTTTTAACTGAAGAATAAGCTTAATAATAACTTAGAGATAATATATAACCTTATTATAAGCACTAATGAAGCTTCTTTAATAAATTAGATAATATTTTATAAAAGAAATTAAATATCCAAATGAATTTTCTAAAGTTTTATATAAATTATTCAATTTTAAATCAGTTAATGCTATAGTGAAATTCCTTAATTGTCTATTGAAAATGCTACTCATATTCATATATCTTTAACTAAATATATTTTTAAATCATATTTTCCTTATTTCTAGCTTAACTATTTAGCCCTAATTATAATTAATTAATTTTAAGTATTAAAGTCATATAAAAGTTACTAAAATACTTTTTGAATGCAATAGAATAGAGAAAAATATAACCTTTTTAATCGAATTCAACCTTCAGTCAAAAGGTTGCTCTAAATTGGGTTTGAGATTAAGGATTAAATTTAAAATTACTAAATTTGTTAAACTTAGATTTTTGTGATAAAATTAAAGTGAGAATATTGGAAGATAATATGTCGAAGAAATCAATTTAGCTTCAAGATCGGCAAAACTGGCAGACAATATCATTATAAGCATTTTTTGTTAAAAATTAAAAATTTGAAAGAGATATCGTAATAGTCTATTTCTTAATCTATCTACAACATTCCACTCAACAACTGCATTGCATTAAATTTTATACTCAGCTATCCGTTTTCTTCAAATTTCTTAGTTAGTTATAAGATGACTTAGTGTTAAGCTAACCTTTAAAGTAATCTTCTGACTTAATTTATCTGAATAAATTATTTTAATAATTTGCTGGCTAAAGCTCTTCCCACTTAACCCTTATTTTTATCAAGTTATAATTGACTTTATTTAACTATTTTATTATACTTAAATTCTGTTTTTCAAGTCATTTTTTATCGAGTTTTAGCTTATTATTACCCAGATAATTTTGTCTAAGCTATTTCGATCCCTTAAAACTGTGCTTACTTAATCAATAATATCACAATATTGTAAAAGTAGTTAAAATGAAAAAACTACTATATAATGTAATAATTGCTGCTAGTTTTGTATAGTCTCAGTAATTTTATTATTTTAAGAGTCTACTTAGAGAGATAATAAACAGAAAGTCAATAAAAAAGTTAAGTTTTTTAAATTTAGCAAATGAAGGTATTTCTAATTTACCTTAAATTAACTAGCATAAGCAGATTAAAATATAGCTATCAATTAATAGAAGTTATAAATAAAATTATTTAGCCTGCTTCTTTATTCGCGAAATTAGATCTCTAATCAATTATTTCTAAATTTTCTCTTAATTTAAATCTAAAGGATTGCGATAAAACTTAATAATATAGAAATTTAAAGCCTAAAGCTATTAATTCAGTTCCTATTAAGCTTATAAATAGTAAAACTAAAAATAGGAGTATAGCCTGTTATATAATTAGCATATTAAGCATTTATAAATTAGCCTATGCATTTTTAGTCTTAAATATTTGAATCAAAGTTGAAAATTAGTATCTTTATATCTGCGATCTTATTAATTATGATGCTGAGATAGCTCTTGGACTATAAGCATAAAAGAGATATTATTTATTTTATTTATTAAACTAAAATTTTTTGATCTATTCTGATCAAAACTCAGAACCTTGCTATACCATAACTCCTAATATTAGGTCTTTAAGTTTTAACGATTGCCTGTAGAATGTACAAGGATAGGAAGTTGATATTTGGATATTGCAGTTAGGGAGCTCCATCGATATGGGATACCTGTCGTCAAATTCCTATCGATGGTAAACCATAATTCAATTTGAATTTGAATCAGGATGTTGCATTCATGCTAGTGATTTGTATCTAGATGTAGACAACCAACTATTTTTGAAGCCACGTAATTTAAATTATAAAGAGAAATTTTATAAATGTCAGATTATTTAGTTAAGGATATTGATTAAGCCAAAGAAGATAATTAAAATATTAAAGAGGAAAAAATGGAAAATAGCAAAGCACCAAAAATTTAACAATTAAATGATAGAAGAAAAACCAGACTAGAAGAGAAAAAGTAAAAGTCACTTGAATATTCCTCATCATTTCAAGGTTAACAAATATAGAAATTTAGGAAAAAACTTCAATATCAGAACAGGAAAACGAATCATGTCTTTATAATATGATAAAATGAAAAAATTTTCAGCAAATAGGAAAATAGGATGAGGTAATTTACATTCTTTTAGAAAGAATAAAGAACTGATGACACTTATTGAACAGTTTTCCTTAGAAACGATTTATTTACGGAAGTTGCTTATTTAAAAAAGTCTTAAAAGAAGAGAAATTGTGACGTTAATCATAAAACAATTAATTTTAGGAAATTTTTATAATTACTTAAGAAACTAAAAATGATATTGTGACTAATTAAGTAACTGATGAATCAGAAATTTAAAGAAAGGAAATAATTGAAAGATTGGAAAAGCTTGAGAACTTTATTATTCCGAAATAAAAACAGAAGTAGAAGATATAGAGGTACAGATATTGCAATTCTTCCCAACATCTAACAAAAAATGCATTTGCTACAAAATACTTAAAAAAAGAGAGCAAAGAAAATGGAGAGATTTAACAAGACTTTTTATAAATTACAACAGAGTCTAGTATCTAAAAATATATTATTCTACAAATAATAAATTCTTTATTTAAAATTTACTAATAACTTAACCTTTTTATAGAATCTATAAACTCTAATTATTTATTAAAAATAGCCCTCATAGCATTAAAATCTATTAATTTAGTAATCAATGACCTTTTAAGATTGTTTACAACAAATTATTTTTATGTAATGCTAAATTTAAGGAAGTTGCTTTTGAATTTTTAAATGAAATAATTGAAATTATAAATTTATGATTCTTTCTTACGAAAATTAAAAATTTAAATATATAAAAGAAAAATTTACATTTAAGTTCTCTAGTAAAATAATTAAAATACTTAATATATTTACTATCTAATACTAGAAGCATAGAAATATTAAATAAGATGTATTTTATCTAGAAACTATAAAGGAATATATTGTTATTGTGTATTAAAGTAGATATCAATTTATCAAAGATTATTTAAAGTTTTAGTAGATAACAAATGTAGCTACTTTAATTTAATACCTTAGATAGGCTATCTATCTTCTACCTCAATCTTCTTTATATTATAATTTTATTATCTATTTTAATTAAATTTTTATTATAAACTATCTATATAAAATAAATAAAGTTAAAGGTAAAGGTAAAATAATCTTATTAAAGTTTGTTTATCATATTTATTAAATATATTAAAAAATGGTTAGCTTCAAGAAGGGTTTTTATACCACCTCCTCAGAGTAGGAGAGAAAACCTGAAGCACTTTCTTTTACCACGTCTTTGCTTTAATTATTCCAACCTTCTTTATTATGCATGGAAACCAGACTAATAATACAAGACCTCAGACTACGCAGGACCAAACTAACTGACCGAAAGAACACGAAATAATAGAACGAATAATAGAAAAAAATAGCAATATACCCATGATTGGTCGGACTTTACTAAAAGGAGGAGCACAAAATATGAAAGGAATGTGGCAAAAAAAGTAAACAACCTAAGTAATAATTTAACAAAATAATGAACAGCTCATTTCAGCCAACGTCCCTGAAGAATAAATGTAAAGGGTCTACTAAAATGCCTAAGATGATTTATCAGAAATGGTGGCCGCAATTTACTTTAACCAATACTTGGAAAACATTGATTTAGTAGAGAAAAAGGCCAAAGACTAAGAAGTTATACAAGTGTTTAGAAATCAAATATGGAAGGATTACGGACAAGCAGTGGCGAAGTTCATAGTGAAATAAAACGGAATTGTATACATGGTATTTAACAATGAAGAAAGATATTAACATTTCACTTAATTCAGGGAATGAACGTTCAAAAGAGTTAGAATTCCTATCTAAGCTAGAAATTAATTGGAATATTTTGACATTCATAACTACCCAATTTACTTCATAATTAACGAATACTAAAATATGAAGGAAGTAATGGAAATAATAAGATAATATGGAAAATCAAGAGGAGAGATATAGCATACATATCCAAACACAACAATGCTAACAGGGAGCAGTGTAGTCTACCTAGATTTAAAGGATGTAGATGAAGCAAAGAGGATACCCAGAAGTAATAGATTTGAATGGAAACAAAATGAGAATATAACACCCAGTAAATTTTATCTGCTGCCTATGTAAAGTGAAAGGGCACACAGACCAGCAATGCAGAAGGGTAGAAGCAGCAAAAAGGAAAAAGCTACATAAAAGAGAATTAGAGATGCTTGAAGGTAAAGTTATTTTAGCAATAAACAAACCAGATTTTGAAGCAAATCAAGCAAATAAGAGGATAATTGGAGAAAAAGAATAAATGATTATAGAGGAATCAAGGGAAGAAGAGTAGGAAATAAAATGAGGAGAATAGAAAAATAATTAAAACAACTAAACAATTAAATAATAAAAGTCTTCTATGCTAAAAGAATAAATAAAAATTATTTTTCATCAAAATGGAATTGGACACATGTAAGACAGAGGGATAGAGAAATGTTCAAATAATTAAATAAAATAGAAAACAATCAACTAAATAATAAGATATACCATAAAGCAAATTAGAGAAAAGGATAGGATAGGTGATGGTAAAAACGCTAAACCCTAACAATAGAAATAAGAAATAAACAAAATAGTATAACGGAGTATGTCAGGAAAAACGTAAATAAAGGAAAAAAGCAAAAATAAATAGAACAAACTCAAGAAGAAAAAGAATAAGGTGCAAGATAAAAGTGAGAAGAAAGAAGTAAATTGAAGCAAACTTCAATGAGAATGTACTATGCTAAGAAACCGAAAAACAAAAATGAACAATTATCCGACTTCAACTAATAGGAAAAGGAAAAAGAAGAAGAAGAAGAAGATTAGAATAGATAAGAAGAAGGAAAAGGTAGATAATAAGATGAAAAAGATAAAAAAGGGGAAAGAACTAATAAAGAAAATAATATGGAAGCATAGAATGATAGATAAGAAGAAGAAAAGGTGGAGAAGGAAGATGAATAAAAAGAAGAATAAGGTGAAGTGGAAGTAGAGGGAATGAGTGTAAAAAAAGATTAAGAATAAGTCATAAAAATAGGGACAGCAAATGTTAGGGGAGTAAGAAGTGCAAAAGAGGCACTAGACAAATTCATGACTCAAAAAAGTATCCACATAATGACAATATAAGAAATTTAGATTGAAGACTAAAAAGATATGTGTAATATAGCAGGATATAAAAACTTAATAAATGTGGGATCAAAAAAAAGAAAAAGAGTAGCATTCTATATTAGAAACGACATATGTAAGGAGATCAGAGAGATATAGAATGAAAAAAACCAAATGACGCTTTTTGGAGGAGCGAGTAATGGCAATAGAAATAATGAAATAATTAGCAGTAATAAATGTCTACGCTCCTGTTGCAAATAACGACGAACAGTCTGAGCCTTTCTATAATTTAGTGAATGAATTTAAACTATAAGTAATAGAAAAAGGACTTAATATAATGATAATAGGAGACTGAAATGCGCACATAGAAAAATGACTGCCAAAGAAAACAAACTCAGCAGGAAAGAGAATGGCACAGTTTATGGAACAGAATAATTTAATATGCCTAGACCCAACTGAAATAGGTACCTTTATTCACTAAAACAATGAGTATAAAATAGATTACTTTTTAATCGAAGAGAGAATGAGAGAAAAGGTGATAAAAAGTGATTTTTATTACTCATACGTAATAGGTGACCATAGGCCTGGTATTATATAGGTAAAGATGGGTAAAGAAGTAAGAAAGTCATAAAAGATAGCAAAAATAAACTACCTACTATTAAAGAAAAAAGAGATATAAGAAAAATGTGAAAGATTTATACAAGAAAATCTCTAAGAAGAAGAAATTGATAACCTAAACGGCACATAGACTTATAAATGATGAAAGAAAAAGATATAAGAAGGAGTTTAAATAGTATGTGGAAAATTCAAAACATAAAACTCTAAGATATATAAATATTCAGAAACAACAAAATAGTGTAATAAAATCTTTAGAAAATGCAGCAAACAATTAAAATAAAGGGTAAAGAACAAGAACAAATAAATTAAAATCAATAAATTGAGAATCAAAGAGAATACTAAAGAGTAAGATAAGAATACATTTAATCAAGAAAAAAATATAAAAGAAACTAACTAAACCTATTTATGGACAATGTAAATAAAGGAAGTCTAACAGATACGTGGAAGAAACTAAAAAACTTACTTAATAGAAAAAATAATTAATGAGTACCCTTATTAAAAGAAGATGTTAATACTTTCAGGGATGAATGGTAGAAACTGTATGAAGATGGCGATAATACGTTACCAACTAAATTCTTAAACAAGAGATAAATAGCGGTAAACGAATATGAAATTTGAGAAATCATCAACTAATTGGCGAAATGAAAAGTAGCAGGACCTGATGAAATACAAGTAGGTACAATATTAGCAGGCGGGAAAAAACTAACAGAAGTAACATGTAAAATGATAGTTAAGATGATTTAAGAGGGAGTAATACCTTAAGAGATGAAATAATAATACATAATATTAAGATACAAAAAAGGAGGACAGATGAACCCGATGAATTATAGACCAATCTCTTTACTGAATCATGCTTCAAAAATAGTAGATGCATGAATTTTCTAGCAACTATAAGGATATCTGCATAATGATGAAAGAGAATATTAATATGGCTTTAAAAAAGGAAAATCATGCTCATTATAAATTTTCAACCTAAGAACAGTATAGGAATGATCAATACGGAACAAAAAAGATGTTTTCGTAATATTTGTTGATATTAAAAAAGCGTACGACTCGGTGCAAAGAAAAGATATATGATAAATCCTAAAAGATCTAAAAGTACCAGAATAGATAATTAAACTCCTAGCAAACTTCTACTGTGAAGAAGAAATTAAACTTAAAATCAATGAATTAATAGCAAAATCATTCGCGACAAATAAAGGACTAAAACAGGAAAGCATAACGTCGCCAAGACTATTTAACTTAATAATAGCAAGACTTCTCCATAGCTTGGAAGATTAAAAGCTAGGAATTACGATAGACTTTAAAAACTAAGAGGGATGAACACAAAAAATATATGCAGGATGTTTCGCATATGCAGATGACCTAGCCTTAATAAGTGAATGAGAATAATTAGAGGAAGTAATCAAAAATTTAACCTCATGGGCAGAAAAATACAAACTGGAAATTGCAGATAAAACAAAATGAATGATATGAAAAGCAGCAGAAAATAGAAACTGAGAAAATATAGACAATACTATTGAGGTGGGAAATTTAAGAATCGAAAGAGTAACGTCCTTTTAGTACCTAGGGCATATAATAGAAGAGACCGTCAGCTTTGAAAAACACATGAAGAACAGACTAGAAGCAGCATAAAAGATGTAAACATGAATACTGGGTAAAATAACAATGAATAAGGGATTAACACCATATAATGCAGGAATAATTCGTAAGCTCAGTATTCAGCTATGGGACAGAAGTTATCCCATATTGTGAATAATTTGTAGGAAAATAAGTGATGGAACAATTAGAAATAATATAGAGAAGATCTTTACGAGCAATCATAGATGCCCCTTTCTAAGTGTAAAATGAGATGCTAGAATACGAGTTACAGTTTATGAAATTTAAACATTACCTATGGCAGAAAACGCTGAGATTAAGAGGCAGACTAATAGGTAACTAAGGAAAAACAGTAGATGGATTAATGTTCGACCTAAGTAAAGAAGAGAACTTTATTTTTGAACAATACTGCACGACAATAAAATTAGAATTAAAATTGAAGACAAAAATATATTTATAGATGATGGTAATAATAATCAAAAAGGGAAGAAAAACATTAATCGTGCAATTTGAGAACATAGAGTATACATAGAAGATAGAGAAAGAATGGAGTAAATGATAACAACTCTACAGTATAGAAAAACATGATTTGATGAATATGTAGTAGGACCACCCAACTACCTGAGATACAATAAAAATAGAAAAGAAGAAATATGCTACATATTTAGAATAAGAACGAGATATAATGGGAGCCAGGATTGTTTAAAAGAAAGACACCTAGTTGCGACAAGCAAATGCCCTTTCTGTAATGATGCAAGAGAAAACGAAAGGCATATCATAGAAAAATGCTCAGAATACAAAGAAAGTAGATAAATATGTATTAGAAAGTTAAGAAAAATAGGAGTAGAAAGATAAGGAATGGAACTATTTGATATAATATGAGGTATGGCAAAATTCGAAAAATTCATTAGAACCTAAGAAGAGTAAAAAAGAGCTAAAACTGACTTGATAATAAAAGATTATATCAAAAACATATTAGAAAAAAGAAAAAAAGGATACTTAGAAAAGAAAATCGAATGAAAAAAAGAAATAGGAAAAGATTATAGAGCAGGAAAAGGATAATTTTTATGAGTTTATAAAAGCTTGATTAAGAAGAAAATAATTAGAAACGAAAATTAGCAAAGTATGTAAAATAAAAATAATGGACGCTTGTAACAAAGAATCAATAAAACGTAGATAGATAGAAGACAGAAGAACAAGAGATATTTAAGAAGAAAATGATGAAGATATGGAACTAATAAGAGAAGAATTTTTATTACCTGAAGGCTTACTTGAAGAAATAGACATGTATTGAAACATTTATTAAAGAGCTGCGCATCAACGAGGTGCTACGCGCTCTATAATCAAATTTATTTATTTATTATAACAAATTATTTAATTTTAATTTCTAAGGAAGATATATAAAATAGTAGCAGAATTAATAAACTTTAAGATAATTACAAATTATCTATATTTATTGTAAAAAGAATAATTAAATAAGATAATAAATTATCACTGGCAGCATCGATAATAAATTTATAAAATTAAGTCTTTTAATAGTTTTAAATAATTCAGTTAAGAAATATCGCTTTAAAAACCAAAATTATTTTATAAATAGTTAATATAAACTTAAATTAAAAGTAAAAGGTATTTAGAAATACTCATAACTCTTAACTACATAGTAATTTTCTTTTTTTATACATTTGTATATAAAGAGTTATTTAGATTAATTAGAGATATATTTAGAATTAGATTATTTAAAATGGGAATTTAATTTATAAATTATGCTACTAAGAAATTTTATTAATTTATTTAATATGAAAAAGATTTTTCCTTATTCCATATTTGTGTTTTCAGATCATAATAGAAATGATTGATATGTGCATTGAGCATAAAAAAATTTTATTTTCGTTCTTGAAATCAGAATCAGTAATATGAAATTCCGAAATTCGGGTAGATTTACTTTTATGCTCATATTCAATAATAAATAAATAAATAAATAAATAAATTGGATTATAGAGCGCGTAGCACTCTCGTTGGTGCGCAGCTCTTTAAATTAATTTTATTTAATGTCAAAAAAAAATTATGTTTCTCTCTTTCCTTGTTTCCTCTTCCTGTAGTACGTCCCTATAATTTTTCCTTCCAAAGCATAGGATGCAATATGCGATTATGGGTACATTTCCCCGACCTATGATGAAGAAAGTTTACTCCTGGCATTCAGAGTTCTCCAGCTTGTCACATCTTCCTTCTCTTGTAATTGGTTTCTCTTCCTCCGATTTATCCTCCTTTCGAGCTCATTTTTTTGTTGCATTGCTGGGCCTCCAAGCAGCATCCGAAGGAAAGGGCTTTCCACCCTCTTTAAATTATATATAATAATAATAATATGAACTTAAAGTTAGCAAGTTTTTGCCTTCCCTGGGATTTAAATAAATTCCTGCGTACATATTTTTAGCGTGGTAGCAAACCGCGAAAATTTTTTTGAAGATAGGTGGTTATCATTATTGATTTTCATGAGGACGCACAGGAAGCTTTTATTTAATTATGCCTGTCTAAATTATTCATAGTTTATTTAATTATTTTCATGTTCTTTTACACTTTTTCGTTTATTTTCTTTTATTATCAGCTGTTTCATAATAAATGTTGAAGAGATTGACAAAATTTGCATTTTTTTAATTATCTTTATTTAAGATTGTTTTAAGAATATTTTTATTCTTCCTATGTAACTAATTATCTTTTCATTTTTTCATTGATTTACTATCTTTTTTAGCCCCTAATTTAAACACTAACAAAGAAAATAAACTAGAAAAAATAAAAAATTCCTTAGCAAAGTTTTAATTGAGATGATAACTCTATCTTTTCTTCTTCCTAAATTATAAGTTTAAAATCTTTAGCCTTAAGAATTCTAGCAAACATTCTCAATAAAGATCTTTTAATTGACAAACTCGAAATAAAACTGGCTCTTAGCAGATTTCAAAAACAAATAAAAATATTAAAAGAAAAATTATTTTGTAAAAGCTTTTAAGTTTGTACTTTTAACTAAAACTTTGCTAGTAAATTAAATTTTAAGGTATGAAAACAATTAATATAACTTAAATAACTATTTAGTCATATACTGCTACTATACTATATGTTCCTTACCTTTCTTTTGAATTAGTCTAGTTCTTAGATATGTTATAATTTTCTTGCATTTCTGTTCTATTTGCTTATTAAATTTCTTTCAAGATATACTTTTTAGATGCAGTTAGATACTATATAAATTTATTCATTACAACTTCTAAAATATCAGCTATTCGATATAAAATACTCTTAAAACCGAAAGACTAGCAACTAGCTGTATTTAATAGTTAACTTCCACTTCTTTCAACTAATTTCTAATTTTGATTAACTATAAATTTCCCATATTTGATATCATAACTCTTGGCAATTTTCCTTTAATAAAATTCACTATAAAATATACTGTATAAAGCTAGCAGATTTGATATATCTTAAGTATAGCATTGATTGAATACATCATAAATTACATATAACTAGAGTTACTTATTTAAGCAATAGCATCATTGATAGTTATATTAGTTACATATACAGTAGCATATTTACTAACACTAAGCATATTATTCTTAATATGCACTAAATACTTATATGAGTATACCATTAAACCCTTATAGCATATTAGGTATAAATAAAGATCATAGTTCTTACTAATAATTACTTGTAAGATCTTATTTGCATAACTAATTTCCTTCTATTAGTTTCTTGATTAGAAGGGCTTAAAAAATATGAACCAAGAAGATTTTAGATAATATCTTAACCCATTAGATGATTAGGCAATGATAGCTTAATTGCTAAAATAAAAAAATAAGTACCAAAGCTATGATAATAATATTAAGCTTATTACATCTAATAAATAATCCTAGTTTAAGTAAGCTAAGAAGAAAGAGGTAAATAAGCTTATTTATTTGTTTATTTGTTACTAAAATAATTTAATTTAAATAGCATGATTTAGTGTATTAAGAAACCTTTATTATATATTAGTATTAAAGATGTTTAGTATTGATGAAAAAGATGAAGATCCAACCAACATTCCTTCTTTTTTCAATCAGTAAGAAGAACATTTAAGTGATGAAATTGATAACTTAAATACCTCTATAAAAGAAGAGGGGTTTAACTAAAAGCATTAGAAAATGAAAGTTAATTAGGAGAAAAATAAAAGTATAAATGATAAAATCAAATAGAATAGTTATAATCATTATAGAAAAACTAGCACTGAAAACTTTGATAGTAGTAATGTTTTTAAAATCAGAATTTAAGAATTAGGTGCTGAAGTTCTAACATAAGAAGAGTAAATATTAGTAAATAATGAAAAAGAATAGTCTTAGTCTAAATTTGCTTAGTCCGATTAAAAATAAAGTAATGATGCTAGTGATCAGAAGAGAACATCCAGTATTTAAGAAACTAATACTTTTAGTCAACAAAAAATAAAATTACAAAAAAACATCGAAAGTAGAAAGTCTATTGGCTATGAGGAATTCAGAAAAGGATTCGAAGCTGTAAACTAAGGATCTATTGAGTTAGCTTAACTTCACAATAAAGCTAAAAGAATTAAAAAAATTGACTTTCAAAATATTGAGAAATACACTTTCTGTGAATGTTGCGGTCTTCCAATTGAAGGTCAAAATTTTTCAATAAATTGCAGTGTAGACGAATTTGGAAATTTTGGAGTAGGATTTAGTCTTTATTTCATATACTTCAAGTTTATAATTATTCTACTCTCTATTTCCTTTGTTCCCTTTGGATTCGCTCAATGAATCCTTTGCATATTGCAAAGCGAAGATAAACATTAGAAAATTGACGATGAGTCAGTACTTTAACTTAAAAACAGTATAAAGTACTACTTAAATAGCTAGTCTGAAGGTTAAATTCCAATTTACTTTGAAATTTTTTAACTTTTGAACTTATTTTTAATGATGGCAGTAGTAATCATCTGCAAGAGATACTGCTAGAAAAAAATAATCGAAATTGATATTAAAATAGTTTAGCCAAAAGATTACGTAGTTTGACTAAAGCATCTTCCTAATGGAATAACAAAAAGCTAGCTTAAAGATTTTATTGAAAATTAAGGAAGAGCAGATGGTAAGAAATGCGAAGTTTCTAAGATAATATTCCCAGTTAAGCTATAGAATTATATGAAACTAGTCAAATAGTACAAGAAAGTAGAGCTTAAGAAAAATGCTATTGAATAGGCGTAAAAAATAGACTCAAATACTAAAAAGTGATTTTGCTTTGAAATTTGTAGAGCAAAAGATTAGAATCCAGAGTCTTATTAATAGAAATTGAACGAAATTTAGAATTTAATAAACGAAACTGAAAAGAAGGAAATTTAAATTGAAAACTTAACTACAGGATAGGCTTTCGTTACTTTAAGAACATAATCTGATGCTTATTATGTACATTAAAGATTTAGAGAAAATCCCCTAAAATAATGAGTTAAATGAGCTAAACAGATTTTAACAAGATGGTTTAAAGGTAAATAGTTAGAAACAAACTGAGAATTTGTTATTTCAATCGAACCTCCAGATCCTAGCGATATCTATTGAGAGAACTTAGGTATAAATTTCATATAAAAGCTAAAATATACCTTTATGGTATGACTCTCAACAGTTTTCATTTTGGTAGGAGGAATTTATTTCCTTTATTACTTTAAATCAACTATGATACATAAAAATAAAGAAAACGTTATAAGTAATTGAACTGATGAGATTTAGCAAGCTATAGTAATTTTAATACTTAACTAGCTTTTGAATACCATCCTTACCATGATAAGTGTGTTGTAAAAGCATGAAACTTGAACTAACTTTACTACAAGTGTTACTAGAAAAATAACCTTAGCATAAAGTTTTGCCTCAGCTTTTATAATTTTATTGGTAGAGTAAGAAGTAGAAAACTGGTTCGAAGACTGCAATCTTGTAAATGGTATTTGCCAACTTTTGATTGCATTTGCTATCATTCCTTTATTTAAGTTACTGATTAGCTTTTAGTAAATAATTAAAAAAGCGAAAAGACTTTATGTGCGATTTAAAATTAATAAAACTTATCATTCTTAAGCTGAGTTAAATAGTTTGTACGAAGATGAGCCTTTTAATGTTATAAGTAGCTACTCTCATATAAATAAGACTCTAATAACTACTTTAGCTTATTCATCTGTTTTACCTTTTGCCTACATCATTACTTTGATAGGATTCCTTATCAAATACTGAATAGATAAGTATACTTTTATTAGACGATGCAGCCGCTCTTTAAGTCTTGGGCCTCATTTGAATTAGAGTATGACAGAGATACTTTCTTACTATCTTCTGATTTACTCAGTTTCATCTTGGTTCTTCTATTATCACTTAGGCTAAGAAGGGCATTATTTCCTAATATTAGGGATAATTATTAGCTTTATCTATTTAATATTTCCTGAGAGTTAAATATTAAAAAAGTGCTAGGGAAATAAAGTCAAAAATTTTGACGAGAAATTGAATTCAGAGCAGCATTACTACGAGTAAAAAGCTACTCAATTCTTTGAAGTAAGTCATTAGTTTAGGATTATGACAGAGCTAATCCTGTCACAAGCGCAGAAGGATGAAACTGATTTTTCAATCAGCAAAGTAAGTTATTAAAATTCAGTCTAGCAGCTTAATGAGAATAGCTCAACTTAATAAATCAATGAGACAAACAGCTCACAGTTCTAGTAAATAATTAACTATGTATTTAACACAGAATCTATAAAGAAAAGATTCACTAAAATGGCTGGCTAAAATATATTGCCAGATTTGAAAGCATTATTTACAGAGAAAAAGTTTAAGAATTTGAAGAAGTAAATAAGCATAAAGAAGGAATATCTAAATAAGCTTAAATAGCTTGATGAAATTATAGTAAGAAAATAATAGCAAAATATGCAAAACACTTAAGGAAATAATATTTAATTTGAAAAAAATATAAAATACCAGAATTAACTATTAAGAGAGTAGATAATCTTAAGATAAGAGGGAGCAAGCTAAATTTACATTTAATAGCATAAAAGTTTTAATGATTAATAGAAGATAGACTTTAGTAAATATTTGCTATCTGGATTATAAAGAAATAAGCAATCGAAGAGTGTAATTTAAAAGACGAAATTTCCTTAAAAAGTATTTGCAAATTAAACTCCGAATTCTTCTGTTTAGCCAGATACATAAAATTTAGAAAAATCTTCTAGTTAAAATTAAAATTTATTAGCTGTCAATTATGCAGTTAAAAAAACATCAGATAAGAGATAATAGGTCCCCTAATATACTGATAAATAGAAGATAACCCAAAACTAACTTCTAGACCCTGATATCTTTTAGGGATAAGAAGAGAAAAAAATTCCAAGCGTATAGATATAAAAATATAAAAAGGAAGATTTAAATGATCTTCAAAATAATTAGAAAGCCCAAAAAACCTAGGATAACCAGGAGAATATTCAAAGCTAAAATAAAACAAAATAAATAGTTGAGGTAACTAACTAAAACAAAGACAGTGATTATTTAATCAGTATTGATAAGAGCATAGAAGAAATTGAAATAGAATAATTATTAATTTTCATAATTTTAAATTTATTTAAAAATATCTTAAATTAGTCCCCTACCTTACTACATCTGTAGTTGATTTTCTATATACTATTTAGTTTTTTATAATTATAAAATAAATAACCTAATGAGTAAAAGTCTTTTAATTTTTCAGTCAATTAGCTTGGATTCTTTCTAAAAATAATACCAGAAGTCAGAAGCTAATGGTATTTTTTCCAAATAAATTGATAAAAATTATTAGCAAAGTAGAACTAATTAAAAATGTAATAGTTGTTTTATATTTTTCTATAATTTTATCTTAAATGAAAGATTTTTTTCATTTATCAATACTTACTATTTTACATGTCTTTGATATTAATAATAGTTAAGAATATTTTTTTCAGAGTTAATATATTTGGAAAGTAACAAATATAGAGTATTTATTGATATGAGTAGATAATTGCTATAAATCATACATTCATGCTTCAAATGTTTATATTTTAAAATATATAAAGCTACTATCATGTGATTATATTAGTGATATTACCTAAGAAAAATAGAATCTGAATAAAAGCTACATTTTTAACTATTTTTAATTTAAGTTCTAAATGCTATAATTCTACTTTCATATGATCTAGTTTTTTATCTTTATCTATTTCTTATTTCATAACTATAAAACTAAAAATAATAAAAATTAAAATTTTTAATGTTTGAAAAAAGTTATTTAACACTTTTTTAATTTTCCATGTTTAAGATAATAATAACTATAAACTCTAAAAGCTTTGGTACTAAGATAAGTATAAAGTATGATTTAATAAAAGAAATATGTATCTTAATATAATTTTGGAGTATTAGATGAAATATCTAATACTATATTATCAAAATTGTTGCTTTCTATTTATCATGCTTAATTTTATTTTAGGATATAAGAGATGTCTAACAAAAGCTTTCTACCAATATTTTTTATCTATCTCATAATTATCTTAATTGTCTATTTCTTGTTTTAAGTTATTTTTTAATTAATATAAATTTCTTATAACTAAAATAGAAGTAGAAAGGTATAATAATAATAATAATATACTTAAAGTTAGTAGAGTTTTGCATTCTCTGGAATTGCAACCAGTTCCTGCGGACAGCTTTTTTAACGTGGGTGTGATCCACGACCTTTTTATTAAGTGTAAGGTTACCACTGTAACCGTTCAAGTGGTCTTGCAAAAAGCTTTTATTTGTAGATCCCTGTTGGAGTTATTCATAGTTTATTGAGTTGTCTCCATGTTCTTTTCTGCTCTTATTCGTTTATTTTCTTTCACTATCAACAGTTTTTTAAAATATGTTGATTTGATTTGCAACATCAACAAAGTTTGTATTATTGTCTTTATTTCGTTCTTTTTTATGATAATTTATTTTCTATATTTTCTAATCTTTTAATGAAACTTGTAGCAATCATTTCTTTTTCTGGATTCAATTCTGTTTTTAATTCTATTGGTATTTTTTCTATTTCCATTTTTGTGTCGTATTTAAAATTTTATTATGATTAAGTTCAGAGTTATTCTTCCGTTATTAATTTGCTACAAATAAGTTATCTTCTAAGTATTAGTAATTCGTTGTTCTAATCTTCTATATTACTCATTAGTTCCCGTATTTTTTCGCCTAAGTTGTAAGTTGTTTCTTCATAATTTGAGATTACTTTTTACATTTGGTCTAATTAAATTTAAAGTTTTTGATTAGTTTCGTTTTTAGGTTAACTTATCTCTATTTATCCTACCATAACTTTACCTTCTGAAGAAGAGCTTGACTCCTCCTATTGTTATTATTTTTTCTACATTTCTTTTGCCGCTTTTCTCTTTAGGTTTCTAAGTTAATTTTTTGAGAGTCGAAGAGATTAATCCATTTTATTCATAAGTAGAAAGGTATAAAGAATAAATTATAAATATCATTATTTTTAAGCAATTTAAATGTATAAAAAACCTTAGGGGTGACTAGTAAGCTTAAGAGTAATATATAAAAAGAAAGCAGAAACCCATATAAGTAATATCTTTAAAATTCTATCTTTTTGCATTTATATACCCATATAATTTAACTAAACACTAAATTAAAAATAAAATAGTATGTTTAGAAAATATGTAATACCTTTAAAATAAAGACTGAAAGATAAACAAAGGACATTAAGAAAAAATCTACATTTACAACTCTCAAATCTTTAGATTTAAGTCTGCTATTATAGTTTTTAGTTCTAAATTCTTGATTTCATTAAAAGTTTAAGATCTATAGTGAAGGGTATTACTTCATTTAAATTGTCACCTAATATAAAATAAATAATTGCTATGAAATAAACTTGGGAAAAATTTAGTTTATTTTATGATATTAAGTTATTTAATAAAGGAAATAGAAACCTAAAGTAGAAGCCTAACTCTATGTATAAATATATCCTTATTATACTATAGATATTTAAAAATACCTATAATTAAGAGAAAGTTTAATTAGAATATAAAGGATGCATTATAGAATAAGAAAGTTATTAAATCTATATCTAAATATCATTAAAAATGTTTAGTATTAAAATTATTTCTTCAGAATAAATTCCTCTTTCATAATAACTTTTTCAATTAGAGACTTTATGCTTTTATTGTATATAAGGCTTTTTATTATTACTATGCAATTTTGTAATTTGCAGTTTAAGCATATTAGCTAAATTTTAATAAGCTATTATATAATAAACTTTAATTTTAAAAGTGTTTCTAAATCATATGATGCTTTAAAGTTTAAAGTTAATAGATAGAATTAAAAGAAATAGATAAAATATGATTAATGCTTTCTGCTAATAAGTTCTACCTAAATAAATTATGAGAAGATTTATGCTTTAACTTCTAAATCTAGGAAAGAAAGCCTATTTTTGTTGCTTTTTTGCAAAAGTCTTAGATTTTTATTTTTCTTAATTAGATATTTGTTTTCACTGATATCGACTTTGTCTAGTTAGCTTATGAGCTTAATAAACTTTTCATACATTTTAGTACAATATGATATTGATTTAAGACAATTTCGCTTCTTTATTTCTCATTCTTATTCTAATGTAATTAAATGGAATTTTGTCTGCTTTATTAATTTATTTAGTAACTAATACATTTTCTAAAACTTTCCTATCTTTTAATTTAATTACAATTAGGATATCTGTCTTATCGTTTTTTTATCTTGATTATGTTTCTTCTTTTGAAATAATTATTTGTTCACCTCTTAATTAAAAAAATGTAACTTGATTTTAATTATGTCTATCTAGTTAGGCTAGAGATATAAAGTTTTTCTTATTTATCTTCTTAGTTAAATCTAAAAGAGTATATTTTTTATTTTTAGTTTTTTAATCTTAAAGTCTAATTCACTATTTCTTTATTTGTTTCCCTTATTAATTTAAATAAAATTTTAATTATTTATCTTATAATTAGATTCTATTTTGCTATTACAGCATTTCATTTCCAAAATTTTACTAAACTTAATACTTTCTATTATAATAAATATTTCTTAATTACCTTATTTATTTACAATAATATAACTGATATAATTTAGTTTACACTTATAAACCTTTTATACTGTTTACTTTAACAGTAACTGAATATATTTTACTAACTATATGATTTAAAGCTTTGGTATAATACTTATAACTATATCCTATCTAAACTAACTAGTTAATACCTCTATAATCTAAATGTCTATTATTAGGATTCTTAGTATTACTAGTAATTGATATAGCAGAATATAATGAAGCTGTAAATATCTTAGCTAGATAGTATTTTTAATTTACTTAATATAAGAATTAAGTTCTTACTCTTAGGTAGAAAAATAATAACTAAATATTAGGAAGTGAAGAAAGATTAAAATAATAAAGGATATTAACTAAGGAGCTAAGAGTTAACTACATTTCATTCAAGATAGTTAGTATTTAAGAAAAACTGATTCAATTAAATTGAGCCCGGTTAGCTCAGTCGGTAGAGCGTCAGACTCTTAATCTGGTGGTCGTGGATTCTAGCTCCACGTTGGGCGTTTTTAGTTTAAATAGTATAATCTAAGAATATTATATAAATAATATAATAAAACTAATATCTCTATTTAGTTAAATCATCTAACTACAAAGTAGATTTATTTTTACATTTTAACTTTCTTAGTTTCAAATTAGATATAAAACAGTAAAGGTTGATGAATTTAATCTTCGATATAAATAAAATTGCTCTTTACTTCATAATTTTAATTGAAAGAAAAGTCTTAAATTTATTAATAAAAAATATAAAACTTCTCGCTTTATTTTTTTAAAGGGATAACTTTTTTTTAAGCAACGATAAATAACTAAAAAATCAAAATATGTAAAATTAAAATGAAAGGCTTTAACGTCAAGTATAAGAACTTTAAGGAAAACTCTTTAACTTATTTTAAGCACTTTAAAACTAAAGAACGTAAATCCATGATCAAATAAGTTCATATTTATATAAATTGTAATAAAATTTAATCAACTATTCGAGTTGACTGAAAATTTGTTTCTTGAAATATAGCAGTGCATAATCTCATGAACGTGGAACCAACTACTCAGCTAATAAATATTTTTTTCTAAAGAGAAGAAAATATTGCTGATATTACAGGAAATATGGACATATTTAAAAATAATGCTGAAGATTTAGAAAAAAATAGTAAGCTATAGAAACAAAAATTGATAAATAATCTACACTACACTTTAGAAAGTCTATTATGCAGAAAAAAACCGTACAAAGAGAATTAAATCTTGATGACATTTCATTTACTCAATAAAGAAGAAACCTAAGTAAGATTGGAATCAAAATAGACTGAAATAAGATAACTGTAATTAAAAAAGATTAACACAGTATTTGCATATATTTATTCAAAGAAGATGATCCAGAAGAAGATTGGAAATTTAATATTTGTACCAACTAATAAGCTTTAAAGTAGTATCTAACCTAATGAAGATGATCACTTCAATTCATAATAATAATAATTATTATTATAATAAAAAAAATATGGATGTCGTCGCGGTCTAATAGGTAATCTGGTTAAGTGTATACTGCATTGTTAGTAATTTCGCACTAGATAAAGATTTAAAGCTTTTAAAGATGCTTAGAAGTTTATGCTAGTATGAATTAGAAATTTATATTTATATAGGCTAAACTTTAAACTTAACTGCGCTATTTTCTTATAGATTTACTACTTAAACTTTGGAAAAATGTTAGACACTTTAAATGTGTTGCTAGCTTTAATATTTATGGTAAGTTCTTATACACTTATATTCTAGATCATCATCATTTTTACTTGCTGCAAAAAGTTATTTTCACTTTTAGTTAATAAAATAGATTAAATATTTAAGAAGAGGAAGAATAGATTAAGAAAGAGAAAGGTAGATTAAAAATTTCTTCTAAGCCTTCTAAGCTACCAAATATCCTGCTTACTATCCTTTATTTCTAGTTAGATGCTTCTTTTTAGGATGTATATTAATAGTTCTATTAGGTAATCAGTAAATATAAGTAATGCTAATAAGCTTAAGCTTACTTTAATTTTTGCTTTACTATTTTATAAGCTATATGAGACTAAAAAACGAAATTATTTAGAATGCATATTTGAAGTTTTTCTGATGCTAATTTATTTAAATTTAAATTTAAACTAAAAGAGTTTTTTGACGTCTTTAATTGCAAGAATTGCTTCTTTCAATTATAGACGTTAGTAAATGTTTTTAAATAGTTTTTTAATATTGTTTACATCTCATCATTTTTCTTTAATTAGTTCTTCTTTCTATTCATCTTTAGCTTCTTCCTTTTTTGCTTTCTCCATTTCTAGAATCTCAAGTCTCCTTGTCATTAGCTTCTTATGAAATATTTTGATCTATAAGTCTAAATACTCCAATTTAGACCTTGAAAATGAGTTTAGATATTCTTGATCGTATAGTATAAGGCGCCTTAAGTCATAATTTCCGATATTTTCCGATAATCAATTCATTATATTAGAATAGTACACACATTTAAAGATATGCTCGAAAGTTTCATACTCTCCACACATACAATAGGGATTATCAATGGGGTAATGACGATCTTAAAGATCCTTACGGAAATTATAAGTTTAGGTTCTAAGTTTATATATACTGATAATTTCTCGTCTATACTATTTGTTTAATTTAGTATAAGTAATTTGTGGAAATTGTTAAAGATTACCAAATTATTCAGTATATACTCTAGCTGTTTTCATCCTCATAAATTTTTTAGTAGCTACTTTGTAGAAATATTGTTGTATTTTTTCTCTTACATGTTTAGTAAAAGTTTTAAGATTGGTATTATTCTATTAATTCTGCAGATCGATATTATAAAGGTCTGATAATTGCTACACTTAATCGTAGTATTGAAATCCTTTTTTCCATATATTAATGAAAAGAGAGCCTATTGTTGATCTTGGAAAATCAGTACTTTCTTATTTAATTTTATGGTAGAATCTGAAGAATTTTATAGCCATAATGTGCTTAAAGGGTAATCAATTCAGGTCTATATAACATGATTCATTAAATGTTGAAGTTGCTACTTAAAAAGCTTTTCTTGAAATTAATCTCATGCTTGATTCTATTCTGTTCAGAACTCCAGTTACTCCTTTTTGAATACTTCATGGTACTAAGTCTCCTCCATATTCTGCTTTAGGTAATGTAAAAAGTCTACATAAAGTTTTAAAATGTCAAGGAGTTACATTCTTATATCTCATCAGTTAAAAAACAGCTTTCTTCATTGCAGCTATATACTTGAATGCAGTTTCTTTGCAATGGGGATTTAAGTTCTTCTTCTAATGTAGAATAACTCCTAAATATGTTACTTGTTCTTTTTAAGCAATTGGCTAATTTCCTAATTATAAATTTAAAATTTATTATTTCTGATTCTTCTTTAGAAATTAGATGCATTCGGATTTGGTAACATTAATCTTTAAATGTGTTCATGCAAAAACTTTATTTGCTTCATTTATTAAATTCTACATCTACTTTGCAGATTTGGAAAGAAGAATAAGATCATCTGCCCATCCTCTACAAGCAAAGCTAATACTTGAATCCTGGCATTTAAATCCAAATTAGTTACTTTTACTTTCCAGATATCTAATTACTATGTCATAATACAATAATGCTAAAACTGGTCCATGAGAACTTCCTTACATAACTCCATTGTTGAATTATAAAGTTCTGGTGCTCTTACCATCTATGATAAATGAAGAATTTAGGTTTTTATAAAACGATTCTAAAGCTATTATTATTCCAAGTGGTAGTTTAACTCTCTTAAGTTAATCAAACAAGAGTCTTCTTTCTATTGAGTCAAACATTTTTTCAACGTCTATCAGTGTTGCTATCAATTTAGTCTTACCTTTAGCACATTTCCGATAGTTATCAATTATTTGTTATATTATTCAAATTTATTAAGTTGTTTATCTGTTTTTCATAAATCCCATTTATGAAGGGTGAATCAAATTTCTCTAATAAATCAGATTGTATAGTCTTTTTGTTAAAGCTTTATCATATAGTTTTAGAATAGTATTAATAAGAGAAATAGGTAGTTAGTTTTTCCAATCATCTTTATTTCCTTTTTTAAATATTGGAATTATCACCGATATATTTAATTCCTAAGGGATTCTTCCAAGTTTTAGCATATTATTCAGAAAAGAATGAAGAATTATTAATAAATATTATCCACCATATTTCAGAAGTTCGCCTTTTATTCCATCTGGACCAGCTGCTTTTCCATTCGGAATTTCTTTTATAATATTTTATATTTCTTTATATTGTTTTATAATATTTTATTATATTATATTATGATATATAAATTATATATATATTTATTTTATTTTCTCTAAATATTTTATTTGTTTAAATTTAAAATAAGACTTAAACCTCTAACGTATGAATATAATTTTTCTTACAATCAATTACACATCATTAAAACCACAAATTTTCAATCTCATCCTCTACTCATTTTACAACATACTCCATTTCTTATTACTAAAATGATAGAAATTATTACCTAATAACCAGTCAAAAAAAAACTCATCAGCATTAATAAATTGCCTCGCTTCTTCTCAATATCTGTACAAGATATTAACCATACATTGTCAGATTATTTCGATACCGTTAGGACAGAATTATTATGACCCTTAAGAGTTACAACGCGTTTACCAGTCTCCATATCCCTTTTCTTTATTGTAATATCTGCACAACCCGATTAGATACGTTTATTTTTAGAAGTCATGGTTACCAAATTAACATAACCCGATTTCTCTCAAAGTATTCATACAGATTCCTGTTTCCAAACTTCATATCTTTATCAGAAGATCAGAAAAACCCGAGACGATACGATTACTTTTAGAAGAAATTACTACCTATAAAGTAACACTCTTAATCTTTCGCATATTTATTCTTACAGATATCAGTTTCCAAATTCCACAGCTTTTTTGTATAATCAAGAGAATTTTGGCCAGAAACAATACATTTATATTTAGAAGATTTAGCTACCGAATAAGCAGCATTTGTATGCTCTCTCAAAATATTCTTCCATACAATTGCTAATTCATCCCAGATTTTAATAGTATTGCTAACAGCACATGATACAATATATTTATGTATGTATAAAAACTGTTCTTGATACATTTTATGTATTTCTTTATATTATGTAAGGATACTCGTTATTATTTCTGAAAAATTGACATTTTCCATATTACAATTATTAAACTTCTTATTACACTGATTACATTGCGCTAAATTTGCATTCACGAAGTTACAAATTTCAAATATAATATCAGATAAATCCGTTCTTACTAAATTCAAGCCTTGCAAATTCATCTGATTGAACTGAAAATTATTACTTATATAGTTATTTATAAATATCGCATTGGAGGCCGCTTAAACTACTTCCTAAGAAATTCTGGGAAACTTAGTGATCTAAAACAACTTTTTAATGAGCTCTTTATCATCCCTTAATGAAGATAACTAAAGCAACAACGATGTCTACTCCATCAAACTTGATTATTCAAAGAATGATACTTCAAAGCCTATTCCACTATATTCTCCTTTCTTATCTAACCCAAAAATTTACAAAATGTCTCAAATCAATATCAACGAAATCCTCAATGTCATATATTATTAAATTTTACTCTCTTAATCTAATTCTTGATACCTAACACTATCTTGATTTACCCAACTCTCTATTATCCTTACTCAATATCCTGAACATGAATTAACTTTACTATTCATTTGTTTCTTAAATTTACAGAACTCAAATTGTTTCAATATGATCCTATTACTTATCTTGCTAATAAACACTCTTATTTAGTCTTAAATCCTACACAGGATACTAAACTGAACTGCTAGATAGATTATTGATCAGATTCTTAAATCTAAACTCTCTTAACTCACTAATTAGAAACCTTATTTAAAGATCTCAAAACCCTTATCTTTCTATATTAATATTCCATCAACTAGAAACGCCTTATTCTTTGTCATCAATTATTAACCTGAACTCTCATTTAAATATACGAAATTATCGAAAATACTTAGTTTTATATTTTAATGCATATTTCTTGGTCTACTTTCTAATTCATATTTTCTCTTTAACTCACTGATTTCACTTTGAATCTTCTATAAATCTTCCTAAATCAATTAAACTCTATTATTTGGGTCCTATTGAATACTATTGTTGAATGATTAAATTATCTTCTATTTACCTGATTAAATACTTGATAGACGCTTTAATAAACTTTCTATCTAACTGATATCTTAAGCATAACAACCTATCAAGGTCTTACAGATTTCTTCCAATTATTTGGAACAAATGAATCTTAATAGCTGACTACTTTCTTTGATTACTTCTCTTATCATATTTAACTGATATTATTTACTTGCATAATAATCCTATAACCAATTGACGCACTATTTTAAAAGGAATTTATCAAAACCGTTATCATCCGGTGATGGATTCTCCTATGGGGATTTTTGAACTTGGTTGATATATTTTGGTAAATCCTCAGTCTTGATTTTGAAAACTCGCCAACAACTCCCTCAGAAAATTATTTAAGTAATTAGATAAACTGCATTAAAACATTATAGCCATGAAATACAACCATATTCAAGTTATTTTACTTTATGCTATTCTTAATCAAAAGATAACTGACGTTTGTACACTGTTAGATATGCATTTAAAAATAATAATATTAAGAATAAAAATTAAATAGATTATATATCTTATATTAATATAAAACTAAACAAATTGCATTTCTTAATAGCATATTAATGATATAAACATCTAATTTAAAAATAAAAAAATTTAAATATATAAAATATAACTTATTTTATTAAAACCTAGTTAATAGAAAAAATAATTAGTGAGTACCCTTATCAAAAGAAGATCTTAAGACTTTTAGGAACGAATGATAGCAGCTATATGAAGATGGCGATAATATGATACTAACTAAATTCTTAAACAAGAGATAAATAGTGGTAAACGAATATGAAATTTGAGAAAGCATTCATTAATTGGCGAAATGAAAAGCAGCAGGACCTGATGAAATTTAAGTAGGAACAATTTTAGCTGGTGGGAAAAATTAATAGAAGTAACTTGTAAAATGATAGCTAAGATGATTTAAGAGGGAGTAATACCTTAGGAGATGAAACAACAATGCATAATATTAATATAGAAAAAAGGAGGATAAATGAACCCGATGAACTATAGACCAATCTCTTTATTGAATCATGCTTTAAAAATTGTAGACGCATGAGTTCTCTAGTAATTGTAAGGATATCTTCATAATGATGAAAGCGAATACTAATATGGTTTCAAAAAAGGAAAATCATGCACACTATAAATCTTCAATCTAAGAACAGTATAGGAATGGGCAATGCGGAACAAAAAAGATTTATTTGTAATATTTGTTGATATTAAGAAAGCTTATGACTCAGTGCAAAGAAAGGACATATGATAAATTCTAAACGATCTAAAAGTACCGGATTAGATAATTAAAATATTAATAAACTTCTAATGTGAAGAAGAAATTAAACTGAAAATCAATGATTAAATAGCAAAGTCACTCGCGACAAATAAAGGGCTAAAACAGGGAAGCATAACGTCGCAAAGACTATTTAACTTTATAATAGCTAGACTTCTTCATAGCTTGGAAGATTAAAAGCTAGCAATCACGATAGACTATAAAAACGAAAAGGGAGGAACATAAGAAATATATGCAGGATGTTTTGCATATGCAGATGACCTAGCCTTAATAAGCGAATGGGAATAATTAGAGGAAGTAATAAAAATTTAACCTAATGGGCAGAAAAGTACAAATAGGAAATTGCAGATATAACGAAATGAATGATATGAAAGTCAGCAGAAAATAGTAACTGAGAAAATATTGAAATTACTATCGAGGTGGGAAATTTAAGAATCGAAAGAGTAACGACCTTTTAGTACCTAGATCATATAATAGAAGAGAACATCAGTTTTGAAAAACACATGGAGAATACTAGAAGCAGCATAAAAGATGTAAACATGAATATTATCATATTTAAACTCTAGTTTGCTATATAGGAGACGATCTTGATTTTGAGTACCACATAGTTTAAATAAAAAAAACGAGTTTGAAAATAAAAAATTATATCGATAGTTAAGAGTCAAATATGATAAATAGAAAGAACCAAAATTTAAGCTTAAACAGAGTTGTTTAAGATAAATTTTATGAAATGTCAAGAGTTCTAACTCTTCTATCAGTACTTATTTTATAAATAATTATTTTTGAAATTTAAGTAAAAAATCATAAAATTTTACTAGTTAAGTTTTATCTTTTTAAACTTTTTTAAACGGTAAATTAAACGCCTAAGGAAATAAAAATTAAATTAAGAGAATAAGGATTAAATACAGCTATTAATAGAATAAAAATAAAAGATGCTAAATTAAAGTTCATAGATTGAATTAACTTAATTTGAAGATATACAAAATCATATTAAGCAGTTGAAAATAAAAATAATAGAAGCAAAAAGTAAATGACAATATATAGTAAAAGTATAAAAATAAATCTTTTAAAGTGATATATGAAACGTTGTAAATAAACCTAGAATCAATTATTTATATAACAGTAAAATAATTAGTAGAATATTATCAAAATAAAGAAAATGTATAGAAATTATAAAATAGTTATTTAAGAGATTTTTAATCTAAGTAATTAAAAAAGGTAACCAGAAATTAAAATAATTTGATAAATATCAAAGTATATTAATATTTAGAAAATTTAAATTTTAAAATAAATATAATATTACAAATCATCAAATTAGCAATAATTTATATAATTATAATAATAGGATAAATTAAGTTTAGCAATTTTCGAGGATTTTCACCTCTTCATGCTGGACACCAGATTGCTCCAGTGTTAAAAATAAACTTTAGATGTTTCTACTCCTCTCTCCTCCCATTACTCTTGTCATTTCCGGATCTAGCCTTATTTCTAATTAAATTTTTTCTTGTAAATGTATCCTTATTCATTTAAGTATAATCTTTCTCTTATTTGTCTCTACTACATTTATTTTTTCTTCCTCTACTGTGCTTGTATGATTCTTTATTTATTCCAGTACTACGTCTTGAAATTTTGGAATTCCTTACAGCATCTTCATAAGCGTTCTGTCGAATTGCAGTAGTAGCATTCCTTCACTACTTTTTGGAGTTTATCTTAATCTTCCTATTGGTCTCTTCAATCATCATTGGATCTCCCCTTTGTTCATCTAATTTATTTTCTAGTATTTCCAGTCTAATACTCAGATCAGATTGTTTCTGAAGCTAATTTTAGGATTAGCTACTCTGGTCTTAAGATATGTTTCAGAAAGCACTTAGTTCTCTTTCTTAGGACATAAGTCTGGATTCTATTCCTTCCACTAGGTTGAGTTTCTTTATCAGTTTCTCATTGTCCTTTCTCAGTTTCATAACCTCTTCCTGGAGGTTTAGTACCACTTTGATGAGCTGTTCCATGCTCATCTGGCCAGAAGGATTGAACTTTGAGACCTCCTGGTGCAGAGCAGACTTCATCTGCTTTCTGGGCTTCTCTTCTGAGGTTGGAGTTATCTCATGTGTTGTCTTCTGAGCTTGTTTCTGTTCCTCTTCAGGTTGTTAGAATTAATAAAAAGGTTAGGGTTAAGGGTAAGAAGACTATCCAAGATTGGATTCAGGTTTCCTCTCCAACTTTTTGGAGGTGGTGTAGAAACCTCTTTTGAATCCTTCCATTTTTTTAAGCCTTGCATCTATTAATCTTAAAACTAACTTCTATCAACAAAATTTAATAATGACGCTTTATTCGATTCCTTTTATCCCTGAATAGTAAAATTACATTTCCATAGTATTGCTCTTTATTTAGCCTTAATACCACTATAGTTCTCATTTCTTAAATATCATTACATTGTCTTTAGGAGTGTATATTCCATAATATATATCAAGAAACTTTAACCACTTACATGGAAACTAGTGGCTATAAAAAGCCATATAATGATTTGGAATTTTTTAGTTAATATTTCCATTTTCTATCTTTATAAAAGCAATCAACTAGACAAATCGAACTTGGAATAACTAAACCATCCTAGTAATATCAATTTTTGCCCTCAGTGGATATAATGTAGAAACCGAACAATTATACATACATCCTAAGAACTAAATATCTAATAAATTTAAGAGAGAAGGTTTTGGGAACTTAAAATAAGAGTATGATTTACACTTTCCCTTCAGAGCAAGCACCTTATGATTGCAACTAAAAAGACAAAGTTATTCCTTTTCTATTTCAAGATATAAGATGAATAAAGCTTTAAAGTATATCATCAAAGCTTGAAATAAATCTAAGCATAAGGTATTAATTAAGCGAGCGAAAAAGGATTAAGCAGTAAAGAATGCCTTAATTTTACTAAAATGTTAGCTAGAGATACTCCGTTAAGTTTAGAGGCAACTATTTTATAATAGTCAATTATATAAGTCTCTTCTTACTATTTTCAAATACCTTAACTACTTTCTTTTGCTTATAAATTAATGACTCTAATTTATCTTCTTTCTATCTAATTATATCCTAACCACTTAATTTGGTTATCATTTTTATAAAGTTACTATAGAATATTTATTTCAATGAAGTTGCAAATACTATAAATATAGAAACTTAAATTAGTTTATTAACTTTTATAAAGAACTTAAAAAATTATATCGTCTATATAAAGTTTCTCCCTTCAACTCTTCTTCTCTTCAATCTTACTTATTTTTAAGCTTTCAAACTTGGATTCTTATGAGGCTTCTTCTAATAAAAAAACTTAATCTTAACTTTATTATTTTATACTTTATTCCTACTTCATCGTTTTAGTTTGACCCTACTAACTTATATCTCCATCTTATTTTTATGGATTTCACTTTTATTTTAGTTTTTCTATCTGATTTATAAAGTAATCTATATCAGGTCTAATGTTCTGGTCGAAAGCTAAGCATCTGTAGAATAGATCAGTTAATTCAGGTTCTTATAATATTTCGCTTGAAAACATAGGATTCATTTTATTAATATAGACTATTTATTTTAGCTATTCTTATTCATTTATATTTGGATAAAGCATTCCTTCATTGAATATCTCCACTCCGATACAGCCTAAAGACCAGATGTCACTCTTTTAAGTAACTTATTATTCAAATTATTCAGGAGCCATTCACTAATGTAACCCTCTTTATTCTATCGTTGTTAACCAATGAGTAGAATCGAATAATCCTAAAATTACTATTTTGGGTTAATATTCCTCATCTAGTAGAATATTCTGGGATTTCAATTCTCTATGAACCAAGTTTCTAGAGTGAATAGCCTTTAAACCCTCTGCTATTTAACTAAGTAAATTAAGTTTCTAATAATATCTTAAATGAGATCCTATTTGACTTTCTTTGAATAGCTATTTAGTCTAAATTTATTAGAATAAACTTGCAAATCACTAAAAATCTGTTAAGAGGCATAAATTGTAACTTCCTTGTTCTTAAGTATCAATAGCAACTCCTGCAAGTTTTTAAACTCTTAAGCTGTTTATTAATAGAAGTTCTTTACACTCGAAATAGAACTAATCTAATAAAATCTGAAGATCAGTTTTTTAGTGAAATACTTTAAGTGCATAATTAGACCCATCGATAGTAATAAGATATACAATTCCGTATTAGTCTTTAGCTAATACTTATCAGTTATCTAGAAATTCAATATTAGGAATTAAGATTCTATAGATTAATATTCTAATTTCAGATTCATTATCATAACCAGCACCATTTTAATATAAAAGCTGTCATATATCTTCTAAAGTAATGGAACCCTATTATTGTATATCTAAAGAATCATTATCTATTTAGGGAATTTTAAGCTAGGGATTTAATTTGTTAGCTTCAATAAAACATTTTAGTGCTTCTTTAGTCTTGCTTAAAGCTTACAAAGCTAAACCTTTGTAGTAATAAGCTTCTGCATAGTTTGAATTAAGCTAAATAGCTGTGTTAAGACACTAGACTGCTTCATAAAATCTACTTATCTTATATAGTGAATAAGCTTTATGTATGTAAAATTTTGGGAGAATAGAATTTAGTTGAATAGCTTAGTTAAAGCTTTAAATAGCTTCTTAGTATCTACATAACTTATCCAATGCCAATCCTTTGTTATTATGTGTAACTGCATTTCTAGGTTCTAGTTTTAGAGCTACATCATAGCTCTAAATCGATTCTTAGTATTTCCCTAACTTTTCCAATATTAATCCTTTGTTACTATGTACAGTTGCATTATTAGGGTCTAGTTTGAGAGCTACATTATAGTTCTAAATCGATTCTTAATATTTACCTAACTTATCCAATGCAGATCCTTTGTTATTATGTGCTGATGCATTATTAGGGTCTAGTTTGAGAGCTACATTATAGCTCTAAATTGCTTCTTAGTAGCTACATAACTTTTCCAATGCCAATCCTTTGTTATTATGTACAGTTGCATTATTAGGGTCTAGTTTGAGAGCTACATCATAGCTCTAAATTGCTTCTTAGTATCTACCTTACTTTCCTAATGAAGATCCTTTATTATCATGTACAGTTGCATTATTAGGGTCTAGTTTGAGAGCTACATTATAGCTCTAAATCGATTCTTAATATTTACCTAACTTATCCAATGCAGATCCTTTGTTATTATGTGCTGATGCATTATTAGGGTCTAGTTTGAGAGCTACATTATAGCTCTAAATCGCTTCTTAGTATCTACATAACTTTTCCAATGCCAATCCTTTGTTATTATGTGTAACTGCATTATTAGGGTCTAGTTTGAGAGCAACATCATAGCTCTAAATCGATTCTTAGTATCTACCTAATTTATCCAATATAAATCCTTTGCTACCATGTACAGCTGCATTATTAGGGTCTAGTTTGAGAGCTACATTATAGTTCTAAATCGATTCTTAATATTTACCTAACTTATCCAATGCAGATCCTTTGTTATTATGTGCTGATGCATTATTAGGGTCTAGTTTGAGAGCTACATTATAGCTCTAAATTGCTTCTTAGTAGCTACATAACTTTTCCAATGCCAATCCTTTGTTATTATGTACAGTTGCATTATTAGGGTCTAGTTTGAGAGCTACATCATAGCTCTAAATCGATTCTTAGCATCTATCTAACTTATCCAATATAAATCCTTTGTTACCATGTACAGCTGCATTATTAGGGTCTAGTTTGAGAGCTACATTATAGCTCTAAATCGATTCTTAGTATCTACCTAACTTTCCTAATGCCAATCCTTTGTTATTGTGTACAGCTGCGTTATTAGGGTCTAGTTTGAGAGCTACATCATAGCTCTAAATCGCTTCTTAATATTTACCTAAGTTTTTCAATGCCAATCCTTTGTTACAATGTACAGTTGCATGATTAGGTTCTAGTATTATAGCTATATTGAAATACTCAATAGATTAAAGATAATCTCCCTGCTTGAATAATTAGATTGCTTTTTGATTAAACTAAGTTGCTTCTGACATATTTATAAATATTAATGGATTGATAATAAGATCTAAGATTGAATATTGTTTAATTTATAATATTCTAAGATGAAACAATAATAAGGAAGTTATTGACTTTTATTATGTTTTACTCTAAAATAGAGTAGTTAATTTATTAGTTAATGCTAGGATTGGCTTAATACTTTAACCTAAGAGTTAGTTAGCCTATTGTATTTATAATGGTTATTATTAGTAGTTATTAAGATTATTTATTTATTCATTAATGTTTATTATTATACTTGCTAGTAGTAAATAGATATTTAGTTATAATCCTTACCAAATAACTAGCTGCATGTGTATATTGCTTAAATAACTAAGTTGGATAATATTAATGTTAGTATCTATTATATTTAGTGCTATTAAGCATTTTATTATATGATTCTAGATGCTTTGTCTATATCTAATAAGCATCAATTTGTTTAGTTTCATTTTCAGAACTTTGTGATAGATTTATTTAATTATTTATGCTTTTGGTATTTAAACAAGAACTTGCTGTGATTTTACAATAAAAGTCTGCTCTAACCAATATTCTTCTTGGAAGCTGTATTAAATTTATTACTATTAAAGTGCAGAAAGACATTCCACCTGAAATTTTAAGAAAGAGATCTGAAAGAATACTGAAAGGAGTGTAATAAACTAAGCCTTTATATTTAAATTATAATAGTTCACTTTAATTAAATAGTTATTGTATGAAGCTTCTGATTTAGCTCAGATACTTCATTTTATAGACTTTTAAGTTTATTAATGTCAGCCTTCTCTTCTCATTAGCTTTCATATATCTTCTTGCTTTTCATCATCACTTCTAAAGCTTTCTTTTATTCTACCTATAGCTCTACCTGATTCTATGTGCTTTATCTAAATAGTAGTTTTCTTTTACTATGCAGATTATTGTGAAATTTTTAATCTGAAGGTCTATTTCTATTAGTGATTAGAAGTAAACTATTAGCTTAAGCAGATAGTTGTTTGTTATTAGTCTTAACAAGTTTTACCAGGAAATTTGTCAGAAAAATTTCTAAGTAAGTTCCAAATAGTAGACACATTTGAAGATATGTCTAAAAGCGTCTTTTCCTTCACTCTACAGAGCTAGCTTTTCACAAGATAATGCTGAAATGTAAATAATTTGAGAACTATAAGAATGAATTAGCAACTTAAAGTTCTTCAAGCCAATCTCTGAATATCTGTAAAGTGAGTATGTCTCTATAGCGTGAGATGCTTTTTAATATAATTAGTTTCTTATTTATTTCTTCTATAAAGTTCTCAATAGAAAGTAAGTTGGAAATCATTATTAGATCCTCTTAGTTTACCCCATAAAACTAAAACATCTTCTTTACTTACTAAAGTATAAAGATTTTTAGTTCCAATTTAATCTAAATAATTTTCTTATGTCAGCTTCTGGATAATTCATAGGATTTTTCCGTATTTTAAACTAGAAATGGAAAAAGCGTTTTATCATGTTATTTTCAAATGGTAGTCATTTGAAGTTTATGTAACAGGATTCAATAAAAACAGAGATAGGGACTGTAAAGACTTTCTTTTCATTGTATTTATGCTTTTGTTTATTTTTTCTTTCATACTACATATTCCTTTCATTACAGTTCAAGACACTTTCTCACCTCTATAATCAGACTTAAGTAGCATAAACATGTGAAAAAGCATTTTATAGTGTCAGCGAGTAGCATCGCTATAATGGCTCAGAGTATAAATACATTTCTTCATCGATTCCAAATAGATTTGAGTCCTCTGCTAATAGTAATAACTAAATGCAATAAATCTAATAAAAATTAAGCAAATATAATACTAACTAAAGTGAATTTTAATAAATAGTTAGGAGTAGCAGCCAGAATGGAAACTAAGTTTGATTATAATAAGTGGAGTGAAGAGCTCTAATAGATTCCTTATAAATAATAAATAAGTTGGATTATAGAGCGCGTAGCACTCTCGTTGGTGCGCAGCTCTTTAAATTAATTTTATTTAATGCCGAAAAATTCTTTTATGTCTTTCTGTCCTAGTTTTCTCTTCCTGCAGTATGTCCCTGTAATTTTTCCTTCCAAAGCATAGGATGCAATATGCGATTACGGGTACATTTCCCCGATCTATGATGAAGAAAGTTTACTCCTGGCATTCAGAGTTCTCCAGCTTGTCACATCTTTCTTCTCTTGTAATTGGTTTCTCTTCCTCCGATTTATCCTCCGTCCGCGGTCATTTTTTTGTTGCCTTGCTGGGTCTCCAAGCAGCATCCGAAGGAAAGGGCTTTCCACCCTATTTAAATTATATAATAAAGACTATATAAAAGCATATTAGACAAAAGAAAGCTGGGATACCAAAAAAATATGACCGTTTAGTTCCTAGCATATCTATAAGAACTCTACTTATAAATATCTAGGATTGTAATCTATCTCCTCATTTCATTTAATTATTTCCTATTACACTTCTATTTACTTTACCTTTTACAAATGATAAATTACCATAGCTTTTGAACTGAGTGAATGAAAGGCTAGTTTTAAGTAGAAACTTGATTTTTTAAAGAACTTTATTTAACTCAAAAAAGAGTCTGAATAATAAAACTAGCTTTTGAAATGAGAGACACGAAAGACTAAATTTAAGTCAAAAGATTTATAAAGAGCTTGATCTAACTCAAAGATGAGTCTAAGTACTTAAAATGCTGATGAATTGAGGAGTTTGAAAGTTAAACATGAAGTAAAAAATTATTTCCTTTAAGAGATTGATCAAGCTTTAAAAATAAGTCTGAGCAATGAAATTAGCTGCTGTAGTTAAAGAATTGAAAGTTAAACCTTACTTCAAAATTTGCTTTCTTTAAGAGCTTTAAAAAAAACCTGAGTAATGAAATCTGCTGATGAAATGAGGGTTTCAAAATTTAAACAAAAAGTAAACATTTATTTGGTTACTTTGTTTAATCTAGCTCTAAAAAAGAAGGCTGAGAAATGAAACTAGCTGATGAAATGAAGAGTTTTAAATACAAACCTTAAATCGAAAGTTTCCTTTAAGAGCTAGATCAACATAAATTCTGCTAAAGAAGGAGGAGCTTAAGTAGTTACTTTAACTTAAAATACCATAATTATAAGATCTTTTACTCTCTGGAATGAAATTTTGCGCTGTTGGAGAAAAAAATCTTTATGCTAGTGGCAGTGTACCAGGAAAATTATTGAGGGCTTTGGCATTAAGAAAAGACTCTGATGTAATAAAATATATTCCTGATATTGATATTTTTGTAAGTAGAGGTAGTCACTGGAGATAATGTTCTTGAATTCATAAATTATGGACCTAGATTCTGGTTATCAGTCAATAAAATATAAAAGTTCCAAAGCTTTCCTTAAATATTTCAAAAAGATTGCATGAGATGCTTCTAAGCTAAGCTGTATGTCTAGTGAAAGGAACAATTTAGATGGTTCCAAAAACATTGTCATATAAGATGAGTAGGAGAACATCAATTGATCCTGATTATCCGAAAGAACATTTATAGATTTATCCTCCTTGGAACAAAAATGAAGGTTTACAGTTAATTCTTAGTATTTGGATTGGAAATAAGCTCAGTCACTTGGTATTTAAGATAGAGTAATAATATTTTTATAATATTAGCTTCTTAATTTGAGCATAAGCTTTTAAGGAATGAATTTATATAATTAAAAGTTGATAAATTATTGTTTAGGGAAACTCAGATACTGCTTTTTTAGTAGAAAAATGTACTAAATTTAATTTACCATACTAGAAGCATATAAAGAAATGTATCGATTTGTATAATTTTGACATGTCACATGTTTAGAGTAAGATGGATTTTTATAAACTCACAGAAATAAAAAATAAAACATAAATTGTTAATGGAATGTCTCTCTAGGAATACATTTATGCCAACAGTAAAAAGAATTATAGACTAAATAGAAAATAATTAAAGTGTATTTCCTGAAATTACTTATACCAAATATAATAAACACTATATTAGAGAGACTATTTCTATCTATAAACTGAGGACTTTTTCTTATAATTTTCAATAAGAACTTAGTAATCGCCACATTAACGTTAGATATAGCATTGGTTGCTTATGTGGCTAAGATTTTGATGAAACTGATCATATTTTTGATTGCTAATACTATGCAGACATTATTGAGGAACTTGAAAGTTATAAAGCTTTTAAAGAAAAAGACAAGAAGAAATTAATTCTTTATGACTAAAACTATATAAACAAACATTTTTCAAAGAATCAAATTCCTAAAATAGACAAATTAATCAAAAATTTTCATTTTAAATTACTAAAAAAGCGTATTGAAATGTTTAAACTACAAGATGAGCTTTTAGAAGAATTTCTAGAAGAAAAAAAGACAAATTTCATCAAGATAATAAAGTTAAAGTTAAAAAGCTTTGTTAAAGCCTTAGTAGTCAGCCAACTTACCTATTCTATCAGCTTGCCTCCAGTAGTTTGTCCTGAATTTCTACTAGGCTTAATTAGGCGGTGTAGCACTTCATTAGTGCACCATCCTTTAATATCTGAATAGTTTTGATCTTGCACATAACGTTCCTAATTATTTATCCAAAGATTAAGATTTGAATTAAAGAATTTTTCTATAAATTTTTCCGCTTTATGTTGGATATATCCTAAATAGTTTTCTAAAAACATCTTATTTATTCTTTCTTTAAATTTCGCTTAGTTAGTAGCAGTATTTTCATTGGTGTTATTTATTGCACACGTAGCATTTTATTCTTCCTTTAAACTATTATTCCTGTAACACTTATTTAAGTTAAATTTCATAGTTACTTTAAATAAATTTTTACTGTTTATTTTAATTTGAGGCTTCATTTTCTATTTCCATAAGATCTGATTAATTCTGTTAAAACGAAAATGGCGTTACCTGAATTTATTATTAAATTTAAATAATTTTTTGTTCCAGTTTGTTTTCTATTCTTATGATGATTAATATTGTTTCTCAAGCAAAGACGTTATTAGTTTTTCAAATTTTTCTACTTTATCAGTGAGGTATCTTTTTTTGAATATAAACTCTTTTAATGACTTAGATAATATTTCTATTTTAGTTTTTAGGAAGCTTTTTTTAATTCTGGATTTCCAAGTGGTTAATGTTCGTCATATCAATCTTATTTCTCACTTTCACTCATTGTAATTATTTCGTTTTTTTATTTTTTAGAGAATTTTCCTGTTTAAATGTTTTGTTCAAAGTTCTGTTATTTCTTAGAAGCCATTTTTATTATTTAAATAAAAACATATGATAGAGAAAGAACAAGAAGAAGCTTGATTGGCATTTACAAACTTTTATCTTTCAACTTGATTGTAGCATTTATAGTTAAATTCGTTGAAATAAATATTTGCATTTTGTAATATTTAATTAGAAAAATATATAAAAGAAATACTATATAATTTAAAATGTCTATCCATTCCATTCCAATTCCTTATATATTTTCTTTATTACTGTAAGTAATTGAAAGATAGTAATAACTAACATAAGATATTTAGCTAAAATGGAAATAATTATAAATTAAATAATTTCTTATCCCCTTTATATACATTTTTTCTTTGATATGACCTTATCATAGTTAATAATCTAAAAATAACGAAGCATTTATTATTTTTTAGTTCAATTTTATCAAAAAAGGTTTTAAAAAATTAAAAAAATGATAGAGATTTTGTCTGTGAAATATTATAATTTATTTAATGAATTACCATTTATGTGGTATTTATTTCTTCATAAATACTATATTTATTATAAAAAGAATATGGTTGATGGCTACTATCAGTATGACTTTTAAGCTAGCTGTCCTGGATAAAAGTGGATGGAATTAAGAGGATATTTTTAACTTATTTGATTCTTTCTGATTTAAAACTCAAGGGATAGTATGTCCTTTCTTAGTTACGGAATTAAATTTTTTGCCTCCTCATGTCGCACAATAAAGCAGAAGATAAAGAAGATATCATGACATTGAAGTTTTTAAATTTTGGTTTGGAAAAAATGAAGTATATCAAATATGAAATCAATAATGAAACAATAATGACTTGAGTCAGATTAAAAAATACAAGGAAAAAATCTTAAATTAAGAGAACACTAAATTTTAAACTTATTTCGTAAAAAATAATTAATTGTGATGCTCTTTAATTAATTATTTATTTGAAATTTTTTTAAGAAAAACTTTTAATTAATTTTTCCTATAAAAACTTCAATAAACTTATGATTAAAGTTTAAATATTTATATTATAAAATTCTTAATAAATATTTTTATTACTATTTAAAATTATCTTTAACTATCCTTTTTGAATTTTCATTAAAATTTCAAATAAAAATTGGTCACTGTTAATTACTTTTTTGAATATGAGATTTTGAATTTTAATGCCTTGAATCTTATTTAGTTAGTGAAGTAATTAATTTTTACTTTTTAGATATTTTTCTTCTATGTAAATTTTTAAATTTTTAGGATTTTTATATAAATATATCTTTCTATTTAGCTAATATTTGTTTAACTGCTTAAAATGTTTGTAAAAAAATTAGCAAATAAACTTTAGTAAATGTATTATTTATTCAAACTTATATGGATATTTTGTATTTTTATATTTACTTTTTGTCTTGGATTTCTGAAAACAATTATAAATTAAAATATGAAAATGTAATAAAATATATTCTTATAATCTATACAGATTATCTAATTTCTTTTCCTTTCTAATTATTGTATAGATATTTTAATTAAAATTAAATTAAAGCTTTCTTTACTTTATTTAGCATTTATCATTTTATGAGAATACTTAATAAATAGTTGAATACTACTTTTCTGATAAGAATCTAATAGCAATACTCTTATTTATATGGTTGTTTAAATATATTAGGAGTAAAACTAAAATAAAAGTAGAAATTGATTAATTAGACTCGATTATTATCCTTTTCAATCATAGATTTCTTTTAACTAATTTTAATTAAATATTGATATTAATTTTCCTTATTTATAAGTTAGTAACCTTCTTAAGCTGCTTTTTGATTTCCATAATCATGAGTATTTATTAATATGTGACAAAACAAATAAAGGTGAATTAATTTTATCATATTATAATAAATAAAATCCATATTTAAGCATTTATTATTGTGGGAATTAAAAAATTAAGTTAGTTACTTTTTATTGTAAATTAGAATTATAAAAATTAAATTTTAATTGAAATAAGGTATATCAATTGAATTAATGATGCTTTTTTATATTTTAAAATTAAATAATTTTAATTAATTAAAAGATTAGTTACAATAGTATATTTATAATCTTATAAAACTTTACTGCCGAAACAAATTTAATTAATTATTTCTTTCTATAAATCTTTGCTTAAGATCACTCTTAACTTCTGTAAATCAGCAAAGCCTTAATTTCAGAATAAAAGAAATCATATTTTTTTGTTTAGGATCTAGTTTTATGATTGGTTGATTAAAATTTTCAACACTCTCTTATTGAACAATCCACAAATTACAAAATCTTGATTCTTTCAAATGTGGTAAAGTAACGAAAGTTAATTTTTTGAATAGTTATTTCTAAAGTTTGTTTTATAGAGGAGATTACGTCTACTATCTAATTTAGTGAAAGAAGCTTTATAGTAAAAATAGAAGTTATTTTTATAGTAGTTTCTTTAATTTCTAAAATTAAATTAAAAACTTATATTTAAAGAATTATCTTTTAATTTAATTTTTTTATTTTAACTTTAGTAATCCTCTTTATTTCTATAAAGAAACCTAAGATACTAGATAAACTTACTTTTTTATCTATTGACACTGAAAATGCTTTTTACTATACTGATAATATCAATTTATCAAGTTAGGCTACTAGTATAAAAAGACATTATATCTTGGAAATGAAATTGATTGGAATAAAAAATCTATTAGTAAGATAAACATTTCTTAATTAATAAATTTATCAATTGATTATTAATTTTTATTTGCTAAAATAGCAAATAAAAATATAAATTTAATTACAAAATAAAAAAACTTAAAGGCTAGATAAAAGTATGAAAATAATTAGAATAAAAGAATGTAATAGTTTGCTACTTATGGTACAAAATATAAACATAGTAAATAATTATTTTAAATATTTAAATAAACTATTATATATTAAATTAAATATAAATTAACTTAATTATTTATATTATTTTTAACGTACATACTTAGTACGTAAAGAAGATTGATATTTTAGTAATAACAAATTCTAAAATACTAATATTTTATATATTTTAAGATTAATACTATACAATAGATGAAAGTAAGGCACAAGATTGATAGACGAGCATAACCACTTGGAAATCCAGAATTAAAAAACTCTAAACACAAACTTAAAAGAATTTTTAAGAAACTCTCTAAAAGATTTTATGTTAGAAAGCAGTTATTTTTTTGAGGAAATAGAAAAATTAGTAATTTTTTTGCTTGAGAAACAATAAAATCAACATAAGAAATAGAAAAATATCAAAAAAAAAGAATTTCTTAAATTTAAATAATAAATTAAGGAAGCGCCATTTTGTTGTTAACAGAATTAATCAGATCCTTTGTAAATAGAAAATGAAGCCTTAAATAAAAATAAGCAATAAACATTAATTTAAAATAACCTGTAAATTTAAATTAAATGAGGATTAACTAAATCATTAAATGAATAATTTAGCAATTATTATTTATTTATCTTTAATTATTTCATGATTTACTAATAATATCATTATATTTTAACTATTTATAGTTTTATTTTGTTTCTTAATATAATTTGCTTAAAATATATAAATTTTACTTTTATAGAAAATACAATTGCTTATATAGGTATTTAATTAATTAATATTTTAGAAAATAATTTTATATTTATCTATCTAGTCAAATTAGTTAAACAAATAAATGAAAGTTAATATGAATAGCAATAAAGGTTATTATTTTATGAAAAAATGGTAAAATAAATAAATTTGGATACAAAAATATTAATAATTGATAAGATATTTTCTTTTATCCTCCTATTTACCATTCATGGGAAATTTTTGTTTTCGCTTTAAACTTAAAAAAGATAAACATTATATAATTTAGTTAGATTACTTATGAAAAGCTCCTTAAATAAACTAAAAAGACCTTTAAAAATATACTGATTGTTAAGTTTATTTGCCTTATGTTTTCTATTAATTTTTAAAGGTTTTCTAGCATTAATGATATAGATTTGATATTTAGAGATTGAATTACTAAGGACTAAGAAATTATTTAAATTAAAAATAAAATAAAAATCTTTTTAATAATTACTCTAAAGGATTATATTTAAAGCTACTATATAAAAACTTATTGACTAAATAGACTATTATTAAAGAATGCTTCTTAAATTATCTTTAATTTTTATATTTAGCCTATTTTAAAGAGACTATTGCTATTTATAAAATGATAATACTTTTTCTACAAATTGAAATAAGAACTCAATATGTGCAAGCTTAGCTCTTAATATTGTTTGCATCTATGGAAAAATAAGGAGAATCTTATAATATTTTAAATTATGCCTAATATCTTAGAATTATTAGTAATTCATTCTAAAAAGGAAAGATAAAAGAGATTACCTCTATATACTTCAACTATTAATACAAAAGATTATATAAAACTAAAATTCTTAATTTTAGTAATCCTTAAGTATCCTGGTCCAAAATGTAAAATAATTTATTGAAATGTTTAACAACAAAAAGATACACTAAAAGGATCAAATTACTTAAATAAAAGCAAAAATCATAAAAGTAAAAGATAATAAAGTTTTTTCTATCTAATAAAAGTATTGTGTAAAAGGTATCGTAGCTTTAATATATTTATAGAATTTAAAGCCTTAGAGTATAAGTATTATAACAATGTACCATTCTACTAAATAATAAAACTCTTCTTTTTTATGATTTTATTATTTATTAATTTTTGGTTTATCAACTAGTTTTAAGTTAAATTAGCTAAGTTCTTTTGTGTAGCTATTTTAATAGTTAGAAATTTTGGTTACACTATTTAAATTTATTATAGAGATTAAGTTTAATTGTTGATAGCCTTACAAAGCTATTAAGTATAAAAGGATCAAAGTTATAAATAAAAATGTAAATTATAGTAGTTTATTTTATTATCTGACTGTAAAGTAAATGAAAAATGCTTAAGCATAGAATATAACCTTCAATCTAAAGTTATAATAAATGGGTAATTTAAATTTGAATAAAAGGAAACATTAAAATGCTAAATTCAAATTTATTAATAGCTTAACAAAGGAAATTTGATATGAAACTAGTTTTTATAGCAATTTTAAAATTTTTAACCTTAAAACGAAAAATTGTGAATTATATCAAAGCTAAATAAATAAAAGCTAAAGTTTAAGGTTAAATTGCTTTATATATTAATTATAAGGAGTAAATGTTGAAAAAACATATCGAGCAACTAGGATTAAATTAAATCAAAAATATAATTATTTTATTAAATCATAAAATGAAGCTTATTAGCTATTAAGATAAATAGCTAATTTACAATTATAATATTTAGCAAACTGAAGAAAGTTTTATTTAAATAAGGATAAAAATTTATCTAGGATAGCTAAATTAAACTGAAAACATTTATTATAAACACTAAAGGGAAAAAGTATTGCATTTAAGGGGTGATTTTTTTTATTTTATAAAGATCTATTACTTCATATGAGTTTTAGATATATTAAATGAATCTTTAAATATTTTCTATTATTAGTTATGTATAATTAATAAGCTTTAGATTTAAAGTTTAATTTAAAATCATTGGACTGAATCTTTATAACTATATGCCAAATATCAATGAGAACTATTAATTTCTATCCAATTCTTATTTGTAGTTCCTTTAAATATATTTTTCAATTAAAAAGGCTAGTATTAAAATTAATTTAAGCTTAGATGTTTTTTCAAACTCTATAAGGTACTCAACATTAAATAAAAAATAAAAAGTTATTTTCAATAAATACAGGCTATTAAGATTCTTAGCTTGTACAAAATTATCTTAAATAAATAAAATGATGAAGAAATTAAATATTTATAGTTATACAATTTCCTTTAAAACATTCTAAAAGAATTTAAATAGATAACTAATTTACTTACGCTTTCATTATCTCTATGAGATATTAAATAAAATATGAACTAAAAATTATTATATCATACATTTATTATGTTTCATAAGATAAATAGATATATACTCTAAATGTGGAATAATTGAAAGCATGCTTTGATTATACAATTTAATAAGGTAGAAACTATGAAATTAAATGATTTATATGATTATAATTAAAAGATGTAAGGTTGTTTTAAAATAATTTAATAAATAATTTTTATTTATTTTAGTTATAAAATGAAAATATTCATAATGGTTCTATGCTGCTTGGCCTTATAAATTCAATCTTAGCTTAGTTTTTTTGATATACTGGTTCCAAATACTCCCACTTTAATAACGCAGAGCACATCTAAAAATAACACATTTTCTTATTATGAAATAAACCCTTAAACTTAATTTAGTGTGACTCAATGACTTAAGATTGATTCTAACTAAATAGGCTATACTTGATTTCAACTCTTCAAGGATTAATCAAATTTTTTTGAGTTAATGAATTTTTAAAATGATTAGGATAAATAAACAATCTTTCGAGTAAAGCAATTATATAAAGATAGATGAACTGAATTTTCTTTTAGTATAGACTTTGTTCTAGATAATTGAGTGTTTGTTGCTTTTTCTATGAATAATTAAGGTAATTTCAGTTTATCTGCTACCTATTCTTAAATGGATTATAAATTCTAAACTTATTAGAATTATTTTGAAAACTTAATCTAATTTTATAAATAAGATTTAATATATTAAGGAAGTTACTGAAGCTAATGAAATTTTGTAGGTTATATTTACTCTTTAAGATATTATGGAGACTAATTTCTTACTTCAAATCAATTGCAGTCTATCTTAGATCACTCTTACTAAGGGTTCCTTCTTAGTTAAAGCGAACTTGTCTGCGGAAGTTTATGTTACAAATGCTTCGATACATAGAATAATAATTGCTTATAGTGCTATAAAGGATGAACCTTCGGAAGTAATTCTTGTTCTTGCTAATTAAAATTATCAATGGAAAACGAGTGCGTTTAGTAGTGTCCTTGAACTTAATAGGATAGTAATAATGATAAGTAGTGCGAATTTTGCAATAAAACTATATAAAATTGTCTATTTTGCAAGCAAGAAGGAGATATTTGCTTAAAGTGTGAAGAACCTTTTATCCTTTTCCAAGACTAATGCGTTGAAAGCTGTCCTAATGAGACTTACTATGTTTATAACTATACTTGCTTAAAGTGTGAAGATAGTATCAAGAACTGCTCAAGTTGTAGTATAGAAGGAGAAATATGTACTAAATGCCAAGATCCATATTTTTTATTAGAAAACGAGTGTGTTTTAAAATGTCCAAGTGAAGGATATTTTACTTAAAATGGTATATGTTTAAAATGCAATAATAAATAGAGAAACTGTTCAAGTTGTAGTGAAAATGGAGAAATATGCAGTTAGTGCGAAAATACTCTTCTCTTGCAGGATAATGCTTGTGTAGAAATTTGCACAGACGATACTTATTTCATTTAAAGCGGAAAATGCATAAAATGCAATGATAAATTAGAAAATTGCTCAAGTTGTAGTATAGAAGGAGAAATATGTACTAAATGCCAAGATCCATATTTTTTATTAGAAAATACTTGTGTATTAAACTGTCCTAGAAATGAATTTTACATCTAAAGCCAAGAATGCAAATTATGCAATTAGAGTATGATAAACTGTTTCAGTTGTAGCACATTTGGATAGATTTGTACTTAATGTTAAGTTCCTTACCTTTCTTTCGAAAATTAATGTATAGAAAGTTGTCCAAACTAAACTTACTATTATAAAGATCAAATCTGTTTAAAATGCAGCGATAAAATAGAAGGCTGCTAGAATTGCAGCTAAGATGGTAATAAATGTATTTACTGTGAGGAACCTTATAGCTTAATAGAGAACATCTGTAATTTAAATAACTCAAGTTAAGAATAGTAACTTAACTAAACCAACGAGGAAAATGAAGAACGTAATAAAACTGAAGAAACTGATGACACATTGCTAGAAGATAAGAATTTTTCTAAGTTTAATTTATCCAATTCCGAAGAGCATTTAATCGAATCCACTCATCATCTAGCAAATGTATTTACCTATAGTATTTTAGTATGCAGTTTAGTTTCTACAAGTGTTAATTACCAATCTAAGTACTAATCATCATCTTCAGGAAATGTTTTGCAAGGAATTTTAACTACTTAGTTAGTTTTCATGAATGCATTTATTGACGTTAGAAGAACTGATATTCTAGATGCTTATTACTACGAGAAAAAAAAGGATGGATTTAATGATAGTAAGTTTAAAAGCCTTGATTCTGAAAAACTGTTAGTAGATAGAGAAATTTATGTCCTTCTAAGTTTTCGAAGTTACACTCTACTTTCTAATATCATAAATCCTCTTTTACTATTGTCGATTGTTTTGTCTATTGATGGAATTTTGAAAGCACTCGGACATTTCAAATTTAAATAGCAAATAGAAAAGCTGAGAACTAAGTTTACAAATAGAAACTACATAACTATGATTTATAGCATTAAAGCCTTGTAAATAAATAATGCAATTATGATGTAACTTGCTCACTTTAGTTTAAGTGACTTTTATGCAGCTTTTAATTCCTTTCTTGCAGTTATTGTCTTAGTAAGCTTTATTTAATTTTAGAACATCTAGATTTATTGTATTTTCAGCAGTTATTAGATCTCAAAAAAATATTTCTATTCTAAATAAAAATTTGAAGAATTCAAGGAAGAAAAGTATGAAAAGTAGATGCAAGAAATCAAGGACAAATATATCTTTTATTTCGACTAAAAATTTTAGAATACTTTACCCTAAACTCTGCTATAGACATTTTTTCTAGTAAGAAGACTCTTTGTTTCTTTTGCAGCTATAATCCTCGTAGATTCATATATCCCTCAAATAATCATATATATAGCCAGTTGCTTTTTATGGTTGCTTTATATACAAATATTTAAACCATATGCAAGCAAAATAACATTTGCTTTAGAAGCTATTGGAGAGTTACTGCTAGTACCAATTTACTTCTTTAATTTCTATTTTAAAAATATTGAAAATAAAGCTTTGGATGAGAGCTAATAGAAATAAAAAGAAATACTGGGATGAGTTATTGTAATAGTATGCATTTTTTATGCTACTTTAAGTTTATTGGTTAACTTAATTTTAGTAATAGTTAATCTAGTCAGAGAGTACTAAAAAAATCGTAAAACTAAAGTTTAAGTTGAAGACAGAAATGAAGAGTTACCATAGTTAGTAATGACTGGCTTCAACGAATCTTAGGTAATAAGCAAAACTATTACCAGTTTTATAGCCCAACGAGACATAAAATTTTTGGAGAGCGAAGAAAGAGGAAAGTAGGAACAAGCAGATAAGATTTTATGATTAAAAGAGACTTCAAGAGAAAATGAAAATATCAATCCTAGGAAAAAAAATTAGCAAGGAGAAATTTGAGACTAGAAGTTTGAATGATAAGCAAAATACTCTTTCATTTCACATTTAAATTTGATTTTAAAAAATTTAATTTATGCTTTATCTGATTTAATTATGCAACGTATTTTTAGACAAATCTTTATCTATTTTATATAATTGTCAAACTTATATAATGAAAGGAATACTTAGAGATTAAATCTCATATTTAATATTTTAAACTAATAAAATAAATAAATAAATAAATTTGATTATAGAGCGCGTAGCACTCTCATTGGTGCGCAGCTCTTTAAAAAATGTTTCATACTGACAAGAATGTTTGTTACTGATAAAATTATCAGATACTGATAAACTTTGTTCAACTGGTATAATTATTCAGTACTGATAAAAATGTTCAATACTGATATAATTTCAGAATACTCGTATCTTTAATACTTGTTGGAGGTCCAAGGACATGGCAATAATAAAAGTATATAATGAGATATAAACTGAGATATTAAATTATAATCTTCAAATAGATAGGTAAATAAGCAACAATCAACAAATATTCTCAATACTTTTATTCCTTACTGGTAGATTTATTTTCTAGCTATATGAATTTAAAATGATTTTAGTTATATAAGTATAAGTAATTTTTTAGCTTTTAAGATATAAAAATTTCTAAAAACAAAGGGATATATAGATTATAAACTTAAAGCTTAGATTTTATTTCACTTCCGAAGGAATTATATAATATGTCTATAAAAATCTAGAAATAAAAGCATAATGTTAAATAATAAAATCAAGCTTGTTTAAGAATTAGGATAATTATATTTTTTGCTTATATAACTTAGTCAACAACTTATTTAATTTTTGAGTCTTATAAAAACACTATTATACTCAAAGAAGTAAATAATACTTATTTATGATTTATTAAGATAAAGTAATAGATAAATAGTTCTTATCACTATAATTTGATATTAGTTTAATTAAATATAATTAATTATAAATGCTCTTAGAATACATCATAGAGATAAGCTTATTCATCTAGAATCTTAATAAGAAATATCTAATAACTATCATATTATTAAGATAAAGTATGCTGAGACTTAAATTAAAGAATCAAGAGTTGAATTTAACTATATGGCTATTTTAAGAAGATTTATCCTATTAAATTAATATAAAAAGTTTTACCATAAATAGATACTTAGAATGAAATAAAGATACTTTATTTAAATGATTTTACTAATAATAATTGTATTATAGGATATATCAATTTATCAATAAAGTATCTATCTTAAATAAAATAAAGATATGTGAACTTAAAACTAAATAGAAGTTTTTAAGCAATTAATGAAATTAATAAATCTTTTACTTTATTGCTTCAAAATTATTTAGAAGCTATTTAATAAATATAACTTAAAAATACAAACTTAAATAGAAAAACTTCTAAATCTTCCCATATATTATATTATATTGATATCTTCTCTAAAGGAAATGCTCAAATATATCATTAATAAAAATTCCTAAAATTTAATAAAATTTAAAAAATTTAGAATTGATAATTCTTTTAATTTTATCCCATAATAATTAATTAATAAACTAGACAGAAGCATTGTAAAATGTTTATTATTTTAATTAATATAGAAATAAGTTATGCTTGTTTTTCATTTTAACATTTTAAACTAGCAAGGAATTGATAACATTGGTAAAATATAAAACTAATATTCCAATAGAGAACTTAAAGAAGCTTAGATAATAATAAATTTAATGAGCTGCTATTTTTATAAATCATAATGATTTATAACTTTTTTTGATATAAATCTTATAGAAAAGTTACATGTAGAGATAAAGTGTAATCGTTACTTGAATATAATCAAATATAAAAATTAAAAAAATCTAAATGATTTTTTCTACTCTTTTTTTTTGAAACTTAATTTTTCGATAATTATTTCATAAATTTTATTTTTAATAAACAATAAAAATATACTCACAACTGATTACTAATACTTATATCCTCCAAATTAATGTCATTTAGCCTATTAAAAAAGATCTTTCAACCAAAAGTTGAGAGTTGGAATTAAAATTAAAAGATATAATATTTCTATTCAAATCTCTTTAAAAGATACCTTGCTAAAATTGTAAGAAGTATTGATAGAATGTTTTTTGTTAAATTTAAAATAGAAAAAAAAGGATAATAAGATATAAACGATAATAAGGGGGAATTAAATTAAAAACCTTAGTAAAATTACTTAGAAATGCTTCAATTAAATAAATAAAAATTTAATTAATTTACACGATTGATTAGATGATTTGTCGCGATTTTTAGAAAATTAGATAAGTTTATTCAGGTTAGCGTTTATTAATTTATCATAATATGTAAATTTCTAACATTAAATACTTAAAAAAAGGGATTTTTGGAATTAAATTCAGTTTATGAGAATTAAGTCTGAAATTTATTGATGAATACCTTAAAACTCATTTATTGGAATCAAAGTTTTAAAAACTAACAAATTTCATTTAAATCTAATTAAAATTGCAATTTTATACATTCTTTTAACCTTGAATCATCAAAAAAATTTAAAAAATATTAAACTTGTAACTCAAAAGAGGATGACTGAATCCATTGAGATTTAAACGTCTAATAGCTTAGATATATTTCTAATGCAAATATCATAAAATTGATTTTTAATTTATTCTTCAAGCAATTCTGAAATGGTAAATAAGTTAGTATTCTTTGATGTAATTTTATTATTTTTTTCAGATTTATTAAACAAATTTAGGCTATAATCGCAAATTTTTTTTTCTATGATATTTAACAAATTTATGAGGCTTTTTAATTAAAATTAATAAATATATGATAAATTTTTTGATAATCAAACTTAGACTGTTCATGTTTTATTGTCTTAAATCGAATCTAAAGATGAGAAAGTTAAATTGTAGAAATCACACTCACTTTATAAATGTAAAATTCGTCGCTAGGAATGCTTAATACACATCTAGCAAGAGAAGAGTATTTTCGCACTAACTGCATATTTCTCCATTTTCACTACAAATTTAATAGTTTCTCTATTTATTATTGCATTTTAGACATATACCATTATAAGCAAAATATCCTTCACTTGGACATTTATTACACACTCGTTTTCTAATAAAAAATATGGATCTTGGCATTTAGTACATATTTCTCCTTCTACACTACAACTTGAGCAGTTCTGGATAATATCTTCACACTAAGCATGTATAGTTATAAGCATTGAAAGTCTCATTAGGACAGCTTTCAACACATTAGTCTTGGAAAATATTAAAAGGTATTTCACACTTTAAGTAAATATCTTATTAGTACACATAAATAAGCCAACTTTAACGATCTATTTGCATGATCAAAAAGCTGACTATTATATAAATTTATTGCATTTAAGGACATTATAAAGCATACTCATCTTCATATTAATCTTTAAACGGAAAATCACAAGAATCTGCTTTAAATATCAATCCTTCGTTGCACTAAACACATTTATCACTCATTGAGCAAAAGAATTTATAGCAATGCTTATAGAATACAACTTCAATAACCTAATTATAGAATCTTTGATAAGTATGAATTAAGATTTAAATTAATTTTTTTATTATGAATTAATTTAAAAAATATCTTAGAGAGAATATATATGCTTTAATTATAAGCACTAATGAAGCTTCTTTAATAAATGAGATCTTATTTTATAAAATAAATTAAATCTCTAAACTAATTTTCTAAAGTTTTATATAAATTATTTGATTTAGAATCAATTAATGCTATAGTGAAATTCCCTTCTATTTAAAAAGCTATACATATTCAAATATCTTTAACTAAATACATTTTTAAATCGCATTTTCCTTATTTCTAGCTTAACTATTTAGCTCAAATTAAAATTAATTAATTTTAAGTATTAAAGGCATATGAAAGTTCTTAAATACTTTTTGACTGCTATAAAATCGAGCAAAATATAGCCTTTTTAATCAGATTCGACTTTCAGTCAAATGGCTGTTCTAAAATGGGTTTGAGTTGAAGGATTAAATTTAAACTTACTAAATTTGTTAAAATAGCTTTTTGTGATAAAATTAAAGTGGGAATGTTGGAAGATAATATGTCAAAGAAATCAATTTAGCTTCAAGATTGACAAAGTTACCAGATAAAATCGAAAATTAACTAAGTAGTTAAAATTCCTTGCAAAACATTTCCTGATGATGATGATTAGGACTTAGATTGGTAATTAACACTTGTAGAAACTAAGCTACATACTAAAATACTATAAGTAAGAGCAATTGTTAAATAATGGGTGGATTCGATTAAATGATCTTCGGAATTGTATAAATTAAACTTAGAAAAATTCTTAATTTCTAGAAATGTTTCATCAGTTTCTTCAGTTTGCTACAGTTTTGTTACTTTCTTCATTTTCCTCGTAGGTTTAATAAATTTATATTAATAAATTTATATTTGAATATTCTTTAAATTTTTAAATTTTTTAGGTTTAATTTAAATTTTTTCATTTAAAATAGGTTGTTACAGTCTTAAAAGTATTTACTTTTTTGTTCTAATGAAAAATTAATTTCTTTATAATATTTGTATAATATCTAAAATATATTTCTATATTTAATTTATTCTAATTACAAAAGAATATAAAATAATTATGGTATTTAATATTATAATTTTTAATAAAATATAAATAAGCTTTATTAATAAAGTTGCTATAAACAATAAATTTTAGTTTATATTATTTTTTCTCATAAAATAAATTAATAAATTAATATATTTAACTTAGCAAATGTTTAAATTATTTAAATCTTTATTATATGTCAAGATTATCTTTATCACTAAATATTTTTAAAATAGATCTTTTGCCATTTTATAAACAGAATAAAAATTAAAGAGTTGAAAGAAAAATAAAAATAATGATATTTATTTAATAATTTAAATTTTTAAAATTAATATTTTAAAGTATTTTAATAAAGTTAATTATTTAAATATTTTAATTACTAATAATTAAGAAGTTAATTTTGGAAAAGATTAAATTATTGGAATTTTATATTCTATATTATATCCGAAAATATAAATTATATAATTATATAATAATAGATAAATATAAAATATAATCTAATTTAAAAATTTATAATATAAATAAACAAAATTACTATATGAAAATATTTAATTATTTAATTAATTTTTTTGTAACTTTTATACAAAGATATATTTAAACATTTGTTTATATTCATTTTCTTTTGGTAGTTTAAAGTTTTTAGAATTAAATTATTTAATTATGTGAGCTTGAAAATACAATCATGAGTATAAAATGATATGAAGTTTTTGATTAAATTAGATACTTCATTTTATTTAAGCTTATAAATATCATATTCCTTTTTAACTTTATTTCTTCCCTTCTTCTATTTTCTATTTTAGTTTGCAAACATTTTTTATTCTTTCTATGTAGCAAATTATCTTTTTATTTCTCTACAGATTGACTATAACCACCAATTTAAATACTATCAAAGAAAATATTATAAAAAATAAATGAGAAAAAAATTTACTAAATTCCTTAAAAAATAGTTCTATCTATACAAACATACAAATATACTTAGATTAAAAAATAAATAAAAACATTCTGATATAAATAATTTGCATTTCTTTCATTAAGATTTCTAATAATTTATTTTAAAGATAAATCATAAAATATAAGTAAAAATGTTTAGTTTAAATAAATTAGATAATATTATATTTAATAAAATAAAATATTATCAAAATAAAATTTAGTTTAATGCATATTAGTTTAGTTTTATAGATTTTAATTATTTATATATTCTTCTTAATAATTAAAATTCCTTTTTAATTATATATAAATTCTATATAATTGTTTAATTAATTAATCTATTTATTTTTTAAATATCTTAAATTTTTAAGATTATTGAAATATTTTAAATAAGATTGAGTATATGAAATCTGATTAAATTTAATATATTCACCAAGATCTAAAGTAGGTTAAGTTAAAACTTTTTAAATATTAATCTTTAAGATAGTTATTAATAATTTCTTTAGTCCTTATTAATAAATAATTTTAACTATTAATTTACATTTTAATTATATTTATCTTCTATTGATTCACTTTATATTATAATTTTTATATTTAGCTAACATTTTTTAAACTATTTATTTATAATTTTATATTTAATATTTTTAAATATATATTAAAACTTATATATAAATATTAAAATTTATTTATTTAATTTAAGCTAAAATATTTTTACTTACTTTAAACATTTTATATAATATGATAAATATAAAATAGTAAAAACCATATTGTATCTTATAATGTTGTTAAATTAAAAATTATTTTTATTTATCAATTTATTAAATAAATTTTAAGACTTTTATCTCTTAATTTTAAATTATTTTTTTTAATTTTAGTACATTAAATTTCATTTCTCTTCAGTTTAACTTGTTTTTCAGCTTTATTTTTTTCTTCTATTTCTGCTCTGGCATATCTTGATTTACTTCATTTGTTTTTGCCTTATTTCGCTTTTTTTTACTTCTTTTTTAACTTTTAACTTTTCTCATTTCCTCAAGATCTTGCTTCTTTTTTTGTTTCTGTAAAACGTTGAAATTAAGAAATAAATCATCACTAACTTTTTCTAAATTCTTTATTTAAAGTTAATTTTTTTATTGTTTCTCTTATCTCTAAGTGCTTTCTAGCCTTATACAACTAGAATTATTTAGTTATAAATTAATCTAAGTTTCATCAAAAACTTAAGTTCCTGATATTTATTATTAACCTTAAGATTATTATATAGCAATTGCTTAGTTACTCTGATAACTTTATTCTTCACTTTTTACTTTTTACTTAAGTTTATAGTGATTAATAATACTTCTTATATTAAGGAAAATCATCCCTAAGGTTAAAATAAAAATAACGATACTCTAAAAGTACATCACAAAATCTCCTAACTACTCTATACTTTTCTCATTTCTATGTTCTATTTTATCCTTATTCATTTCTATATCAAAGTAGATATTAGATAAATAAATTACCATCAGAAATACTTCAAATACACACTCTAAATAATTCTGTTTTATTGTCTCGTATGGCTTATAAAATAGTAAAAACAAAATTTATAACAAGCAAGTTAAGCTTATTAGCATTACTTATGCTTAATAGTAATCAACTAGAACTATTAATATGCATCCTAAAAAGAAACGCCTAACTAGAAATAAAGGATAGTAAGCAGGATATTTAGTAGTCTAAAAGCCTTAGAAGAAAATATTAAATTTACTTTTCTCTTTCTTTAGCTATTCTTCCTCTTCTTAAGTATTTACTCTATTTTACCAATTATAAAGGGTTAATAACTTTTTACAGCAAGCAAAAATGATGATAATTTAGAAAATCTGAGTATAAGAACTTACCATAAATATTAAAGCTAGCAATACGTTTAAAATATCTAATACTTTTCTAAAGTTTAGGTAATAAACTTATAGGAAAATAGCGAAATTTAAGTTTAAAAATTATCCTAAGCAAATACCTATTACTAGTTCATACTAGTATAAATTTCTAAGTTTCTATAAAAGCTTTGAATCTTTATTTTTGTAGCTTAAATACTAAATTAAGAAATTTAGTAATAAAACTATTAAAATTACTAGCAAGGAATTTAATGAGTTAGCTATAAAAGCATAGGAAACGTATTTTAGTTATTTTCAGAATGGCTAATCTATTTTCATGATATTTCACTTAATTCCTAAAAAGTCTAAATTTAGGCTAAAAGGAAGCTTCAAGTTGAAGTTTTATAAGTAATATTTGTTAAGATTAGCAGGTCTAAGAACATTTATATAAGCATTAAGCATTATCATTTATGTTATGAATGTCACAAACCATAAATTTTAAAAGTTATTTGCTTATTATGAAGATCCTAAAATTACACTGGTAATTCCTAAGGCAAAGTTTAAATACTAGGATAAATATTGCATAACTTAAGTGAAAGTAGTAATGATCTAGTCAGCTTTAGACCATGAGTTATAAGAGAAATTTTCTTGTTAACTGTCTGTACTATTTATATTTTGGAATTATAAGCATTCATTTTTTAAGAGCATGAAGTTTTAATAACACTTTAAGCATTGAATATTAGAGTTATCTAATTTATAGCATAGGTCACAGTTAATTATTTTATAGCATGTACTGCAAGTTTCATTTATTCCACAAATAGGTTTGCAAGTATTATTATCATTCAATTCAAAATTTTATTTGCATTTTTGACAATAACTCTCTCTATCTTCGCATAATAAGCAGTTTATATCAGAACATTATTGTTAAGTATCATTTTAAGCAGTTTAATTTATAGAAGAGTTATTTAAAATACAAATGTTCTCTATTAAGATATATGGTTCCTCGCACTAAAGACATTAAGTACCATCTTAGCTGCAGTTCTAGCAGCCTTTTATTTTATCGCTGCATTTTAAACAGCTTTGATCTTTAATGAAGTAATTTTAGTTTGGACAACTTTCTAAACATTCATTTTCAAATAAAAGGTAAGGAATTTCACACTTACTACAAATTTCTCCACCATCACTACAACTTGAGCAATTTCTCTATCTATCATTGCATTTTAGACATATACCATTATAAGCAAAATATCCTTCACTTGGACATTTTATTACACACTCGTTTTCTAATAAAAAATATGGATCTTGGCATTTAGTACATATTTCTCCTTCTATACTACAACTTGAGCAGTTTTGGATATTATCTTCACACTTTAAGCAAGTATAGTTATGAACATAGTAAGTTTCATTAGGACAGCTTTCAACGCATTAGTCTTGGAAAAGGATAAAAGGTTCTTCACACTTTAAGCAAATATCTCCTTCTTGCTTGCAAATTAGACAATTTTATATAGTTTTATTGCAAAGTTCACACTACTTATCATTATTCTTATCCTATTAAGTTCAAGGACACTACTAAACGCACTCATTTTCCATTGATAATTTTAATTAGCAAAAACAAGAGTTACTTCCGAAGGTTCATCCTTTATAACACTATAAGCAATTATTATTCTATGTATCGAAGCATTTGTAACATAAACTTCCGCAGACAAGTTCGCTTTAACTAAGAAGGAATCCTTAGTAAGAGTGATCTAAGATAGACTGCAATTGATCTTAAGTAAGAAATTAGTTCCCATAATATCTTAAAGAGTAAATATAACCTACAAAATTTCATTTGCTTAAGTAACTTCCTTAATATATTAAATCTGTCTATGAAAATGTAATTCAGTTTTCAAAATAACTCTATGAAGTTTTGAATTTATAATCCATTTAAGAATAGGTAGCAGATAAACTGAAATTGCCTTTGTTATTCATAGAAAAAGCAACAAACACTCAATTATCTAGAACTAAGTCTATACTAAAAGAAAATTCAGTTCATCTATCTTTGTATAATTACTTTATTAGAAAGATTGTTTATTTATCCAAAGTATTTTAAGTTTTCATTAACTCAAAAAAATTTGATTAATCCTTGAAGAGTTAAAATCAAGTATAGCCTATTTAGTTAGAATCAATCTTAAGTCATTGAGTCACACTAAATTAAGTTTAAGGGTTTATTTCATAATAAGAAAATGTGTTATTTTTAGATGAGCTCTGCGTTATTAAAGTGGGAGTATTTGGAACCAGTATATCAAAAAAACTAAGCTAAGATTGAATTTATAAGACCAAGCAGCATAGAACCATTATGAATATTTTCATTTTATAACTAAAATAAATAAAAATTATTTATTAAATTATTTTAAAACAACCTTACATCTTTTAATTATAATCATATAAATCATTTAATTTCATAGTTTCTATCTTATTAAATTGTATAATCAAAGCATGCTTTCAATTATTCCACATTTAGAGTATACATTTATTGTCTAAGGAAACATAATAAAGGTATGGTATAATAATTTCTGCTTTATATTTTATTTAATATCTCTTAGAGATAATAAAGGCTAAAGTAAATTAGTTATATCTATTTAAATTCTTTTAGTATACTTTAAAGGAAATTGTATAGCTATAAATATTTCATTTCTTCATCAGTTTATTTATTTAAGGTACTTTTCTACAAGCAAAGAATCTTAACCTTAAAAATCCGTATTTATTGAAATAGCAAGTGCTTTAAGAGGTTTAGAAAACCCTAGATTGAACTAAATTTTAGTATTAGTATTTTTCGTTGAAAAATAGATTTGTAGGAACTTCAAATTAGTATAAGAGAGAAGATTATGAATACTCAACGAAATTTGGTTATAGTCATGAAGCCTCAAATCAATATTTTAAATCGAACTATAAATCTGGGACGCCGATTTAAAAATGCATAACTAATAAATAGAAAATGCGAAAAAGTTTATTTAATATATCTAAAACTTAGCTGGAATTATAGAGCTTATACAATACAAGATCGACCTATAAGGGTTAGCTTTAACTTTTATTTATTTAACTTTGATATAATTTACACTTGTTATTTTAACCAATTGTTAGACTTTAAATTTTACATTGTTAGAAAAATTAGTTTCATATCAAACTTCCTTTGATTAAGCTATTAATGATTTTAACTTTGGCATTTTTATTTTTCCTTTTATTCAAATTTAAAATTACCTAGCTAATATAACTTTAGATTGAAGGTTATATTCTAGTTTTAAAATGTCTCTTATCCATTTTTCAACTAGATAAATAAGCTACTATAGTTATACATTTAGACTTCTAACTTCAATTCTTTTATACTTAATAGCTTCGTAAAGCTCACTAATAATTTATCTTTATCTCTATAATAAATTTAATTAGTGGAACTTAAAGTTTTAAGATTGAAATATAGCTTGTTAATTCTAACCAAGCTGATAAATCGAAAATGAGCAAATGATGAAACCATAAAATGACTTTAAGCTTATAAATATAATAATACATTAAAAGCTCCGATGCTTTCAATCAACGACTTTCTCTTTAAATAACGCTAACTCTATTATCTTTTCAATTTTATGATATTAACCTTTATTTTATTTAAGTGTTTTGATTCTTTTAGTGTTTCTTTTTGTTCTTAAAGCATTTCAAGCAATTGTTTTACATTTTTGGCCAAAATATTTGAAGAATCTATTATAACTAAGAATTTTAGTTTTATAGTAATGTTTACTTTAATAGCTGTAATATCCAGAGATAATCTCCTTATCTTTCCTTTTTAGAATGAATCACTTATAATTCCAAGATAAATTATATAATTTTATTATCTAAAATATAAGCAAATTCCCTTTATTTGTCATAGATTTACAATATTAAACGTTAAGGTGACACATATTGAGTTCTTATTTCAATTTAAAGAAAAGTTGTAGTCATTTTACAAACAGCAATAGTCTCTTTGTAAACTGCTAAATATAAAAATCAAAGATAGTTTAAGAAGCATTCTTTAACACCTGTCTATTTAGTCAATAGCTCTTTAAATAGTAGCTTTAAATATGTTTCTTTAGAGTAATTATTTAAGATTTATATCCTAAGTATTTGTTTAGTCATTTTGTAATTTAATCTTGCTAAATATCAAAGTTATATAATTAACTCTAGAAAATTCTTTTAAAAATAATAGAAAACATAGGGAAAATTAATTTAGCAGTTAGTATAAATTTTTGGTTTTTAGTTCATTTAATAAAGCTTTTTTAAAAGCTATTTTACTAAAGTTTTCGAATTAAGTATCTAATATCTATCCTTTTGTTTTAAGTTTAATGCAAAAAACAAAAAAATTTTAATGAATGGTAATACAACTTTAAAGAGGTATTTTTGTAAGAGGATAAAGGAAAATATATTACCCTTTATTAGTGTTTTTGTTTCTAAGCATATTTGTTATATCATATATTTAAAAATCTTCCTTCATGTGAAAAAAGTGACTTGATAAGTTTAAAAATCTTTGTATATTTAATTAACTAGATAGTTCATGAAATACTACTAGAAGATAAAATAAATATCCTAGAAATTAATTTGACTGTAGAATGTATATAGTTTAGTTTATTCTAATAAGGATGAAACTTAGATAAATATTAAGCACTAGTTACTCTGATCTTCACTAGTTGAGATTTAAAATTATAAGTAAGAGATTTTTATTTTAAAATGAGTACTTCTTTAAACTTATTAACTAACTTGAATATCTTTACTGTTTCTATTGGAATGAGTTATTTATACATAATCTATTTTATTTATTTTTCTAGTCTAAAATATTAAAATAAATTAGTAATTTAGCTTAATTTATTATAGTTGTATAAAATGGATGTCGGCTGTGTCAGAAAAACTAGTAGGTAATCTGGTGTAGTGTATACTGCATCGCGAGTAATCTCACACTAGATGCCACCACTGAGAAGGGTGGATAAGCTCCGTTGAGACATGCCTAACTTACCCTGAGGGTTCTCTCTAGCAGTATGAAAGTTTGACTGAAAGGCCTTCTAATTAACGACTTAATAATTATTTCTTATTTGGACCTTATTCAAGAAGACTGAAACATTTGACTCAAGATTTAAGAATAAATTTTGATAAGAAGATTCCCCGTTTGGAGAAGCTGACATGACTCATTGAAATTCTAGAATTTTAACAAGAAACATGAAAACATTTTCTTAATATTAAAAGAGCTGTGCGCCAATGAGGTGCTACGCGCTCTATAATAATTTTTACTTATTATTATTATTTTAATTTCTAGGAGTTATTAATATACTAAATATGTTAGCTGGTTAAATTAAATTAAAAATTTTATGGATAATGGAATGTTTCCTTAATAGGTCCATAATCCCCTGCATTACCTTTTACAGGGTCTCGGACTCACCGGTGTCTCCACCCAAGTTCACTTCCGAGCTTTCCGAATGGTCTTGAAGTTATCTTTTTTCTTCAAAGCTAATCATCCGAGGAAGGATAAAAATTTGTAAGTTCTTTCCAAATATTTTTTCTTATTTACCAATTCCTCCTACATTTTTTTCATAAATGGAATAAACTGCCGCATATATAACATTTTTTCTTGAAAAATTTTTCTGTCGTCATAGGTTATTCTTCTATTACCATTGGATCGTTATTTCTTTTTAGGTCTTATTCCTCTAATTTTCCTAGTCTCTTTTTTATGTCCGTTATTTATTAAAATGCGTTTTCATACTTTAAGAAATCTGTTCCCATTAATTCATCAATTCTTACTATATCGCATTCTATTTCTTAATATCTGTTGTTAATATCCTCTTTGGTCACAAATTCATTATGCGGTTTCTCGTCCTCGACATGATCTTATAAGTCTTATTGTAAACTCATGACGTAATGTTCGAGGTTCTCTACCTTATCAATGTAATCAAAAATGATTTAAACAAGAGACTTTTTATCTTAGTTCATAAGTTGTTCGAAGGTGTAACTTTTTTTTTTAAATCTTGGAAGGAAATTATTTTTCTTCTAAGATTTTACAATATTATTTCTTTTTTGTCTTTGTTGGAGTTTGTTAGAGCTGGAAAGATTGATCTAAGGAGCTACGAGAAGCCTTTTAGTCGAGAAAGCCTTTGTTCCATTCCACCATCTTTTTTTAATTAGCTGGTTAATTATTTTTTTATTTTAAGATAAGTTGCTTTTAATTCCTAAAACTAATCTTAAATCAATTTCCTTTTACATTTTTTAATAACTTTATAGTTAGTTTTTAAAATTAACAATATATAACCTCAAATTCTATTAATTTCAAGTTAATAATAGCTTGCAATATTAACAAATAGATACATTTAAAATGTTCATTTCATCTCAATAAATGATAGAAACTATTTAAAATAGTCTATTTAATTTAATTCTAAGTATCTAGTTTATGGTATACCTTTTATATTTATTATAAGAAATGCTTATTAAGCAGCCATCTAATTTACTTCCACTCTTAAATCTTTTAAGTCTTAACTTCTTTCCTCTGTTTATTTGATAGTCTTTAGATGTTATGTATTAAGATTCTAGTAAAGTAAGTTTATTCCCAAGCTTTTTTAACTTAGTTTAAGAAAAGCTTTTTGTATTATAAGGATATTCATAGAAGCATTTTTATATCTCAGAACTAGAGTAAATCCATTTGGTTATGATAAAATTATCTTAGTCATATAAAAAGGAATCATAATAGAAGCAAACTGGTGGTATAGATGATAGTATGATTGTAAAGTTAAAACAGTATTCAAACTTAAACCAACTTAGTCTATGAAGCTTTGAACAACAAGATTAGTTTATATATCTTATATATATCTAAGTAATGAGTTTATTCACTAAAGAAATGAGTGTTTTAGGATTATTCATCATTGAAACATATGAAAAGAAAACGCAAAATAAGTTTAGGAGATACTCAAAGCAACTAGTGTTTCTATAGACTTTGATACTAAAAATATAAACTTTTCTGATTTAAGAGAATTAATTTCAATAAAAGCTTTCCTTTTTGATTAAAGAACATTTACCAAGCAAGGAGTTTCTCGTTAAACATAATATTACAGTTTAGACATAAGTTTCATGATGATAAAGGAATAAATTCTTTTTATATTAATAATATAGAATAAATTAAGTGTCATTTTAAAAGATAACTTGGAAAAAGAGTGCAAGCTAACTAATATGATTTCCTTTATTTAAGATCTCAAATTTATGTTAGCTAATTAAGAGAAAATTTCAATTTTTATCAAAAGAAAGTTTTAAGAAAATCATGAGCTATATACTAAAAAGATTGTAATACAATATGATAAAAAACGAGAGAGTATGAATATATAACTAAGTATTAAAAAAATAAATTTAGAGTATTATTTTCTGATTTAAGTTGGTTATTTAACTTGCTCTCTTTAACTAATATAGAGTATTTTAAGAGATTAGTTAGATCTTCAACTATATTTATGAATATAAAAACGCCTTGCTTTCTTACTATGTCCATGGTGTTTTATTATACTCTCTTTTCTCAAGTCTCGCTCATTAATAGCAAAAACTAAGAGTAAAATTAAAAAATACCAAGATATATACATCATTAAATCTGGAAGTAGTAAATAAATTAATAAGTAATGGAAATAATTTATTTGGCATTCTAAATAAATAGATTTAAAGGTGATACAAAATTAAGATATTGATGACTAGTAAAAATAAAAAGTAAATAGACCAAAAAGAGTGTAAATACTATCTAAAAAATTTGTCTACAAATAATTCAGCATTTTATTTAAAAGTTACTTGTAACTTAAACTTTTTTATAGAATTAATAAACTCTAGACAAAAGATAAAGATTATCCTCATAGCATTATAGTCCATTAATTTAAGTAATCAGTACCTTTTAGGAATGTTTGCAACTACTTATTTCTATGTAATGCTAATTTTAAGGAGATTGCTTTTTGAATTTTAAATGAGATATTTGAAATAATAAATGCATGATTCTTTCTTAGGAAATTCAAAAGAAAAAATAATTTGCATTTAAGTTCTCTAGCAAATAATTTAAATGCTAATATACTTAAAAAAAATATCTAGAAGCTAAGAAATATTCAATAAGATGTATTCTATTTAGAAACTTAAAAAGAAGGCGATGTAAATGTGTATTGAAGTAGATAACAATATAAGAAGATTATTTTAAGTGCTAGTAGATAACTGATGTAGTTGCTTTCATTTAATAGTTTAGACAAACTATCTTACATCTTAATCTCCTTTCCATTATAATTTTTTTATTTATTTTAATTGAATTTTTAATAGAAAATATCTTTATAAAATAATTAAAATTAAAGGTAAAATAATGCTATGAAAGCTTACTTATCATATTTATTAACACCTTATTTAATTTTAATTTCTAAGGAAGATATATAAAGCATTGGGAGAATTAATAAACTTTAAGATAATTAAAATTTATTGATAAAAGAAAGAATTATTTGGAAATTAGCTCTTAAAAATATTAAACAATCATAATTTATAAAAATAAAGATACTAAATGTTCTCTTCTGCCAACATCGATATAAATATATAAAATTAATTTTGCTTTAATGTTTTCAGCAGTTCAATTAAGAAATATCGTTTATATAAATAAAATAATTTTGAAAGTAGTTAATATAAACTTAATTAAAAGTAAAAACTATTTAAGATATTCTCTTAACTTTTATCTTTATCATAGTTTTCTTTTTTCATACTATTATATATAAAAAACTTTCTAGATTAGATAAAGATAAAATTAGAAATAGATTATTATTAATTTAAATTTATTTTTAGTTATTTTTGCTAAGAACTTTTATTAATTTGTTTATTATGAAAAAGATTTTTCCTTATTCCATATTTTTGCTTTCAGATCGTAATAGAAAAGATTGGTATTTGTACTGAACATAAAAAGTTTTTATTTCCATTCTTGAAAACTGAATCAGCAATATGAGGTTCCAAATTCCTAGTGGATTTGCTATCCATGCTCATATAAACTTTTATAATCTTAAATAGATGTTTTCAATATAGTTGACATATTGTTGAATAGGATAAAGCATTTTAGATAGATTTCCCAACCTGATGTTATCGCATATGTTGGAACTGCTAACTTTTGACTGAACGTAAGTCAAGTCTGAGTTGTAGAATCAAAATATAAAATCTCGGAAAACTAAATTTTATTATATCCACCCCAAATAAATATATTATCAAAACCGTAAGCCATTCCAAATAAATTTCTTTTCTTTTCAATTGGAAGGGATTTTAAGACTGTAGATTTCTAAGTCCGTAAATTAAAAGATTCTGCTGTGCTTGTCTAAAATCCACCAACTAAATAAACCAGATCTTTTTAATCATATACAGACTTATGTGCAGATCTCTATTGTAGCATTTCATACTTTTAAACTGATTATCCTCTAATAATTTATATTTAAGTTTATCTTTAAGAATCTAATTAGTAATAAGATCCTGACACAAATAAACTGTCTTTTATTTGCTCCAAATAACTATAATGCTCACCAATAGGAGTCATTTCTTTTAAATCTTAAGTTTACCTTTCTAAATTTTCTAAATTTGTAGTAATTAACTTATTCGAATTATTAATAATTATTTTATAGATAGACTTTTAGTAGCACAAATTAGAAACTATTTCATACTTAAGCAAAAGCAGTCCTATTCTCGGAAAAACAGTTGCACAATTGTTGTACTTTTTTAACTGTTTTCTTAGAAATAAAATCTTAGCAAATTAAGTTTATTTCTAATGCTCATTCATTTTTTATTTCTATCTTTAAATTATCTTAAATATAGCCAATTTAAAACTAGAATTTATAGGATTTAATAATTAAATTCTTATAAATAAATAAATTTGATTATAGAGCGCGTAGCACTCTCGTTGGTGCGCAGCTCTTTAAAAAAAATGTTTCATACTGACAAGAATGTTTGTTACTGATAAAATTATCAGATATTGATAAACCTTGTTCAATACTGTTATAATTATTCAGTACTGATAAAAATGTTCAATACTGATATAATTTTAGAATACTCCTATCTTTAATACTTGCTGGAGGTCCAAGGACATGGCAGGATTGTGTCTCATTGCATCACCAAAGCAGAGGACGACATGTGTCAATTATGGGTACTTAAATTCCCCACCTCTGATGAAGCTCGCAATATTATTTCTTTTTCGTTCCAGAATTAAGTACAAATTAAGCCAGTGCCGAAGGTCTAAGAATCTTATGTCTCAAGGCCAAACCAAAGCAGAGGAAGACATAAAGTCGATTATGGGTACTTAATTTCCCCACCCTCTGATGAAGATGACCTTGTTGTTCACCTTCGAACAACTATGGCGATTTTAAAAAAAATATTGAATATTAAAGTAACTTTTATGACTAACTTATTTAGCTAAATTATTCAATACATGCTTTTTATATTTTTACCTGCCTAACTAAAATTATAACTAAAGGCTTATTTCCATATACTTAATATTTTTTAGTATATTTAAAATTCTTTAAAAAAAAGTAAGTTATTGAGATATTAAAAAATGTTGCATTCATAATAAAAAAGTAAGGTAATATAACAAAAAATGATATGATTATAATAAATCAAATAATAAATATAAATTATTAAGGAAAATTAATTTATACTTTAGGAAAATTAATTTAATTTGGAGTATGATAACTAAAAATAATTAAGATATTTTAACTTAATAGTTATTATTTAAACAATATTTTGGATGATTAAATGAAAGGTATAAGTAAAAATTATTTTTAGATTTAGTATAATTTAAATATTTTATCTATCCTTATTTAATATAAAATATTGGAATATAATAAGCCAATTAATTAATTTTTAAAAGAGATTAAGCTTTTATAGTATAAAGATTATGCTAGTTTTTTATTAATTATTATGTATAAAAATTAAAAATTTATAATTAAAGTTAGATTATGTTTAAATAATAAACTTGAACAGTTAAAATTAATACTATAAAAGTGCTACTTGAAATTACTCTCCTGAAAATAAGAATTAAGTGTAAAATAATTAAAAGATTAAATATTTAATCTATAATAAATAAAATTTAAATATATATAATTCTATTTAAAAAAGCTGAGCATTTTAATTAACCTTCAGTTATATTCATTCTTTTTTTCTATAAATTAGTTTAATTTATTTCGATTGAGATTCTTTATAGTTTAATTTTAAAATGTAAAATATTTGTTGATGTTATTGTTGCTTTAGTATATTAAAAGAAGATAAATTAGAAAGTAATTTTAGTATTATTAATTTTAAAGTTCTTATTATTTATGATATTTTCATAATAATAGTAATTATTTAATTATTTAATTATTTATAACTATAAATAATTCTAATTAGTATTTTTAACTTATAATATTATTTATTTTCTTCGCTCTTAACTTTACATTTTAATATTTTAATGCTAATTAGCAATTTTTCCATTTGCTTAATTTTAATTTTAAAGAAATTTAGCAAATCATAATTATTTATATAACAAATTGATTAAATTTAAATTATTATATTTACTTATATTTATTACTATTTTCTTTTTTAATAATAATGATAAAAATAATTAATTTATCATTTAACTATAAAATTCTATATTTTTTTTACTTTTACTTTTACTTTTTTTATTTTTTATATTAATTTAAATAAAATTCTTCTCTTCGTTTTCACTTCCTTTATGCTTGTAATTTTTCTTTAATGTAACTCGATTTATTTCTTTTCTTTAGAACTATTTTTCTTTTTTTACTTTTTTAAGCTTAAAATTCATTTGTTTTTTCGAGATTTTACTTTTTTTTTTAGCTTTGAAAAGAACTAAAATTAATAAATAAATAATCCCCTAAATTTGATTCTCTTATATGTTTTTGCAATTAAAATTAACTTTTTATTATTTCTCTTAATTTTAAGTGTTTTCTATCTTTTTGCTACTAAAATTATTTTGTTAAAAAATTGTCTAAGTTTCACCAAAAATTTAAGCAGTAGATATTTATTATTCTCTTTAAGATTATGATACTACAATTGCTAGTTACTTTGATATTTTCACTTTTCTCTAAAGTTTATAGTGATTAATGATATTTCTTATATTTGGTTAAATTATTCCTAAGCTTAAAATAAAAATAAGATACTCTAAAAGTATATTAAAAATATCCTATCTACTCACTATTTTTCTCATTTCTATGTTCTATTTTATCCTTATTCACCTATATAAAGTAGATATTAGATAAATAAATTAGTATCAGAAAAACTTCAAATATGCATTCTAAATAATTTCGTTTTTTAGTCTCATATAGCTTATAAAATAGTAAAGCAAAAATTAAAGCAAGCTTAAGCTTATTAGCATTACTTATAATTACTGATTACCTAATAGAACTATTAATATACATCCTAAAAAGAAACATCTAATTAGAAATAAAGGATAGTAAGCAGGATATTTGGTAGCTTAGAAGGCTTAGAAGGCTTAGAAGAAATTTTTAATATAATTTTCTCTTTCTTAATCTATTCTTCCTCTTCTTAAATATTTAATCTACTTTATTAACTATAAAGTGAAAATAACTTTTTGCAGCAAGTAAAAATGATGATGATCTAGAATATCAGAGTATAAGAACTTACCATAAATATTAAAGCTAGCAACACATTTAAAGTGTCTAACATTTTTCCAAAGTTTAAGTAGTAAATCTATAAGAAAATAGCGCAGTTAAGTTTAAAGTTTAGTCTATATAAATATCAATTTCTAATTCATACTAGCATAAACTTCTAAGCATCTTTAAAAGCTTTAAATCTTTATCTAGTTCGAAATTACTAACAATGCAGTATACACTTAACCAGATTACCTATTAGACCGCGACGACATCCATATTTTTTTTATTATAATAATAATAATTATTATTATGAATTGAAGAAATCATCTTCATTAGGTTAGATACTATTTTAAAGCTTATTAGTTGGTACAAATATTAAATTTCCAATCTTCTTCTGGATCATCTTCTTTGAATAAATATATGCAAATACTGTGTTAATCCTTTTTAATTACAGTTATCTTACTTCAGTCTATTTTGATTCCAATCTTACTTAGGTTTCTTCTTTATTGAGTAAATGAAATGTCATCAAGATTTAATTCTCTTTGTACGGTTTTTTTCTGCATAATAGACTTTCTAAAGTGTAGTGTAGATTATTTATCAATTTTTTGTTTCCTATAGCTTACTATTTTTTTTTCTAAATCTTCAGCATTATTTTTAAATATGTCCATATTTCCTGCAATATCAGCAATATTTTCATCTCTTTAGAAAAAAATATTTATTAGCTGAGTAGTTGGTTCCACGTTCATGAGATTATTCACTGCTATATTTCAAGAAACAAATTTTCAGTCAACTCGAATAGTTGATTAAATTTTATTACAATTCATACAAATCTGAACTTATTTGATCATGGATTTACGTTCTTTAGTTTTAAAGTGCTTAAAATAAGTTAAAGAGTTTTCCTTAAAGCTCTTATACTTGACGTTAAAGCCTTTCATTTTAATTTTACATATTTTGATTTTTTAGTTATTTATCGTTGCTTAAGAAAAAGTTATCCCTTTTAAAAAAATAAAGCGAGAAGTTTTCTATTTTTTATTAATAAATTTAAGACTTTTCTTTCAATTAAAATTACGAAGTAAAGAGCAATTTTATTTATATCGAAGAGTAAATTCAGCAACCTTTACTGTTTTATATCTAATTTGAAACTAAGAAAGTTAAAATGTAAAAATAAATCTACTTTATAGTTAGATTATTTAACTAAATATAGACATTAGTTTTATTATATTATTTATAATATTCTTAGATTATACTATTTAAACTAAAAACGCCCAACGTGGGGCTCGAATCCACGACCACCAGATTAAGAATCTGACGCTCTACCGTCTTAGCTAGCCGGGCTTGATTTAATTGAATCAATTTTTCTTGAATACTAACTATCTTGAATGAAATGTAGTTAACTCTTAGCTCCTTAGTTAATATCCTTTATTATTTTAATCTTTCTTCACTTCCTAATATTTAGTTATTATTTTTCTACCTAAGAGTAAGAACTTAATTCTTATATTCAGTAAATTAAAAATACTATCTAGCTAAGATATTCACAGCTTCATTATATTCTGCTATATCAATTACTAGTAATACTAAGAATCCTAATAATAGACATTTAGATTATAAAGGTATTAACTAGTTAGTTTAGATAGGATATAGTTATAAGTATTATACCAAAGCTTTAAATCATATAGTTAGTAAAATATATTCAGTTACTGTTAAAGTAGGTCTAAACAGTATAAAAGGTTTATAAGTGAAAACTAAATTATATCAGTTATATTATTGTAAATAAATAAGGTAATTAAGAAATATTTATTATAATAGAAAGTATTAAGTTTAGTAAAATTTTGGAAATGAAATGCTGTAATAGCAAAATAGAATCTAATTATAAGATAAATAATTAAAATTTTATTTAAATTAATTAAGGAAATCAATAAAGCAATTAGTGAATTAGATTTTAAGATTACAAAACTAAAAATAAAAAATATACTCTTTTAGAATTAACTAGTAGATAAATAAGAAAATTTATATCTCTAGCCTACTAGATAGGCATAATTAAAATCAAGTTAAATTGTTTTTAATTAAGAGGTGAACAAATAATTTTTTCAAAAGAAGAAACATAATCAAGATAAAATAAAGTGATAAGACAGATATCCTAATTGTAATTAAATTAAAAGATAGGAAAGTTTTAGAAAATGTATTAGTTACTAATAAATTAATAAAGCAGACAAAATTCCATTTAATTACATTAGAATAAAAATGAGAAATAAAGAAGCGAAATTGTCTTAAATCAATATCATATTGTACTAAAATATGTGAAAAGTTTATTAAGCTCATAAGCTAATAAACAAAGTTGATATCAGTGAAAAAATACATAATTAAGAAAAATAAAAATCTAAGACTTTTGCGAAAAAGATTCAAAAATAGTCTTTCTTTCCTAGATTTAGAAGTTAAAGTACAAATCATCTCATAATTTATTTAGATAGAACTTATTAGCAGAAAGCATTAATCATATTTTATTTATTTCTTTTAATTCTATCTATTAACTTTAAACTTTAAAGTATCATATGATTTAGAAACACTTTTAAAATTATTATTTATAGCTTATTAAAATATAGCTAATATGCTTGCAACAGCAAATTACAAAAATGCATAGTAATAATAAAACAGCCTTATATACAATAAAAGCATAAAGTCTCTTATCGAAAAAGTTATTATGAAAGAGGAATTTATTCTGAAGAAATAATTTTAATACTAAACATTTTTAATGATATTTAGATATAGATTTAATAACTTTCTCATTCTATAATACATCCTTTATATTCTAATTAAACTTTCTCTTAATTATGGGTATTTTTAAATATCTATAGTATAATAAGGATATATTTATACATATAGTTAGGCTTCTACTTTAGGTTTCTATTTCCTTCATTAAATAACTTAATATCATAAAATAAACTAAATTTTTCCCAAGTTTATTTCATAGCAATTATTTATTATATTAAGTTACAATTTAAATGAAGTAATATCCTTCACTATAGATCTTAAACTTTTAATGAAATCAAGCATTTAGAACTAAAAACTATAATAGCAGACTTAAATCTAAACATTTTAGAGTTGTAAATGTAAATTTTTTCTTAATATCTTTTGTTTATCTTTCAGTCTTTATTTTAAAGGTATTAAATATTTTCTAAACATACTATTTTATTTTTAATTTAGTGTTTAGTTAAATTATATGGGTATATAAATGCAAAAAGATAGAATTTTAAAGATATTACTTATATGGGTTTCTGCTTTCTTTTTATATATTACTCTTAAGCTTACTAGTCACCCCTAAGGTTTTTTATACATTTAAATTGCTTAAATTTAATGATATTTATCATTTATTCTTTATACCTTTCTACTTCTATTATAGATATAAGTAATTTATATTAATTAAAAAATAACTTAAAACGAGAAATAGACAATTAAGTTAATTATGAGATAGATAAAAAATATTGGTAGAAAGCTTTTGTTAGACATCTCTTAATATCCTAAAATAAAATTAAGCATGATAAATAGAAAGCAACAATTTTAATAATATAGTATTAGATATTTCATCTAATACTCTAAAATTATATTAAGATACATATTTCTTTTATTAAATCATACTTTATATTTATCTTAGTACCAAAGCTTTTAGAGTTGGTAGTTATTATTATCTTAAGCATGGAAAATTAAAAAAGTATTAAATTACTTTTTTCAAACATTAAAAATTTAAATTTTTATCATTTTTAGTTTTTTAGTTATGAAATAAGAAATAGATAAATATAAAAAACTAGATCATATGAAAGTAGAATTATAGTATTTAGAACTTAAATTAAAAATAGTTAAAATGTAGCTTTTATTCAGATTCTATTTTACTTAGGTAATATCACTAATATAATCACATGATAGTAGCTTTATATATTTTAAAATATAAACATTTGAAGCATGAATGTATGATTTATAGCAATTATCTACTCATATCAATAAATACTCTATATTTGTTGCTTTCCAAATACATTTACTCTGTAAAAGCTATTCTTAACCATTATTAATATCAAAGAATTGTAAAATAGTAAGTATTGATAAATGAAAATAACTTTTCATTTAAGATAAAATTATAGACGAATATAAAACAACTATTGCATTTTCAATCAGTTCTACTTTGATAATAATTTTTATCAATTCATTTGGAAAAAATACCATTAGCTTCTGACTTCTGGTATTATTTTTAGAAAGAATCGAAGCTAATTGACTGAAAAATTAAAAGACTTTTACTCATTAGGTTATTTATTTTATAATTATAAAAAACTAAAAGTGTATATAGAAAATCAACTACAGATGTAGTAAGGTAGGGGACTAATTTAAGATATTTTTAAATAAATTTAAAATTATGAAAATTAATAATTATTCTATTTCAATTTCTTCTATGTTCTTATCAATACTGATTAAATAATCACTGTCTTTGTTTTAGTTAGTTACCTCAACTATTTATTTTGTTTTATTTTAGCTTTGAATATTCTCCTGGTTATCCTAGGCTTTTTGGGCTTTCTAATTATTTTGAAGATCATTTAAATCTTCCTTTTTATATTTTTATATCTATATGCTCGGAATTTTTTTCTCTTCTTATCCCTAAAAGATATCAGGGTCTAGAAGTTAGTTTTGGGTTGTCTACTATTTATCAGTATATTAGGGGACCTATTATCTCTTATCTAATGTTTTTTTAACTGCATAATTGACAATTAATAAATTTTAGTTTTAACTAGAAGATTTTTCTAAATTTTATGTATCTGGCTAAACAGTAGAATTCGGAGTTTAATTTGCAAATACTTTTTAAGGAAATTTCGTCTTTTAAATTACACTCTTCGATTGCTTATTTCTTTATAATCCAGATAGCAAATATTTACTAAAGTCTATCTTCTATTAATCATTAAAACTTTTATGCTATTAAATGTAAATTTAGCTTGCTCCCTCTTATCTTAAGATTATCTACTCTCTTAATAGTTAATTCTGGTATTTTATATTTTTTTCAAATTAAATATTATTTCCTTAAGTGTTTTGCATATTTTGCTATTATTTTCTTACTATAATTTCATCAAGCTATTTGAGCTTATTTAGATATTCCTTCTTTACGTTTATTTACTTCTTCAAATTCTTAAACTTTTTCTCTGTAAATAATGCTTTCAAATCTGGCAATATATTTTAGCCAGCCATTTTAGTGAATCTTTTCTTTATAGATTCTGTGTTAAATACATAGTTAATTATTTACTAGAACTGTGAGCTGTTTGTCTCATTGATTTATTAAATAGAGCTATCCTCATTAAGCTGCTAAACTGAATTTTAATAACTTACTTTGTTGATTGAAAAATCAGTTTCATCCCTCTGCGCTTGTAACAGGATTAGCTCTGTCATAATCCTAAACTAATGACTTACTTCAAAGAATTGAGTAGCTTTTTACTCATAGTAATGCTGCTCTGAATTCAATTTCTCGTCAAAATTTTTGACTTTATTTCCCTAGCACTTTTTTAATATTTAACTCTCGGGAAATATTAAATAGATAAAGCTAATAATTATCCCTAATATTAGGAAATAATGCCCTTCTTAGCCTAAGTGATAATAGAAGAACCAAGATGAAACTGAGTAAATCAGAAGATAGTAAGAAAGTAATTCTGTCATACTCTAATTCAAATGAGGCCCAAGACTTAAAGAGCGGCTGCATCGTCTAATAAAAGTATACTTATCTATTCAGTATTTGATAAGGAATCCTATCAAAGTGATAACATAGGCAAAAGGCAAAACAGATGAATAAGCTAAAGTAGTTATTAGAGTCTTATTTATATGAGAGTAGCTACTTATAACATTAAAAGGCTCATCTTCGTACAAACTATTTAACTCAGCTTAAGAATGATATGTTTTATTAATTTTAAATCGCATATAAAGTCTTTTCGCTTTTTTAATTATTTACTAAAAGTTAATCAGTAACTTAAATAAAGGAATGATAGCAAATGCAATCAAAAGTTGGCAAATACCATTTACAAGATTGCAGTCTTCGAACCAGTTTTCTACTTCTTACTCTACCAATAAAATTATAAAAGCTGAGGCAAAACTCTATGCTAAGGTTATTTTTCTAGTAACACTTGTAGTAAAGTTAGTTCAGGTTTCATGCTTTTACAACACACTTATCATGGTAAGGATGGTATTCAAAAGCTAGTTAAGTATTAAAATTACTATAGCTTGCTAAATCTCATCAGTTCAATTACTTATAACGTTTTCTTTATTTTTATGTATCATAGTTGATTTAAAGTAATAAAGGAAATAAATTCCTCCTACCAAAATGAAAACTGTTGAGAGTCATACCATAAAGGTATATTTTAGCTTTTATATGAAATTTATACCTAAGTTCTCTCAATAGATATCGCTAGGATCTGGAGGTTCGATTGAAATAACAAATTCTCAGTTTGTTTCTGACTATTTACCTTTAAACCATCTTGTTAAAATCTGTTTAGCTCATTTAACTCATTATTTTAGGGGATTTTCTCTAAATCTTTAATGTACATAATAAGCATTAGATTATGTTCTTAAAGTAACGAAAGCCTATCCTGTAGTTAAATTTTCAATTTAAATCTCCTTCTTTTCAGTTTCGTCTATTAAATTCTAAATTTCGTTCAATTTCTATTAATAAGACTCTGCATCTTATTCTTTTTCTTTGCATTAATCAAAGCAAAATCACTTTTTAGTACTTGAATCTATTTTTTACGCCTTTTCAGCAGCATTTTTCTTTAGCTCTACTTTCTTGTACTATTTGACTAGTTTCATATAATTCTATAGCTTAACTGGGAATATTATCTTAGAAACTTCGCATTTCTTACCATCTGCTCTTCCTTAATTTTCAATAAAATCTTTAAGCTAGCTTTTTGTTATTCCATTAGGAAGATGCTTTAGTCAAACTACGTAATCTTTTGGCTAAACTATTTTAATATCAATTTCGATTATTTTTTTCTAGCAGTACCTTTTGCAGATGATTACTACTGCCATCATTAAAAATAAGTTCAAAAGTTAAAAAATTTCAAAGTAAATTGGAATTTAACCTTCAGACTAGCTATTTAAGTAGTACTTTATACTGTTTTTAAGTTAAAGTACTGACTCATCGTCAATTTTCTAATGCTTATCTTCGCTTTGCAATATGCAAAGGATTCATTGAGCGAATCCAAAGGGAACAAAGGCAATAGAGAGTAGAATAATTATAAACTTGAAGTATATAAAATAAAGACTAAATCCTACTCCAAAATTTCCAAATTCGTCTACACTGCAATTTATTGAAAAATTTTGACCTTCAACTGGAAGACCGCAACATTCGCAGAAAGTGTATTTCTCAATATTTTGAAAGTCAATTTTTTTAATTCTTTTAGCTTTATTGTGAAGTTAAGCTAATTCAATAGATCCTTAGTTTACAGCTTCGAATCCTTTTCTAAATTCCTCATAGCCGATAGACTTTCTACTTTCGATGTTTTTTTGTAATTTTATTTTTTGTTGATTAAAAGTATTAGTTTCTTAAATACTGGATGTTCTCTTCTGATCACTAGCATCATTACTTTATTTTTAATCGGACTAAGCAAATTTAGACTAAGACTACTCTTTTTCATTATTTACTAATATTTACTCTTCTTATGTTAGAACTTCAGCACCTAATTCTTAAATTCTGATTTTAAAAACATTACTACTATCAAAGTTTTCAGTGCTAGTTTTTCTATAATGATTATAACTATTTTATTTGATTTTATCATTTATACTTTTATTTTTCTCCTAATTAACTTTCATTTTCTAATGTTTTTAGTTAAACCCCTCTTCTTTTATAGAGGTATTTAAGTTATCAATTTCATCACTTAAATGTTCTTCTTACTGATTTAAAAAAGAAGGAATGTTGGTTGGATCTTCATCTTTTTCATCAATACTAAACATCTTTAATACTAATATATAATAAAGGTTTCTTAATACACTAAATCATGCTATTTAAATTAAATTATTTTAGTAATAAATAAACAAATAAATAAGCTTATTTACCTCTTTCTTCTTAGCTTACTTAAACTAGGATTATTTATTAGATGTAATAAGCTTAATATTATTATCATAGCTTTGGTACTTATTTTTTTATTTTAGCAATTAAGCTATCATAGCCTAATCATCTAATGGGTTAAGATATTATCTAACATCTTCTTGGTTCATATTTTTAAGCCCTTCTAATCAAGAGACTAATAGAAGGAAATTAGTTATGCAAATAAGATCTTACAAGTAATTATTAGTAAGAACTATGATCTTTATTTATACCTAATATGCTATAAGGGTTTAATGGTATACTCATATAAGTATTTAGTGCATATTAAGAATAATATGCTTAGTGTTAGTAAATATGCTACTGTATATGTAACTAATATAACTATCAATGATGCTATTGCTTAAATAAGTAACTCTAGTTATATGTAATTTATGATGTATTCAATCAATGCTATACTTAAGATATATCAAATCTGCTAGCTTTATACAGTAAATTTTATACTGAATTTTATTAAAGGAAAATTGTCAAGAGTTATGATATTAAATCTGGGAAATTTATAATTAATCAAAATTAGAAATTAGTTGAAAGAAGTGGAAGTAAACTATTAAATGCAGCTAGTTACTAGTCTTTCAGTTTTAAGAGTATTTTATATCGAATTGTTGATATTTTAGAAGTTGTAATGAATAAATTTATATAATATTTAACTGCATCTAAAGAGTATATCTTGAAAGAAATATATTAATCATATAGAACAGAAATACAAGAAAATTATAATATATCTAAGAACTAGACTAATTCAAAAGAAAGGTAAGGAACTTATAGTATAGTAGCAGTATATGGCTAAATAGTTATTTAAGTTATATTAATTGTTTTCAAACCTTAAAATTTAGTTTACTATCTAAGTTTTAGCTTCAAGTGCAAACTTAAAAGCTTTTACAAAATAATTTTTCTTTTAATATTTTTATTTGCTTATGAAATCTGCTAAGAGCCAGTTTTATTTCAAATTTGTCAATTAAAAGATCTTTTATTGAGAATGTTAGCTAGAATTCTTAAGGCTAAAGATTTTAAACTTATAATTTAGGAAGAAGAAAAGATAGAGTTATCATCTCAATTAAAACTTTGTTAAGGAATTTTTTATTTTTTCTAGTTTATTTTCTTTGCTAGTGTTTAAATTAGGGGGTTATAAAAGATAGTAAATCAGAGCAAAAATGAAAAGATAATTAGTTACATAGGAAAAATAATAAATGCTAGAAAACTTAAGTGTAAGAGTAGAAGGAGGGGAAAATAAGGTTAAAAGAAACATGATATTTATAAACTTTTATAGGATGAGGTATCTAATTTAGTAAGAAACTTCATAGAGTACCATTTTCATTAAAGTGAATAAATAAGATTATAGATTAATAACATCTCTTTGGAGCGCAGCTCTTACAATATTAATATTAAAAGAAATTTTTCATATTTCTTTTTATCATTCTAGCCATCCATTGAATAACAACAACTTCTCTAGCTAGAATCTACTTTTTTAAAAATTATTCTTAAATCTTGAGCCAAAAGCTCCAGTCCTCTTGAATAAGATCCAAATAAGAATTGTAATAATTCATTATTAGACCCGTCAGTCAAACTTTCATACTATTAACGAGAATTCTCGAAAAAATTATGCTTGTCTCTTTTGAGTTTATCCCCCTTCCTCGTGGTGGCATCTAATGCTAGATTACTCGCAAAGAGTATACACTGAACCAAATTGCCTACTAATTCTTCTGACTATGGCCTAAATCCATATTTTTTATATAAAAAGTTAAAGTTAAAAAGCTTTGTTAAAGCCTTAGTAGTCAGCCATCTGACCTATTCTATCAGTTTGTCTCTATTAGTTTGTCTTGAATTCCTACTAGGCTTAGTTAGGCGGTGTAGCACTTCATTAGTGCACCATCCTTTAATATTCGGAATAGTTTTGGTCTTGCACTTAACGTTCCTAATTATTTCTCCAAGGATTAAGATTTGAATTAAAGAATTATTTTCTATAAATTTTTCCGCTTTATGTTGGATATATCCTAAATAGTTTTCTAAAAATATCTTATTTATTCTTTCTTTAAATTTCGCTTAGTTATTAGCAGTATTTTCATTGGTGTTATTTATTGCACACGTAGCATTTTATTCTTCTTTTAAACTATTATTCCTGTAACACTTATTTAATTTAAATTTACTACTTAGTTTAAATAAACGTTTACTGTTTATTTTAATTTGAGGCTTCATTTTCTATTTCCATAGGATCTGATTAATTCTGTTAAATCGAAAATGATACCTGAATTTATTATTAAATTTAAAGAATTCTTTGTTCCAGTTTGTTTTCTATTTCTTATGATTATTAATATTGTTTCTCAAGTAAAGAAGTTATTAGTTTTTCTAATTTTTCTACTTTATCAGTGAGGTATCTATTTTTAAACATAAACTCTTTTAATGACTTAGATAATATTTCTATTTGAGTTTGTTTCTGAACTTTTTTTAATTCTGGATTTCCAAGTGGTTAATGTTCGTCATATCAATCATATTTCTCACTTTCACTCATTGTAATTATTTCGTTTTTTTATTTTTTAGAAAATTTTTCTGTTTAAATGTTTTGTTCAGAGTTCTGTTATTTCTTAGAAGCCATTTTATATATAATATAATATAAATAATCAAAATTACTTATATGAAAATATTTAATTATTTAATTAATGTTTTGCAACTTTTATACAAAGATATATTTAAACATTCGCTTATATTCATTTTCTTTTTGTAGTTTAAAGTTTTTATAATTAAAATATTTAATGATGAGAGTTTAAAAATACAATCATGAGTATGAAATGATATGAAGTTTTTGATTAAATTAGATACTTCATTTTATTTAAGCTTATAAATATCATATTTCTTTTTAACTTTATTTCTTCCCTCCTTCTACTTTCATATTTTAGTTCGCTAATTTTTTTTCTTTCTATGTAGCAAATTATCTTTTTATTTCTCTACAGATTTACCATATTTTTATAAACATCAATTTAAAGGTTATCAAAGAAAATATTGTAAACAATAAATGAGAAGAAAATTTACTTAAAAAATAATTCTAGCTTTACAAACATACAAATATACTTAGATTAAAAAATAAATAAAAATTTTTATATAAGTAATTTGTATTTTTTCATTCAAATTTCTAATAATTTATTTTAAAGATAAATCATAAAATATAAACATAAATATAAGTAAAAATGTTTATTTTAAATAAATTAGATAATATTATATTTAATAAAATAAAATATTATAAAAATAAATATAATTTCGTTTAATGCATATTAGTTTAATTTCATAGATTTTAATTATTTATATATTCTTCTTAATAATTAAAATTCCTTTTAAATTCTATATAAATTATATATAAATTCTATATAATTGTTTAATTAATTTTTTTTTTAATATCTTAAATTTTTAAGGTTATTGAAATATTATAAATAAGATTGAGTATATGAATTCTGATTAAATTTATAATATTCACCAAGATCTAAATTAGGTTAAGTTAAAACTTTTAAAATATTAATCTTAAAATTAGACATTAATAATTTATTTAATCCTTAGTAATAAATAATTCTAACTATTAATTTACATTATTATTATATTTATCTTCTATTGATTCACTTTATATTTTAATTATTATGTTTAACTAACATTTTTAAATTATTTATTTATAATTTTATATTTAATATTTTTAAATATATATTAAAACTTATATATATATATTAAAATTTATTTATTTAATTTAAGCTAAAATATTTTTACTTACTTTAAACATTTTTTATAATATGATAAATATAAAATAGTAAAAAACCCATTTTACCTTATAATGTTGTTAAATTTAAAATTATTTTTATTTATCAATTTATTAAATAAATTTTAAGACTTTTATCTCTTAATTTTAAATTATTTTTTTTAATTTTAGTACATTAAATTTCATTTCTCTTCAGTTTAACTTGTTTTTCAGCTTTATTTTTTTCTTCTATTTCTGCTCTGGCATATCTTGATTTACTTCATTTGTTTTTGCCTTATTTCGCTTTTTCTTACTTCTTTTTGAACTTTTAACTTTTCTCATTTCCTCAAGATCTTGCTTCTTTTTTTGTTTCTGTAAAACGTCGAAATTAAGAAATAAATCATCACTAACTTTTTCTAAATTCTTTATTTAAAGTTAATTTTTTTATTGTTCCTCTTATCTCTAAGTGCTTTCTAGCCTTATACAACTAGAATTATTTAGTTACAAATTAATCTAAGTTTCATCAAAAACTTAAGTTCCTGATATTTATTATTAACCTTAAGATTATTATATAGCAATTGCTTAGTTACTCTGATAACTTTATTCTTCACTTTTAACTTTTTACTTAAGTTTATAGTGATTAATAATACTTCTTATATTAAGGAAAATCATCCCTAAGGTTAAAATAAAAATAAAGATACTCTAAAAGTACATCACAAAATCTCCTAACCACTCTATACTTTTCTCATTTCTATGTTCTATTTTATCCTTATTCATTTCTATATCAAAGTAGATATTAGATAAATAAATTACCATCAGAAATACTTCAAATACACACTCTAAATAATTCTGTTTTATTGTCTCGTATGGCTTATAAAATAGTAAAAACAAAATTTATAACAAGCAAGTTAAGCTTATTAGCATTACTTATGCTTAATAGTAATCAACTAGAACTATTAATATGCATCCTAAAAAGAAACGCCTAACTAGAAATAAAGGATAGTAAGCAGGATATTTAGTAGTCTAAAAGCCTTAGAAGAAAATATTAAATTTACTTTTCTCTTTCTTTAGCTATTCTTCCTCTTCTTAAGTATTTACTCTATTTTACCAATTATAAAGGGTTAATAACTTTTTACAGCAAGCAAAAATGATGATAATTTAGAAAATCTGAGTATAAGAACTTACCATAAATATTAAAGCTAGCAATACGTTTAAAATATCTAATACTTTTCTAAAGTTTAGGTAATAAACTTATAGGAAAATAGCGAAATTTAAGTTTAAAAATTATCCTAAGCAAATACCTATTACTAACTCATACTAGCATAAATTTCTAAGTTTCTATAAAAGCTTTGAATCTTTATTTTTGTAGCTTAAATACTAAATTAAGAAATTTAGTAATAAAACTATTAAAATTACTAGCAAGGAATTTAATGAGCTAGCTATAAAAGCATAGGAAACGTATTTTAGTTATTTTCAGAATGGCTAATCTATTTTCATGATATTTCACTTAATTCCTAAAAAGTCTAAATTTAGGCTAAAAGGAAGCTTCAAGTTGAAGTTTTATAAGTAATATTTGTTAAGATTAGCAGGTCTAAGAACATTTATATAAGCATTAAGCATTATCATTTATGTTATGAATGTCACAAACCATAAATTTTAAAAGTTATTTGCTTATTATGAAGATCCTAAAATTACACTGGTAATTCCTAAGGCAAAGTTTAAATACTAGGATAAATATTGCATAACTTAAGTGAAAGTAGTAATGATCTAGTCAGCTTTAGACCATGAGTTATAAGAGAAATTTTCTTGTTAACTGTCTGTACTATTTATATTTTGGAATTATAAGCATTCATTTTTTAAGAGCATGAAGTTTTAATAACACTTTAAGCATTGAATATTAGAGTTATCTAATTTATAGCATAGGTCACAGTTAATTATTTTATAGCATGTACTGCAAGTTTCATTTATTCCACAAATAGGTTTGCAAGTATTATTATCATTCAATTCAAAATTTTATTTGCATTTTTTACAATAACTCTCTCTATCTTCGCATAATAAGCAGTTTATATCAGAACATTATTGTTAAGTATCATTTTAAGCAGTTTAATTTATAGAAGAGTTATTTAAAATACAAATGTTCTCTATTAAGATATATGGTTCCTCGCACTAAAGACATTAAGTACCATCTTAGCTGCAGTTCTAGCAGCCTTTTATTTTATCGCTGCATTTTAAACAGCTTTGATCTTTAATGAAGTAATTTTAGTTTGGACAACTTTCTAAACATTCATTTTCAAATAAAAGGTAAGGAATTTCACACTTACTACAAATTTCTCCACCATCACTACAACTTGAGCAATTTCTCTATCTATCATTGCATTTTAGACATATACCATTATAAGCAAAATATCCTTCACTTGGACATTTTATTACACACTCGTTTTCTAATAAAAAATATGGATCTTGGCATTTAGTACATATTTCTCCTTCTATACTACAACTTGAGCAGTTTTGGATATTATCTTCACACTTTAAGCAAGTATAGTTATGAACATAGTAAGTTTCATTAGGACAGCTTTCAACGCATTAGTCTTGGAAAAGGATAAAAGGTTCTTCACACTTTAAGCAAATATCTCCTTCTTGCTTGCAAATTAGACAATTTTATATAGTTTTATTGCAAAGTTCACACTACTTATCATTATTCTTATCCTATTAAGTTCAAGGACACTACTAAACGCACTCATTTTCCATTGATAATTTTAATTAGCAAAAACAGGAGTTACTTCCGAAGGTTCATCCTTTATAACACTATAAGCAATTATTATTCTATGTATCGAAGCATTTGTAACATAAACTTCCGCAGACAAGTTCGCTTTAACTAAGAAGGAATCCTTAGTAAGAGTGATCTAAGATAGACTGCAATTGATCTTAAGTAAGAAATTAGTTCCCATAATATCTTAAAGAGTAAATATAACCTACAAAATTTCATTTGCTTAAGTAACTTCCTTAATATATTAAATCTGTCTATGAAAATGTAATTCAGTTTTCAAAATAACTCTATGAAGTTTTGAATTTATAATCCATTTAAGAATAGGTAGCAGATAAACTGAAATTGCCTTTGTTATTCATAGAAAAAGCAACAAACACTCAATTATCTAGAACTAAGTCTATACTAAAAGAAAATTCAGTTCATCTATCTTTGTATAATTACTTTATTAGAAAGATTGTTTATTTATCCAAAGTATTTTAAGTTTTCATTAACTCAAAAAAATTTGATTAATCCTTGAAGAGTTAAAATCAAGTATAGCCTATTTAGTTAGAATCAATCTTAAGTCATTGAGTCACACTAAATTAAGTTTAAGGGTTTATTTCATAATAAGAAAATGTGTTATTTTTAGATGAGCTCTGCGTTATTAAAGTGGGAGTATTTGGAACCAGTATATCAAAAAAACTAAGCTAAGATTGAATTTATAAGACCAAGCAGCATAAAACCATTATGAATATTTTCATTTTATAAGTAAAATAAATAAAAATTATTTATTAAATTATTTTAAAACAACCTTACATCTTTTAATTATAATCATATAAATCATTTAATTTCATAGTTTCTACCTTATTAAATTGTATAATCAAAGCATGCTTTCAATTATTCCACATTTAGAGTATACATTTATTGTCTAAGGAAACATAATAAAGGTATGGTATAATAATTTCTGCTTTATATTTTATTTAATATCTCTTAGAGATAATAAAGGCTAAAGTAAATTAGTTATATCTATTTAAATTCTTTTAGTATACTTTAAAGGAAATTGTATAGCTATAAATATTTCATTTCTTCATCAGTTTATTTATTTAAGGTACTTTTCTACAAGCAAAGAATCTTAACCTTAAAAATCCGTATTTATTGAAATAGCAAGTGCTTTAAGAGGTTTAGAAAACCCTAGATTGAACTAAATTTTAGTATTAGTATTTTTCGTTGAAAAATAGATTTGTAGGAACTTCAAATTAGTATAAGAGAGAAGATTATGAATACTCAACGAAATTTGGTTATAGTCATGAAGCCTCAAATCAATATTTTAAATCGAACTATAAATCTGGGACGCCGATTTAAAAATGCATAACTAATAAATAGAAAATGCGAAAAAGTTTATTTAATATATCTAAAACTTAGCTGGAATTATAGAGCTTATACAATACAAGATCGACCTATAAGGGTTAGCTTTAACTTTTATTTATTTAACTTTGATATAATTTACACTTGTTATTTTAACCAATTGTTAGACTTTAAATTTTACATTGTTAGAAAAATTAGTTTCATATCAAACTTCCTTTGATTAAGCTATTAATGATTTTAACTTTGGCATTTTTATTTTTCCTTTTATTCAAATTTAAAATTACCTAGCTAATATAACTTTAGATTGAAGGTTATATTCTAGTTTTAAAATGTCTCTTATCCATTTTTCAACTAGATAAATAAGCTACTATAGTTATACATTTAGACTTCTAACTTCAATTCTTTTATACTTAATAGCTTCGTAAAGCTCACTAATAATTTATCTTTATCTCTATAATAAATTTAATTAGTGGAACTTAAAGTTTTAAGATTGAAATATAGCTTGTTAATTCTAACCAAGCTGATAAATCGAAAATGAGCAAATGATGAAACCATAAAATGACTTTAAGCTTATAAATATAATAATACATTAAAAGCTCCGATGCTTTCAATCAACGACTTTCTCTTTAAATAACGCTAACTCTATTATCTTTTCAATTCTATGATATTAACCTTTATTTTTATTTAAGTGATTTGATTCTTTTAGTGTTTCTTTTTGTTCTTAAAGCATTTCAAGCAATTGTTTTACATTTTTGGCCAAAATATTTGAAGAATCTAATATAACTAAGAATTTTAGTTTTATAGTAATGTTTACTTTAATAGCTGTAATATCCAGAGGTAATCTCCTTATCTTTCCTTTTTAGAATGAATCACTTATAATTCCAAGATAAATTATATAATTTTATTATCTAAAATATAAGCAAATTCCCTTTATTTGTCATAGATTTACAATATTAAACGTTAAGGTGACACATATTGAGTTCTTATTTCAATTTAAAGAAAAGTTGTAGTCATTTTACAAACAGCAATAGTCTCTCTGTAAACTGCTAAATATAAAAATCAAAGATAGTTTAAGAAGCATTCTTTAACACCTGTCTATTTAGTCAATAGCTCTTTAAATAGTAGCTTTAAATATGTTTCTTTAGAGTAATTATTTAAGATTTATATCCTAAGTATTTGTTTAGTCATTTTGTAATTTAATCTTGCTAAATATCAAAGTTATATAATTAACTCTAGAAAATTCTTTTAAAAATAATAGAAAACATAAGGAAAATTAATTTAGCAGTTAGTATAAATTTTTGGTTTTTAGTTCATTTAATAAAGCTTTTTTAAAAGCTATTTTACTAAAGTTTTCGAATTAAGTATCTAATATCTATCCTTTTGTTTTAAGTTTAATGCAAAAAACAAAAAAATTTCAATGAATGGTAATACAACTTTAAAGAGGTATTTTTGTAGGAGGATAAAGGAAAATATATTACCCTTTATTAGTGTTTTTGTTTCTAAGCATATTTGTTATATCATATATTTAAAAATCTTCCTTCATGTGAAAAAAGTGACTTGATAAGTTTAAAAATCTTTGTATATTTAATTAACTAGATAGTTCATGAAATACTACTAGAAGATAAAATAAATATCCTAGAAATTAATTTGACTGTAGAATGTATATAGTTTAGTTTATTCTAATAAGGATGAAACTTAGATAAATATTAAGCACTAGTTACTCTGATCTTCACTAGTTGAGATTTAAAATTATAAGTAAGAGATTTTTATTTTAAAATGAGTACTTCTTTAAACTTATTAACTAACTTGAATATCTTTACTGTTTCTATTGGAATGAGTTATTTATACATAATCTATTTTATTTATTTTTCTAGTCTAAAATATTAAAATAAATTAGTAATTTAGCTTAATTTATTATAGTTGTATAAAATGGATGTCGGCTGTGTCGGAAAAACTAGTAGGTAATCTGGTGTAGTGTATACTGCATTGCGAGTAATCTCACACTAGATGCCACCACTGAGAAGGGTGGATAAGCTCCGTTGAGACATGCCTAACTTACCCCGAGGGTTCTCTCTAGCAGTATGAAAGTTTGACTGAAAGGCCTTCTAATTAACGACTTAATAATTATTTCTTATTTGGACCTTATTCAAGAAGACTGAAACATTTGACTCAAGATTTAAGAATAAATTTTAATAAGAAGATTCCCCGTTTGGAGAAGCTGACATGACTCATTGAAATTCTAGAATTTTAACAAGAAACATGAAAACATTTTCTTAATATTAAAAGAGCTGTGCGCCAATGAGGTGCTACGCGCTCTATAATAATTTTTACTTATTATTATTATTTTAATTTCTAGGAGTTATTAATATACTAAATATGTTAGCTGGTTAAATTAAATTAAAAATTTTATGGATAATGGAATATTTCCTTAATAGGTCCATAATCCCCTGCATTACCTTTTACAGGGTCTCGGACTCACCGGTGTCTCCACCCAAGTTCACTTCCGAGCTTTCCGAATGGTCTTGAAGTTATCTTTTTTCTTCAAAGCTAATCATCCGAGGAAGGATAAAAATTTGTAAGTTCTTTCCAAATATTTTTTCTTATTTACCAATTCCTACTACATTTTTTTCATAAATGGAATAAACTGCCTCATATATTACATTTTTTCTTGAAAAATTTTTCTGTCATCATAGGTTATTCTTCTATTACCATTGGATCATTATTTCTTTTTAGGTCTTATTCCTCTAATTTTCCTAATCTCTTTTTTATGTCCGTTATTTATTAAAATGCGTTTTCATATTTAAGAAATCTGTTCCCATTAATTCATCAATTCTTACTATATCACATTCTATTTCTTAATATCTGTTGTTAATGTCCTCTTTGGTCACAAATTCATTATGCGGTCTCTCGTCCTCGACATGATCTTATAAGTCTTATTGTAAGCTCATGACGTAATGTTCGAGGTTCTCTACCTTATCAATGTAATCAAAAATGATTTAAACAAGAGACTTTTTATCTTAGTTCATAAGTTGTTCGAAGGTGTAACTTTTTTTTTAAATCTTGGAAGGAAATTATTTTTCTTCTAAGATTTTACAATATTATTTCTTTTTTGTCTTTATTGGAGTTTGTTAGAGCTGGAAAGATTGATCTAAGGAGCTACGAGAAGCCTTTTAGTCGAGAAAGCCTTTGTTCCATTCCACCATCTTTTTTTTAATTAGCTGGTTAATTATTTTTTTATTTTAAGATAAGTTGCTTTTAATTCCTAAAACCAATTTTAAATCCATTTCCTTTTACATTTTTTAATAACTTTATAGTTAGTTTTTAAAATTAACAATATATAACCTCAAATTCTATTAATTTCAAGTTAATAATAGCTTGCAATATTAACAAATAGCTACATTTAAAATGTTCATTTCATCTCAATAAATGATAGAAACTATTTAAAATAATCTATTTAATTTAATTCTAAGTATCTAGTTTATGGTATACCTTTTATATTTATTATAAGAAATGCTTATTAAACAGCCATCTAATTTACTTCCACTCTTAAATCTTTTAAGTCTTAACTTCTTTCCTCTGTTTATTTGATAGTCTTTAGATGTTATGTATTAAGATTCTAGTAAAGTAAGTTTATTCCCAAGCTTTTTTAACTTAGTTTAAGAAAAGCTTTTTTTATTATAAGGATATTCATAGAAGCAAACTGGTGGTATAGATGATAGTATGATTGTAAAGTTAAAACAGTATTCAAACTTAAACCAACTTAGTCTATGAAGCTTTGAACAACAAGATTAGTTTATATATCTTATATATATCTAAGTAATGAGTTTATTCACTAAAGAAATGAATGTTTTAGGATTATTCATCATTGAAACATATGAAAAGAAAACGCAAAATAAGTTTAGGAGATACTCACAACAACTAGTGTTTCTATAGACTTTGATACTAAAAATATAAACTTTTCTGATTTAAGAGAATTAATTTCAATAAAAGCTTTCCTTTTTGATTAAAGAACATTTACCAAGCAAGGAGTTTCTTGTTAAACATAATATTACAGTTTACACATAAGTTTCATGATGATAAAGGAATAAATTCTTTTTATATTAATAATATAGAATAAATTAAGTGTCATTTTAAAAGATAACTTGGAAAAAGAGTGCAAGCTAACTAATATGATTTCCTTTATTTAAGATCTCAAATTTATGTTAGCTAATTAAGAGAAAATTTCAATTTTTATCAAAAGAAAGTTTTAAGAAAATCATGAACTATATACTAAAAAGATTGTAATACAATATGATAAAAAACGAGAGAGTATGAATATATAACTAAGTATTAAAAAAATAAATTTAGAGTATTATTTTCTGATTTAAGTTGGTTATTTAACTTGCTCTCTTTAACTAATATAGAGTATTTTAAGAGATTAGTTAGATCTTCAACTATATTTATGAATATAAAAACGCCTTGCTTTCTTACTATGTCCATGGTGTTTTATTATACTCTCTTTTCTCAAGTTTCGCTCATTAATAGCAAAAACTAAGAGTAAAATTTAAAAATACCAAGATATATACATCATTAAATCTGGAAGTAGTAGAAAAATTAATAAATAATGAAAATAATTTATTTGGCATTCTAAATAAATAGATTTAAAGGTGATACAAAATTAAGATATTGATGACTAATAAAAATAAAAAGTAAATAGACCAAAAAGAGTGCAAATAGTATCTAAAAAATTTGTCTACAAATAATTCAGCATTTTATTTAAAAGTTACTTGTAACTTAAACTTTTTTATAGAATTAATAAACTCTAGACAAAAGATAAAGATTATCATCATAGCATTATAGTCCATTAATTTAAGTAATCAGTACCTTTTAGGAATGTTTGCAACAACTTATTTCTATGTAATGCTAATTTTAAGGAGATTGCTTTTTGAATTTTAAATGAGATATTTGAAATAATAAATGCATGATTCTTTCTTAGGAAATTCAAAAGAAAAAATTTGCAGTTAAGTTCTCTAGCAAATAATTTAAATGCTAATATACTTAAAATAAATATCTAGAAGCTAAGAAATATTCAATAAGATGTATTCTATTTAGAAACTTAAAAAGAAGGCGATGTAAATATGTATTGAAGTAGATAACAATATAAGAAGATTATTTTAAGTTTTAGTAGATAACTGATGTAGTTGCTTTCATTTAATAGTTTAGACAAACTATCTTATATCTTAATCTCCTTTCCATTATAATTTTTTTATTTATTTTAATTGAATTTTTAATAGAAAATATCTTTATAAAATAATTAAAATTAAAGGTAAAATAATGCTATGAAAGCTTACTTATCATATTTACTAACACCTTATTTAATTTTAATTTCTAAGGAAGATATATAAAGCATTAGGAGAATTAATAAACTTTAAGATAATTAAAATTTATTGATAAAAGAAAGAATTATTTGGAAATTAGCTCTTAAAAATATTAAACAATCATAATTTATAAAAATAAAGATACTAAATGTTCTCTTCTGCCAACATCGATATAAATATATAAAATTAATTTTGCTTTAATGTTTTCAGCAGTTCAATTAAGAAATATCGTTTATATAACTAAAATAATTTTGAATGTAGTTAATATAAACTTAATTAAAAGTAAAAGCTATTTAAGATATTCTCTTAACTTTTATCTTTATCATAGTTTTCTTTTTTCATACTATTATATATAAAAAACTTTCTAGATTAGATAAAGATAAAATTAGAAATATATTATTATTAATTTATTTTTATTTTTAGTTATTTTTGCTAAGAACTTTTATTAATTTGTTTAATATGAAAAAGATTTTTCTTTATTCCATATTTTTGCTTTCAGATCGTAATAGAAAAGATTGGTATTTGTACTGAACATAAAAAGTTTTTATTTCCATTCTTGAAAACTGAATCAGCAATATGAGGTTCCAAATTCCTAGTGGATTTGCTATCCATGCTCATATAAACTTTTATAATCTTAAATAGATGTTTTCAATATAGTTGACATATTGTTGAATAGGATAAAGCATTTTAGATAGATTTCCCAACCTGATGTTATCGCATATGTTGGAACTGCTAACTTTTGACTGAACGTAAGTCAAGTCTGAGTTGTAGAATCAAAATATAAAATCTCGGAAAACTAAATTTTATTATATCCACCCCAAATAAATATATTATCAAAACCGTAAGCCATTCCAAATAAATTTCTTTTCTTTTCAATTGGAAGGGATTTTAAGACTGTAGATTTCTAAGTCCGTAAATTAAAAGATTCTGCTGTGCTTGTCTAAAATCCACCAACTAAATAAACCAGATCTTTTTAATCATATACAGACTTATGTGCAGATCTCTATTGTAGCATTTCATACTTTTAAACTGATTATCCTCTAATAATTTATATTTAAGTTTATCTTTAAGAATCTAATTAGTAATAAGATCCTGACACAAATAAACTGTCTTTTATTTGCTCCAAATAACTATAATGCTCACCAATAGGAGTCATTTCTTTTAAATCTTAAGTTTACCTTTCTAAATTTTCTAAATTTGTAGTAATTAACTTATTCGAATTATTAATAATAATTTTATAGATAGACTTTTAGTAGCACAAATTAGAAACTATTTCATACTTAAGCAAAAGCAGTCCTATTCTCGGAAAAACAGTTGCACAATTGTTGTACTTTTTTAACTGTTTTCTTAGAAATAAAATCTTAGCAAATTAAGTTTATTTCTAATGCTCATTCATTTTTTATTTCTATCTTTAAATTATCTTAAATATAGCCAATTTAAAACTAGAATTTATAGGATTTAATAATTAAATTCTTATAAATAAATAAATTTGATTATAGAGCGCGTAGCACTCTCGTTGGTGCGCAGCTCTTTAAAAAAAATGTTTCATACTGACAAGAATGTTTGTTACTGATAAAATTATCAGATACTGATAAACCTTGTTCAATACTGGTATAATTATTCAGTACTGATAAAAATGTTCAATACTGATATAATTTTAGAATACTCCTATCTTTAATACTTGCTGGAGGTCCAAGGACATGGCAGGATTGTGTCTCATTGCATCACCAAAGCAGAGGACGACATGTGTCAATTATGGGTACTTAAATTCCCCACCTCTGATGAAGCTCGCAATATTATTTCTTTTTCGTTCCAGAATTAAGTACAAATTAAGCCAGTGCCGAAGGTCTAAGAATCTTATGTCTCAAGGCCAAACCAAAGCAGAGGAAGACATAAAGTCGATTATGGGTACTTAATTTCCCCACCCTCTGATGAAGATGACCTTGTTGTTCACCTTCGAACAACTATGGCGATTTTAAAAAAAATATTGAATATTAAAGTAACTTTTATGACTAACTTATTTAGCTAAATTATTCAATGCATGCTTTTTATATTTTTACCTGCCTAACTAAAATTATAACTAAAGGCTTATTTCCATATACTTAATATTTTTTAGTATATTTAAAATTCTTTAAAAAAAAGGAAGTTATTGAGATATTAAAAAAATGTTGTATTCATAATAAAAAAGTAAGGCAATATAGCAAAAAATGATATGATTATAATAAATCAAATAATAAATATAAATTATTAAGGAAAACTAATTTATACTTTAGGAAAATTAATTTAATTTGGAGTATGATAACTAAAAATAATTAGGATATTTTAACTTAATAGTTATTATTTAAACAATATTTTGGATGATTAAATGAAAGGTATAAGTAAAAATTATTTTTAGATTTAGTATAATTTAAATATTTTATCTATCCTTATTTAATATAAAATATTGGAATATAATAAGCCAATTAATTAATTTTTAAAAGAGATTAAGCTTTTATAGTATAAAGATTATGCTAGTTTTTTATTAATTATTATGTATAAAAATTAAAAATTTATAATTAAAGTTAGATTATGTTTAAATAATAAACTTGAACAGTTAAAATTAATACTATAAAAGTGCTACTTGAAATTACTCTCCTGAAAATAAGAATTAAATGTAAAATAATTAAAAGATTAAATATTTAATCTATAATAAATAAAAATTAAATATATATAATTCTATTTAAAAAAGCTGAGCATTTTAATTAACCTTCAGTTATATTCATTCTTTTTTTCTATAAATTAGTTTAATTTATTTCGATTGAGATTCTTTATAGTTTAATTTTAAAATGCAAAATATTTGTTGATGTTATTGTTGTTTTAGTATATTAAAAGAAGATAAATTAGAAAGTAATTTTAGTATTATTAATTTTAAAGTTCTTATTATTTATGATATTTTCATAATAATAGTAATTATTTAATTATTTAATTATTTATAACTATAAATAATTCTAATTAGTATTTTTAACTTATAATATTATTTATTTTCTTCGCTCTTAACTTTACATTTTAATATTTTAATGCTAATTAGCAATTTTTCCATTTGCTTAATTTTAATTTTAAAGAAATTTAGCAAATCATAATTATTTATATAACAAATTGATTAAATTTAAATTATTATATTTACTTATATTTATTACTATTTTCTTTTTTAATAATAATGATAAAAATAATTAATTTATCATTTAACTATAAAATTCTATATTTTTTTTACTTTTACTTTTACTTTTTTTATTTTTTATATTAATTTAAATAAAATTCTTCTCTTCGTTTTCACTTCCTTTATGCTTGTAATTTTTCTTTAATGTAACTCGATTTATTTCTTTTCTTTAGAACTATTTTTCTTTTTTTACTTTTTTTAAGCTTAAACTTTATTGTTTGTACGAGATTTTACTTCTTTTTTTAGCTTTGAAAAGAACTAAAATTAAGAAATAAATAATCCCCTAAATTTGATTCTCTTATATTTTTTTGCAATTAAAATTAACTTTTTATTATTTCTCTTAATTTTAAGTGTTTTCTATCTTTTTGCTACTAAAATTATTTTGTTAAAAAATTGTCTAAGTTTCACCAAAAATTTAAGCAGTAGATATTTATTATTCTCTTTAAGATTATGATACTACAATTGCTAGTTACTTTGATATTTTCACTTTTCTCTAAAGTTTATAGTGATTAATGATATTTCTTATATTTGGTTAAATTATTCCTAAGCTTAAAATAAAAATAAGATACTCTAAAAGTATATTAAAAAATATCCTATCTACTCACTATTTTTCTCATTTCTATGTTCTATTTTATCCTTATTCACCTATATAAAGTAGATATTAGATAAATAAATTAGTATCAGAAAAACTTCAAATATGCATTCTAAATAATTTCGTTTTTTAGTCTCATATAGCTTATAAAATAGTAAAGCAAAAATTAAAGCAAGCTTAAGCTTATTAGCATTACTTATATTTACTGATTACCTAATAGAACTATTAATATACATCCTAAAAAGAAACATCTAATTAGAAATAAAGGATAGTAAGCAGGATATTTGGTAGCTTAGAAGGCTTAGAAGGCTTAGAAGAAATTTTTAATATAATTTTCTCTTTCTTAATCTATTCTTCCTCTTCTTAAATATTTAATCTACTTTATTAACTATAAAGTGAAAATAACTTTTTGCAGCAAGTAAAAATGATGATGATCTAGAATATCAGAGTATAAGAACTTACCATAAATATTAAAGCTAGCAACACATTTAAAGTGTCTAACATTTTTCCAAAGTTTAAGTAGTAAATCTATAAGAAAATAGCGCAGTTAAGTTTAAAGTTTAGTCTATATAAATATAAATTTCTAATTCATACTAGCATAAACTTCTAAGCATCTTTAAAAGCTTTAAATCTTTATCTAGTTCGAAATTACTAACAATGCAGTATACACTTAACCAGATTACCTATTAGACCGCGACGACATCCATATTTTTTTTATTATAATAATAATTATTATTATTATGAATTGAAGAAATCATCTTCATTAGGTTAGATACTATTTTAAAGCTTATTAGTTGGTACAAATATTAAATTTCCAATCTTCTTCTGGATCATCTTCTTTGAATAAATATATGCAAATACTGTGTTAATCCTTTTTAATTACAGTTATCTTACTTCAGTCTATTTTGATTCCAATCTTACTTAGGTTTCTTCTTTATTGAGTAAATAAAATGTCATCAAGATTTAATTCTCTTTGTACGGTTTTTTTCTGCATAATAGACTTTCTAAAGTGTAGTGTAGATTATTTATCAATTTTTTGTTTCCTATAGCTTACTATTTTTTTTTCTAAATCTTCCGCATTATTTTTAAATATGTCCATATTTCCTGCAATATCAGCAATATTTTCTTCTCTTTAGAAAAAAATATTTATTAGCTGAGTAGTTGGTTCCACGTTCATGAGATTATTCACTGCTATATTTCAAGAAACAAATTTTCAGTCAACTCGAATAGTTGATTAAATTTTATTACAATTCATACAAATCTGAACTTATCTGATCATGGATTTACGTTCTTTAGTTTTAAAGTGCTTAAAATAAGTTAAAGAGTTTTCCTTAAAGCTCTTATACTTGACGTTAAAGCCTTTCATTTTAATTTTACATATTTTGATTTTTTAGTTATTTATCGTTGCTTAAGAAAAAGTTATCCTTTTAAAAAAATAAAGCGAAAAGTTTTCTATTTTTTATTAATAAATTTAAGACTTTTCTTTCAATTAAAATTACGAAGTAAAGAGCAATTTTATTTATATCGAAGAGTAAACTCAGCAACCTTTACTGTTTTATATCTAATTTGAAACTAAGAAAGTTAAAATGTAAACATAAATCTACTATGTAGTTAGATGATTTAACTAAATATAGACATTAGTTTTATTATATTATTTATAATATTCTTAGATTATACTATTTAAACTAAAAATGCCAAACGAGGGGCTCGAATCCACGACCACCAGATTAAGAGTCTGACGCTCTACCGACTTAGCTAGCCGGATTTGATTTAATTGAATCAGTTTTTCTTAAATACTAACTATCTTGAATGAAATGTAGTTAACTCTTAGCTCCTTAGTTAATATCCTTTATTATTTTAATATTTCTTCACTTCCTAATATTTAGTTATTATTTTTCTACCTAAGAGTAAGAACTTAATTCTTATATTCAGTAAATTAAAAATACTATCTAGCTAAGATATTCACAGCTTCATTATATTCTGCTATATCAATTACTAGTAATACTAAGAATCCTAATAATAGACATTTAGATTATAGAGGTATTAACTAGTTAGTTTAGATAGGATATAGTTATAAGTATTATACCAAAGCTTTAAATCATATAGTTAGTAAAATATATTCAGTTATTGTTAAAGTAAACAGTATAAAAGGTTTATAAGTGTAAACTAAATTATATCAGTTATATTATTGTAAATAAATAAGGTAATTAAGAAATATTTATTATAAATTAAATATAAAATGGCTTCTAAGAAATAACAGAACTTTGAACATAACATTTAAACAGGAAAATTCTCTAAAAAATAAAAAAGCGAAATAATTACAATGAGTGAAAGTGAGAAATATGATTGATATGACGAACATTAACCACTTGGAAACCCAGAATTAAAAAAACTTCCGACACAAACTCAAATAGAAATATTATCTAAGTCATTAAAAGAGTTTATGTTTAAAAATAGATACCTCACTGATAAAGTAGAAAAATTAGAAAAACTAATAACTTCTTTACTTGAGAAACAATATTAATCATCATAAGAAATAGAAAACAAACTGGAACAAAGAATTCTTTAAATTTAATAATAAATTCAGGTATCATTTTCGTTTTAACAGAATTAATCAGATCCTATGGAAATAGAAAATGAAGTCTCAAATTAAATAAACAGTAAACGTTTATTTAAAATAAGTAGTAAATTTAAATTAAATAAGTGTTACAGGAATAATAGTTTAAAAGAAGAATAAAATGCTACGTGTGCAATAAATAACACCAATGAAAATACTGCTACTAACTAAGCGAAATTTAAAGAAAGAATAAATAAGATATTTTTAGAAAACTATTTAGGATATATCCAACATAAAGCGGAAAAATTTATAGAAAATAATTCTTTAATTCAAATCTTAATCCTTGGATAAATAATTAGGAACGCTACATGCAAGACCAAAACTATTCCGAATATTAAAGGGTGCACTAATGAAGTGCTACACCGCCTAACTAAGCCTAGTAGGAATTCAAGACAAACTAATAGAGACAAGCTGATAGAATAGGTCAGATGGCTGACTACTAAGGCTTTAACAAAGCTTTTTAACTTTTTAACTTTTTATAATAGAAAGAATTAAGTTTCGTAAAATTTTGGAGATGAAATGCTGTAATAGCAAAATAGAATCTAATTATAAGATAAATAATTAAAATTTTATTTAAATTAATAAGGGAAATTAATAAAGCAATTATTTAACTTTTTAGATTACAAAGCTAAAATTTAAACTATACTATTTTAGATTTAACTTAAAAGATAAATAAGAAAAACTTTATATCTCTAGCCTAACTAGATAGGTATAAGCTAATTTTTTTATAATTACGAGGTGAAAAAATAATTTTGCAAAAGAAGAAACATAATAAAGATAAAAGAAAGTGATAAGAAAGATATCCTTATTGTAATTAAATTAAAAGATAGGAAAGTTTTAGAAAATGTATTAGTAACTAAATAAATTAATAAAATAAGCAAAATTCATTTCAATTTCATTAGAATAAGAATGAGAAATAAAGAAGCGAAATTGTCTTAAATCAATATCATGTTGTCCTAAAATATATGACAAGTTTATTAAGCACTTACGCTAACTAGACAAAGTCGATATCAGTGAAAACAAATATATAATTAAGAAAAATAAAAATCTAGGACTTTTGCGAAAAAGCTTCAAAAATAGGCTTTCTTCCTAGGTTTAGAAGTTAAAATACAAATAATCTCATAATTTATTTAGGTAGAATTTATTAGCAGAAAGCATTAATCATATTTTATTTATTTTTTTAATTCTATCTATTAACTTTAAACTTTAAAATATCATATGATTTAGAAACACTTTTAAAATTAAAGTTTATTATATAATAACTTATTAAAATTTAGCTAATATATTTAAACTGCAAATTACAAAATTGCATAGTAATAACAAAACAGCCTTATATACAATAAAAGCATAAAGTCTCTAATTGAAAAAGTTATTATGAAAGAGGAATTTATTCTGAAGAAATAATTTTAATACTAAACATTTTTAATGATATTTAGATATAGATTTAATAACTTTCTCATTCTATAATGCATCCTTTATATTCTAATTAAAATTTCTCTTAATTATAGGTATTTTTTAAACATCTATAGTATATTAAGGATATATTTATACATAGAGTTAGGCTTCTACTTTAGGTTTCTATTTCCTTTATTAAATAACTTTGTATCATAAAATAAACTAAATTTTTCCCAAGTTTATTTCATAGCAATTATAAATTATATTAAGTTACAATTTAAACGAAGTAATACCCTTCACTATAGATCTTAAACTTTTAATGAAATCAAGCATTTAGAACTAAAAACTATAATAGCAGACTTAAATCTAAAGATTTGAGAGTTGTAAATGTAGATTTTTTCTTAATATCTTTTGTTTATCTTTCAGTCTTTATTTTAAAGGTATTACATACTTTCTAAACATACTATTTTATTTTTAATTTAGTGTTTAGTTAAATTATATGGGTATATAAATGCAAAAAGATAGAATTTTAAAGATATTACTTATATAGGTTTCTGCTTTCTTTTTATATATTACTCTTAAGCTTACTAGTCACCCCTAAGATTTTTTATACATTTAAATTGCTTAAAGATAATGATATTTATAATTTATTCTTTATACCTTTCTACTTCTATTATAGATATAAGTAATTTATATTAATTAAAAAATAACTTAAAACGAGAAATAGACAATTAAGATAATTATGAGATAGATAAAAATATTGGTAGAAAGCTTTTGTTAGACATCTCTTAATATCCTAAAATAAAATTAAGCATAATAAATAGAAAGCAACAATTTTAATAATATAGTATTAGATATTTCATCTAATACTCTAAAATTATATTAAGATACATATTTCTTTTATTAAATCATATTTTATATTTATCATAGTACCAAAGCTTTTAGAGTTGGTAGTTATTATTATCTTAAGCATGGAAAATTAAAAAGTGTTAAATAACTCTTTTCAAACATTAAAAATTTAAATTTTTATCATTTTTAGTTTTTTAGTTATGAAATAAGAAATAAGAAATAGATAAAGATAAAAAACTAGATCATATGAAAGTAGAATTATAGCATTTAGAACTTAAATTAAAAATAGTTAAAATGTAGCATTTATTCAGATTCTATTTTTCTTAGGTAATATCACTAATATAATCATATGCTAGTAGCTTTATATATTTTAAAATATAAACATTTGAAGCATGAATGTATGATTTATAGCAATTATCTACTCATATCAATAAATATTCTACATTTGCTACTTTCCAAATATATTAACTCTGAAAAAAAAATTCTTAACTATTATTAATATCAAAGACAAGAAAATAGTAAGTATTGATAAATGAAAATACTTTTCATTGAAGATAAAATTATAGACAAATATAAAATGACTAAAGCATTTTCAATCAGTTCTACTTTGCTAATAATTTTTATCAAATCATTTGGAAACAATATCATTAGCTTCTGACTTCTGGTAGAAAGAATTCAAAGTAATAGACTGAAAAATTAAGAATCTTTTACTCATTAGGTTATTTATTTTATAATTATAAAAAACTAAATAGTATATAGAAAATCAACTACAGATGTAGTAAGGTAGGGAACTAATTTAAGATATTTTTAAATAAATTTAAAATTATGAAAATTAATAATTATTCTATTTCAATTTCTTCTATGCTCTTATCAATACTGATTAAATAATCACTGTCTTTGTTTTAGTTAGTTACCTCAACTATTTATTTTCTTTTATTTTAGCTTTGAATATTCTCCTGGTTATCCTAGGCTTTTTGGGCTTTCTAATTATTTTGAAGATCATTTAAATCTTCCTTTTTGATATTTTTATATCTATATGCTTGGAATTTTTTTCTCTTCTTATCCCTAAAAGATATCAGGGTCTAGAAGTTAGTTTTGGGTTGTCTACTATTTATCAGTATATTAGGGGACCTATTATCTCTTATCTAATGTTTTTTTAACTGCATAATTGACAATTAATAAATTTTAGTTTTAACTAGAAGATTTTTCTAAATTTTATGTATCTGGCTAAACAGAAGAATTCGGAGTTTAATTTGCAAATACTTTTTAAGGAAATTTCGTCTTTTAAATTACACTCTTCGATTGCTTATTTCTTTATAATCCAGATAGCAAATATTTACTAAAGTCTATCTTCTATTAATCATTAAAACTTTTATGCTATTAAATGTAAATTTAGCTTGCTCCCTCTTATCTTAAGATTATCTACTCTCTTAATAGTTAATTCTGGTATTTTATATTTTTTTCAAATTAAATATTATTTCCTTAAGTGTTTTGCATATTTTGCTATTATTTTCTTACTATAATTTCATCAAGCTATTTAAGCTTATTTAGATATTCCTTCTTTATGCTTATTTACTTCTTCAAATTCTTAAACTTTTCCTCTGTAAATAATGCTTTCAAATCTGGCAATATATTTTAGCCTGCCATTTTAGTGAATCTTTTCTTTATAGATTCTCTGTTAAATGTATAGTTGATTATTTGCTAGAACTGTGAGTTGTTTATCTCATTGATTTATTAAGTTGAGCTATTCTCATTAAGCTGCTAGACTGAATTTTAATAACTTACTTTGCTGATTGAAAAATCAGTTTCATCCTTCTGCGCTTGTAACAGGATTAGCTCTGTCATAATCCTAAACTAATGACTTACTTCAAAGAATTGAGTAGCTTTTTACTCATAGTAATGCTGCTCTGAATTCAATTTCTCGTCAAAATTTTTGACTTTATTTCCCTAGCACTTTTTTAATATTTAACTCTCAGGAAATATTAAATAGATAAAGCTAATCATAATCCCTAATATTAGGAAATAATGCACTTCTTAGCCTAAGTGATAATAGAAGAACCAAGATGAAACTGAGTAAATCAGAAGATAGTAAGAAAGTAATTCTGTCATACTTTAGTTTAAATGAGGCCCAAGACTTAAAGAGCGGCTGCATCGTCTAATAAAAGTATACTTGTCTATCCAGTATTTGATAAGGAATCCTATCAAAGTAATGACGTAGGCAAAAGGTAAAACAGATGAATAAGCTAAAGTAGTTATTAGAGTCTTATTTATATGAGAGTAGCTACTAATAACATTAAAAGGCTCATCTTCGTACAAACTATTTAACTCAGCTTAAGAATAATAAGTATTGTTAATTTTAAATCGCATATAAAGTCTTTTCGCTTTTTTAATTATTTACTTAAAGTTAATCAGTAACTTAAATAAAGGAATGAGAGCAAATGCAACTAAGAGTTGGCAAATACCATTTACAAGATTGCAGTCTTCGAACCAGTTTTCTACTTCTTACTCTACCAATAAAATTATAAAAGCTGAGGCAAAACTTTATGCTAAGGTTATTTTTCTAGTAACACTTGTAGTAAAGTTAGTTCAAGTTTCATGCTTTTACAACACACTTATCATGGTAAGGATTGTATTCAAAAGCTAGTTAAGTATTAAAATTACTATAGCTTGCTAAATCTCATCAGTTCAATTACTTATAACGTTTTCTTTATTTTTATGTATCATAGTTGATTTAAAGTAATAAAGGAAATAAATTCCTCCTACCAAAATGAAAACTGTTGAGAGTCATACCATAAAGGTATATTTTAGCTTTTATATGAAATTTATGCCTAGATTCTCTCAATAGATATCGCTAGGATCTGGAGGTTCGATTGAAATAACGAATTCTCAGTTTGTTTCTGACTATTTACCTTTAAACCATCTTGTTAAAATCTGTTTAGCTCATTTAACTCATTATTTTAGGGGATTTTCTCTAAATTTTTAATGTACATAATAAGCATCAGATTGTGTTCTTAAAGTAACGAAAGCCTATCCTGTAGTTAAATTTTCAATTTAAATCTCCTTTTTTTCAGTTTCGTCTATTAAATTCTAAATTTCGTTCAATTTCTATTAATAAAAATCTGAATCTTATTCTTTTTCTTTGCATTGATCAAAGCAAAATCACTTTTTAGTACTTGAATCTATTTTTTGCGCCTACTCAACAGCATTTTTCTTAAGCTCTACTTTCCTGTACTATTTAACTAGTTTCATATAATTTTATAGCTTAACTGGGAATATTATCTTAGAAACTTCGCATTTCTTACCATCTGCTCTTCCTTAATTTTCAATAAAATCTTTTAGCTGATTTTTTGTTATTCCATTAGGAAGGTGCTTTAGTCAAACTACGTAATCTTTTGGCTGAACTATTTTAATATCAATTTCGATTATTTTTTTCTAACAGTACCTTTTGCAGATGATTACTACTGCCATCATTAAAAATAAGTTCAAAAGTTAAAAAATTTCAAAGTAAATTGGAATTTAACCTTCAGACTAGCTATTTAAGTAGTACTTTATACTGTTTTTAAGTTAAAGTACTGACTCATCGTCAATTTTCTAATGCTTATCTTCGCTTTGCAATATGCAAAGGATTCATTGAGCGAATCCAAAGGGAACAAAGGAAATAGCGAGTAGAATAATTATAAACTTGAAGTATATGAAATAAAGACTAAATCCTACTCCAAAGTTTCCAAATTCGTCTACACTGCAATTTATTGAAAAATCTCGTCCTTCAATTGGAAGACCGCAACATTCACAGAAAGTGTATTTCTCAATATTTTGAAAGTCAATTTTTTTAATTCTTTTAGCTTTATTGTGAAGTTAAGCTAACTCAATAGATCCTTAGTTTACAGCTTCGAATCCTTTTCTGAATTCCTCATAGCCAATAGACTTTCTACTTTCGATGTTTTTTTGTAATTTTATTTTTTGTTGATTAAAAGTATTAGTTTCTTAAATACTGGATTTTCTCTTCTGATCACTAGCATCATTACTTTATTTTTAATCGGACTAAGCAAATTTAGACTAAGACTATTCTTTTTCATTATTTACTAATATTTACTCTTCTTATGTTAGAACTTCAGCACCTAATTCTTAAACTCTGATTTTAAAAACATTACTACTATCAAAGTTTTCAGTGCTTGTTTTTCTATAATGATTATAACTATTCTATTTTATTTTATCATTTATACTTTTATTTTTCTCCTAATTAACTTTCATTTTCTAATGCTTTTAGTTAAACCCCTCTTCTTTTATAGAGGTATTTAAGTTATCAATCCCGTCACTTGAATGTTCTTCTTACTGATTTAAAAAAGAAGGAATGTTGGTTGGATCTTCATCTTTTTCATCAATACTAAACATCTTTAATACTAATATATAATAAAGGTTTCTTAATACACTAAATCATGCTATTTAAATTAAATTATTTTAGTAATAAATAAACAAATAAATAAGCTTATTTACCTCTTTCTTCTTAGCTTATTTAAACTAGGATTATTTATTAGATGTAATAAGCTTAATATTATTATCATAGCTTTGGTACTTATTTTTTTATTTTAGCAATTAAGCTATCATAGCCTAATCATCTAATGGGCTAAGATATTATCTAACATCTACTTGGTTCATATTTTTAAGCCCTTCTAATCAAGAGACTAATAGAAGGAAATTAGTTATGCAAATAAGATCTTACAAGTAATTATTAGTAAGAACTATGATCTTTATTTATACCTAATATGCTATAAGGGTTTAATAGTATACTCATATAAGTATTTAGTGCATATTAAGAATAATATGCTTAGTGTTAGTAAATATGCTACTGTATATGTAACTAATATAACTGTCAATGATGCTATTGCTTAAATAAGTAACTCTAGTTATATGTAATTTATGATGTATTCAATCAATGCTATACTTAAGATATATCAAATCTGCTAGCTTTATACAGTAAATTTTATAGTAATTTTTATTAAAGGAAAATTGTCAAGAGTTATGATATCAAATCTGGGAAATTTATAGTTAATCAAAATTAGAAATTAGTTGAAAGAAGTGGAAGTAAACTATTAAATGCAGCTAGTTACTAGTCTTTCAGTTTTAAGAGTATTTTATATCGAATTGTTGATATTTTAGAAGTTGTAATGAATAAACTTATATAATATTTAACTGCATCTAAAGAGTATATCTTGAAAGAAATATATTAATCATATAGAACAGAAATACAAGAAAATTATAATATATCTAAGAACTAGACTAATTCAAAAGAAAGGTAAGGAACTTATAGTATAGTAGCAGTATATGACTAAATAGTTATTTAAGTTATATTAATTGTTTTCATACCTTAAAATTTAATTTACTATCAAAGTTTTAGCTTCAAGTGCAAACTTAAAAGCTTTTACAAAATAATTTTTCTTTTAATATTTTTATTTGCTTATGAAATCTGCTAAGAGCCAGTTTTATTTCAAATTTGTCAATTAAAAGATCTTTTATTAAGAATGTTAGCTAGAATTCTTAAGGCTAAAGATTTTAAACTTATAATTTAGGAAGAAGAAAAGATAGAGTTATCATCTCAATTAAAACTTTGTTAAGGAATTTTTTATTTTTTCTAGTTTATTTTCTTTGTTAGTGTTTAAATTAGGGGTTATAAAAGATAGTAAATCAGAGCAAAAATGAAAAGATAATTAGTTACATAGGAAAAATAATAAATGCTAGAAAACTTAAGTGTAAGAGTAGAAGGAGGGGAAAATAAGGTTAAAAGAAACATGATATTTATAAACTTTTATAGGATGAGGTATCTAATTTAGTAAGAAACTTCATAGAGTACCATTTTCATTAAAGTGAATAAATAAGATTATAGATTAATAACATCTCTTTGGAGCGCAGCTCTTACAATATTAATATTAAAAGAAATTTTTCATATTTCTTTTTATCATTCTAGCCATCCATTGAATAACAACAACTTCTCCAGCTGGGGAATCTACTTTTTAAAAATTATTCTTAAATCTTGAGCCAAAAGCTCCAGTCCTCTTGAATAAGATCCAAATAAGAATTGTAATAATTCATTATTAGACCCGTCAGTCAAACTTTCATACTATTAACGAGAATTCTCGAAAAAATTATGCTTGTCTCTTTTGAGTTTATCCCCCTTCCTCGTGGTGGCATCTAATGCTAGATTACTCGCAAAGAGTATACACTGAACCAAATTGCCTACTAATTCTTCTGACTATGGCCTAAATCCATATTTTTTATATAATAATTAAATTATTAGTTAATTTTATACTTTTATTTAGCAAATAGTAGGAATAACAAGCTTAAATTCTTAAATACTTGTCTAAGCTACTAATAAGATTAAAAAAATAAGGATTTAGGCTTTAAATCCGATATTATTAAGTTTTATCATAATCCTTTAGTTTTAAATTAAGAAAAAATTTAGAAATAATTGATAAGAGATTTAATTTCGCGAATAAAGAAGCAGGCTAAATAATTTTATTTATAACTTCTATTAATTGATAGCTATATTTTAATCTGCTTATGCTAGTTAATTTAAGGTAAATTAGAAATACCTTCATTTGCTAAATTTAAAAAGCTTAACTTTTTTATTTACTTTCTGCTTATTATCTCTCTAAGAAGACTCTTAAAATAATAAAATTACTGAGACTATGAAAAACTAGCATCAATGATTACATTAATTCATATTAACTAATTTTACAATATTGTGATATTATTGGACTAAAAATCACGATTTTAAAAAATCAAAAGGGCTTAGATAAAAATTATCTGGCTAACAATAATTTAAAGCTTATAAAAAATGACTTGAAAAACAGAATTTAAGTACAATAAAATTGTTAATAATAATAATAATAATGAACTTAAAGTTTAAAAGTCTTGCAATACCTGGAATCTCATCCAATTTCTTGCTGCCATTTTTTAACGTGGATGGATACCACGACCGAGTTTTTTACGTGGGAGGTAACCACTAAAAATCTTCCGAGTTTCCAGCAAATATTTTTCTTTTATAGACTCCGGCTTCAGTAATTCATAGCCTATTAAGAGTCTTTCACGTTCTTATTTGTTCTTTTATTTATATTTATTTTCAGCCACCACAATTTTTCAATAAATGTCATCTTGACTTGCAATACCAACATTGTTTGGTTTATCTTTTCAAAGGTTTTTTCTAAAATACTTTTTTTTAAGGTGATTTATTCGTTTTATTAAATCTTATTCAATATTTTCATCTTTCTGTTTTTCTGCAACATCTTTTTAAATTAATTCCTTTTCAATGATCATGTCTTGATTTTGTTTAAGGTTCGTTTGAGACTACTAGTATAATTATTATTCCGTTACTAAATTATTCTGGATTAACTGACGTCTAATTATTAAAAATTCATTATTTTGATCATCTATGAAGTTCATTAATTCTCTGATTTTTTCTCCTTGGTTGTAAATTATTTCTTGATACTCAGAAATTTTATTTTTCATTTAGTCGAGCTATAAAAAAGTTCTGAATTCTCTCCAATCTTACTTAATTTATTCTGAGCTGTTCCTATCATAATTTTACCTTCTGATGAGGAGCTCGATTTCTCTTCTTGTTTTTGTTATTTAAGTAATTGTTTCGCCGCTTTCCTTTTTGCGTTTCTAGTTAAGTTTTTGGAAAGGCGTATAGATTGTTTCATTTTTTTTTATTCTACAATGAAATTGTTAAATAAAGTCAATTATAACTTGATAAAAATAAGAGTTAAATGGGAAGAGCTTTAACCAACAAAATATTAAAATAATTTATTCAGATAAATTAAGTCAGAAGATTACTTTAAAGGTTAGCTTAACACTAAGTCATCTTATAACTAACTAAGAAATTTGAAGAAAACTGATAGCTGAGTATAAAAATTAAATGCAATGGATTTGTTGAGTGGAATGTTGTAGATAGATTAAGAAATAGACTACTACGATATCTCTTTCAATTTATTAATTTCTAACAAAAATATTTATAATGATATTGTCTGCCAGTTTTGGCGATCTTGAAGCTAAATTGATTTTTTCGACATATTATCTCCCAATTTTTCCACTTTAGGTTTATCACAAAAGTCTAAGTTTAACAAATTTAGTAATTTTAAATTTAATCCTTAATCTCAAACCCAATTTAGAACAACCTTTTGACTGAAGATTAAATCTGACTAAAAAGGCTATATTTTCCTTTATTTTATCGCAGTCAAAAATTATTTTCGGAACTTTCATATACTTTTAATACTTAAAATTAATTAATTTTAATTTAAGCTAAATAGTAAAGCTAGAAGTAAGGAAAATGAGATTTAAAAATGTAATTATTAAAGATATTTGAATATGAGTAGCATTTTCAACAGACAATTAAGGAATTTCACTATAGCATAAACTGATTTAAAATTGAATAATTTATATAAAACTTTAGAAAATTCATTTGGAGATTTAATTTCTTTTATAAAATATGATCTCATTTATTAAAGAAGCTTCATTAGTTTTTATAAAAGGTTATATATTCTCTCTAAGATATTATTAAGTTTATTTCTCAGTTAAAAAATTAATTTCAATCTTAAGTCAAACTTAGCAAGAATTTTGTCCTTAGGTTATTGAAGTTGTATGCTATAAGCATTGCTAAAAATTCTTTTGTTCAATGAATCATAAATGTATTCAGTGCAACGAAGGATTGGAATTTAAGACAGCTTCTTGTGCTTTTTTGTTTGAAACTTCATATGAAGATGAGTATCTTTATAATATCCTTAAACACAATAAGTTTATAATAATAGTCAGTTTTGTGGATTACATAAAGAAACCATTAGAGTTATCTTGAATGTGAGTATTAAGAAGAAATTTGCTTAAAGTTTGAAGAACCTTTTATCCTTTTCCGAGAATAATGCGTTGCCAGCTGTCCTAATGAGACTTACTATGTTTATAACTATATATGCTAAAATATGAAAATAGTATCCAGAACTGCTTAAGTTGTAGTATAGAAGGAGAAATATATACTAAATGCCAAGATTCATATGTTTTATTAGAAAACGAATGGGTTTTAAAATGTCCAAGAGAAGGATATTTAGCTTATAATGAAATATGTCTTAAATGTAATTATAAATAGAGAAACTGCTCATGTTGTAGTGATAATGGAGAAATTTGCAGTTAGTGCGAAAGACCTTATCTATTATTTGAAAATACTTGTGTATTAAAACTGTTCTATCGACGTATTTTACAGTTATAAAGTTATATGTTTAAACTTACTCAATTTCAGATTCGATTTAAGTCAATAAAACATGATAAGTCAAGGCTTGAATATAAAAAAATTAATTCTTTACTTAGTAATTTTAATTTAAAAAGCCTTATAAATTAGTTAAATATAATATATAAAAATATTAGCACTATTTAATACAAAAATAATAATAATAATAAAAAAACAATAAGAATAATAGATATTATTAAAAATAATAAATACATATAAATTTATTTAATTTATTTTAAAAGTCTAATTCTCTAACTTAAAACGATGCTGTTTCTTAGATTTAAATTATAATTAAATAATTTTAATATAAATATAAATTTGAATATATTTAGTGGATTTAATATATCCTTAATATTATTAAAATTATTCATATATTTATATTTAATTTTCTTTAAATTTATTTATTTATTTTCTTTAATAGTAATAGGTTGTTTTTTACAGTCCTAAAAGTAGTTTACTTTTTTATTAGCATTACTTTTTTAAAATATTTACATAATATCTAAAATATATCTCTATATTTAATTTCTTCTAACTACATAAGAATATAAAGTTGATATGCTATTAAATATTATAATATTTAATAAAATATAAATAAGCTTTAGTAATAAAGTTGCTATAAACAATAAATTTTAGTTTTATTATTTTTCTCATAAAAGAAATTAATAAATTAATATATTTAACTTAGCAAATATTTTAAATTATTTAAATCTTTATTATAATAAGCTCTTTATTACTAAATATTTTTAAAATAAATCTTTTACCATTCTATAGAAAGATTAAAAATAAAGAATTTAAAAAATAAAAAAATGATACTATTAAATAATTTAAATTTCTTAAATTAATATTATAAGTATTTTAATAAAGTTAATTATTTAAATATTTTAATTAACAATAATTAAGAAGTTAATTTTGAAAAAGTTAAACTATATGGGATTTTATATTTTTTATTATGTCCGAAAATATAAATTATATAATTATATAATAATAGATAAATATTAAATATGTATATAGTTTTTATCTTCTAATCTAATTTAAAAATTTATAATATAAATAAGCAAAATTACTTATATGAAAATATTTAATTATTTAATTTATTTTTTGCAACTTTTATACAAAAATATATTTAAACATTTGCTTATATTAATTTTCTTTTTGGTAGTTTAAAGTTTTTATAATTAAAATATTTTATGATGTGAAATTGAAAATACAATCATGAGTATAAAATGATATGAAGTTTTTGATTAAATTAGATACTTTATTTTATTTAAACTTATAAATATCATATTTCTTTTTAACTTTATTTCTTCCCTTCTTCTACTTTCTATTTTAGTTTGCAAACATTTTTTATTCTTTCTATGTAGCAAATTATCTTTTTATTTCTCTACAGATTGACAATATTTTTATAGCCACCAATTTAAATACTATCAAAGAAAATATTGTAAAAAATAAATGAGAAGAAAATTTACTAAATTCCTTAAAAAAAATTCTATCTTTACAAACATACAAATATACAAATATACTTAGATTAAAAAATAAATAAAAACATTCTGATATAAATAATTTGCATTTCTTTCATTTAGATTTCTAATAATTTATTTTAAAGATAAATCATAAAATATAAACATAAATATAAGTAAAATGTTTAGTTTAAATAAATTAGATAATATTATATTTAATAAAATAAAATATTATCAAAATAAATATAATTTCGTTTAATGCATATTAGTTTAGTTTTATAGATTTTAATTATTTATATATTCTTCTTAATAATTAAAATTCCTTTTTATTATATAAATTCTATATAATTGTTTAATTTATTAATTTTATTTATTTAAATATCTTAAATTTTTAAGGTTATTGAAATATTTTAAATAGGATTGAGTTTATGAAATCTGATTAAATTTATAATATTCACCAAGATCTAAAGTAGGTTAAGTTAAAACTTTTTAAATATTAATCTTAAAGATAGTTATTATTAATCTTAAAATAGTTATTATTAATTTCTTTAATCCTTATTAATAAATAATTTTAACTATTAGTTTACATTTTTATTTTATTTATCTTCTATTGATTCACTTTATATTATAATTTTTATATTTAGCTAACATTTTTTTAATTATTTATTTATAATTTTTATTTAATATTTTTAAATATATATTAAAACTTATATATAAATATTAAAATTTATTTATTTAATTTAAGCTAAAATATTTTTACTTGGTTTAAACATTTTTTATAATATGATAAATATAAAATAGTAAAAATTATACCTTATAATGTTGTTAAATTTAAAATTATTTTTATTTATAAATAAATTTTAAGACTTTTATTTTTTAATTTAAAATTATTTTTTTAATTTTAGTATATTAAATTTAATTTCTCTTCAGTTTAACTTGTTTTTCAGTTTTATTTTTTTCTTCTATTTATGCTCTGGCATATCTTGATTTACTTCATTTGTTTTTGACTTATTTCGCTTTTTTTTTACTTCTTTTTTAACTTTTAACTTTTCTCATTTCCTCAAGATCTTGCTTCTTTTTTTGTTTCTGAAAAACGTCGAAATTAAGAAATAAATCATCACTAACTTTTTCTAAATTCTTTATTTAAAGTTAACTTTTTTATTATTTCTCTTATCTCTAAGTGCTTTCTAGCTTTATGCTACTAGAATGATTTAGTTAGAAATTAATCTAAGTTTCATCTAAAACTTAAGTTCTTGATATCTATTGTTACCTTTAAAATTATAAAACTTCAATTGCTTAGTTACTCTGATAACTTTATTCTTCACTTTTTACTTTTTACTTAAGTTTATAGTGATTAATAATACTTCTTATATTAAGGAAAATCATCCCTAAGGTTAAAATAAAAATAAAGATACTCTAAAAGTACATCACAAAATCTCCTAACTACTCTATACTTTTCTTATTTCTATGTTCTATTTTATCCTTATTCATTTCTATATCAAAGTAGATATTAGATAAATAAATTACCATCAGAAATACTTCAAATATGCACTCTAAATAATTCTGTTTTATTGTCTCGTATGGCTTATAAAATAGTAAAAACAAAATTTATAACAAGCAAGTTAAGCTTATTAGCATTACTTATGCTTAATAGTAATCAACTAGAACTATTAATATGCATCCTAAAAATAAACGCCTAACTAGAAATAAAGGATAGTAAGCAGGATATTTAGTAGTATAAAAGCCTTAGAAGAAAATATTAAATTTACTTTTCTCTTTCTTTAGCTATTCTTCCTCTTCTTAAGTATTTACTCTATTTTACCAATTATAAAGGGTTAATAACTTTTTACAGCAAGCAAAAATAATGATAATTTAGAAAATCTGAGTATAAGAACTTACCATAAATATTAAAGCTAGCAATACGTTTAAAATATCTAATATTTTTCTAAAGTTTAAGTAGTAAATCTATAGGAAAATAGCGAAACTTAAGTTTAAAAATTAGCCTAAATAAGTACCTATTACTAGTTCATACTAGCATAAACTTCTAAGTTTCTATAAAAGCTTTGAATCTTTATTTTTTTAGCTTAAATACTAAATTAAGAAATTTAGTAGTAAAACTATTAAAATTACTAGCAAGGAATTTAATGAGTTAGCTATAAAAGCATAGGAGACGTATTTTAGTTATTTTCAGAATGGCTAATCTATTTTCATAATATTTCACTTAATTCCTAAAAAATCTAAATTTAGGCTAAAAGGAAGCTTCAAGTTGAAGTTTTAGAAGTAATAATTGTTAAGATTAGCAGGCCTAAGAGCATTTATATAAGCATTAAGCATTATCATTTATGTTATGAATGTAACAAACCATAAATTTTAAAACTTATTTGTTTATTATGAAGACCCTAAAATTACACTGGTAATTCCTAAGGCAAAGTTTAAATACTAGGATAAATATTGCATAACTTAAGTGAAAGTAGCAATGGTCTTGTCAGCTTTAGACCATGAGCTTCTGCAAGTTTCATTTATTCCACAAATAGGTTTGCAAGTATTATTATCATTCAATTCAAAATTGTCTTTGCATTTTTGACAATAAATCTCTCTATCTTCGCATAATAAGCAGTTTATATCAGAACATTATTGTTAAGTATCATTTTAAGTAGTTTAATTTATAGAAGAATTATTTAAAATACAGATGTTCTCTATTAAAATATATGGTTCCTCACAGTAAATACATTTATAACCATCTTAGCTGCAGTTCTAGCAGCCTTCTATTTTAGCACTGCATTTTAAACAGGCTTTATTTTTAATATAGTAAGTTTAGTTTGGACAACTTTCTATGCATTAATTTTTCAAAAGAAAGGTAAGGAATTTAGCATTAAATACAAATCTATCCATTTATGCTACAACTGAAACAATTTGTAATACTCTAATTGCATAATTTACATTCTTGATTTTAGATGTAAAATTCATTGCTAGGACAGTTTTATATACAAGTATTTTCAAATAATAGATATGAATTTTTACACTTACTACATACTTATCCATCACTGGAACATCTTAGGCAGTTTTCTAATTTATTATTACATTTTATACATTTTCCGCTTTAAATGAAATAAGTATCGTCTGTACAAATTTCTACACAAGCATTATCCTGCAAAAGAAGAGTATTTTCGCACTAACTGCATATTTCTCCATTTTCACTACAACTTGAGCAGTTTCTTTATTTGTCATTACATTTTATACATATTCCATTATAAGCAAAATATCCTTCACTCGGACATTTTAAACACACTCGTTTTCTAATAGAACATAAGGATCTTGGCATTTATTACATATTTCTCCTTCTATACTACAACTTGAGCAGTTCTGGATACTATCTTCGCACTTTAAGCATGTATAGTTATAAACATAGTAAATCTCATTAGGACAGCTTTCAAAGCATTTATCCTGGAAAAGGTTAAAAGGTTCTTCACACTTTAAGCAAATATCTCCTTCTTGCTTGCAAATTAAACAATTTTATATAGTTTTAATTGCAAAGTTCGCACTTCTTATCATTATTACTATCCTACTAAGTTCAAGGACACGGCTAAATGCATTCATTTTCCATTGATAATTTTAATTAGCAAGAACAAGAATTACTTCCGAAGGTTCACCCTTTATAGCACTATAAGCAATTATTATTCTATGTATCGAAGCATTTTTAACATAAACTTCCACAGATAAGTTCGGTTTAACTAATAATGAATCCTTAGTAAGAGTGATCTAAGATAGACTGCAGTTGATCTTAATTAATAAATTATTTCCATAATATCTTAAAGAGTAAATATAACCTACAAAATTATATTAACTTAAGAAACCTCCTTAATATATTAAATCTGAATTTAAAAATTAGATTTAGTTTTCAAAATAATTCTAATAAGTTTTGAATTTATAATCCATTTAAGAATAGGTAGCAGATAAACTGAAATTACCTTAATTATTCATAGAAAAAGCAACAAATACTCAATTATCTTGAACCAAATCTATTCTTAAAGAAAATTCAGTAAACATTCCTGTATACTATTGCTTTACATTAAAGAGAGTTAATTTGTTCTAATTATCTTATTAATTAAATAATTCCAATAAATTTAAATTATCCTTTTAGAATTGAAATCAAAAATAACCTATTTAGTTAGAATCAATCTTTAGTCATGCAGTCACACTAAATTAAGTTTAAGTTTAAGGATTTATTCCATAATAAGAAAATGAGTTACTTTTAGATGAACTTTGCGAAATATAAGTGGGAGTATTCGGATCCAGTATATCAAAAAAGCTAAGTTAAGATTGAATTTATAAGGCCAAGCAGCATAGAACCATTATGGATATTTTCATTTTATAAGTAAAATAAATAATAATTATAATTTAAGTTATTTTTAACTTAAATTTATACATTTTTTAATTATATTCAAATAAATCATTTAATTTCATAGTTTCTACCTGTCTAAATTGTATAATAAAAGCATGCTTTTAATAATTCCACATTCCGAGTATGCACTTATTATCTTATGATACTCATTAAATGTATTTTATAATAATTTCTGCTTCATGCTCT